>CM064514.1:2515920-2895920 GCA_032716605.1 Paralithodes platypus | reverse complement strand
ATTATGTATAGAGTTACATAGATACACGGACGACACAGATTATGTGGTTCCTGCAAGGCAGTCCGGATTCCATTAAAAATAATCCTAGCACTACGGAGTAAACGAAAAGGAGAGCAAAGAAGAAGACTCTCTCCCAAACCACCAACACCTCCGACTACACAGCCTCAATGTTTCATCTTGTACACTGGTCTGACAGCTTATAACCATTTATTGATGATTATGGTGAAAGTTTGAGCCTCTTGTATGGTAGCTATTCGTGTCATTCCGGGAGCTGGTTCATCGATTATACTTATACGTTCCCGGAGATATTCCTGTGTTTAGACAAATGTAAATGGCCAAATGGACTAGGAAGGGGATAGGGAAATATTTTTGCTAGACAGTACAGAAGGTCTGACGGGCTAACCACATTACTCCCTGGTTAATTAATTACACCATCTACAAGACTTATAGTATTAATTACACCATCTACAAGACTTATAGTATTAATTACACCATCTACAAGACTTATAGTATTAATTACACCATCTACAAGACTTATAGTATTAATTATACCATCTACAAGACTTATAGTATTAATTACACCATCTACAAGACTTATAGTATTAATTACACCATCTACAAGACTTATAGTATTAATTATACCATCTACAAGACTTATAGTATTAATTACACCATCTACAAGACTTATAGTATTAATTATAGTATTAATTACACCATCTACAAGACTTATAGTATTAATTACACCATCTACAAGACTTATAGTATTAATTACACATCTACAAGACTTATAGTATTTAATTACACCATCTACAAGACTTATAGTATTAATTACACCATCTACAAGACTTATAGTATTAATTACACCATCTACAAGACTTATAGTATTAATTACACCATCTACAAGACTTATAGTATTAATTACACCATCTACAAGACTTATAGTATTAATTACACCATCTACAAGACTTATAGTATTAATTACACCATCTACAAGACTTATAGTATTAATTACACCATCTACAAGACTTATAGTATTAATTACACCATCTACAAGACTTATAGTATTAATTACACCATCTACAAGACTTATAGTATTAATTACACCATCTACAAGACTTATAGTATGGGAACATTGCTACCACCCTGTAGTATTGAGAAAACACACACACACACACACACACACACACACACATATATATATATATATATATATATAGGGGGAGGTGTGGTGGAGTGGTCTTGCCACTGGCCTGGTAATCCAAAGGTCCCGGGTTCAAATCCCGATGTATCAATGGGAAGATATTATTGGGATGGAATTTGTGCTGTACCTAGTATCAGTGCATTACCACAAGCCCACCGAAACTTCAATAAAATACCCTCATTGTTCCCTGATTAAATAGCACTGTATAAATATTCCCATATTCAAAATATGCTATAGGGGTGCAATGCCTGGTGAGTTATCTGCTCAACAGGTGGCGTTGTGTGTGTGTAAGTGTGAGAGTTCGAGTGTAGGGGGTGAGACAGTGAAGCACGGGAACGAGATGGTTTCAGAGATGGGGTCGTTTCGGGCCATGAGTGAGCACCGTGCCTCATGTGAAGGCAAGATGGCAGGTGCTCGTTGTACTCTACGTGCTTCACATGTCTCACTCCCTAGACTGGAACAAGATCTCACGGGCTTCACTGTTCATTGTAAAGCGGTGAATGTTAGGAGCTCTCAGCCTATGCCCGAGGGGAAGTAAGTTGGAATATATAAAAAAAAAAAAAAAAAAAAAAAAAAATATATATATATATATATATATATATCTATGAATAATTTTAACACTTCATTGTAACAAGCATGGTCCAAATAAATGTTGTTATTAGTTTGTATCTATTATACTTGTAAAGCGAAAACGATTGCTATACTTCTTATGGGTACCGGTATCAATTTTGTATATATTTCATCACTCAATGATTACAGTAAAGGTAAACATGGGAATAGACTGATACATACATACATACATACTGTACTTACATAGAAACACACATACATACATACATACATAGTCATACATACATACATACAGTCATACATACATACATACATGCATACGTAAATTTTCAGCCTACGGCTGCAATTATCAATAAACCGTTTATTATTATTATTATTATTATTATTATTATTATTATTATTATTATTATTATACATACATGCTATTCCTTCCTCTCCACCACCCTCTCTCATACTTATGCCTAATATCTTAATCTATTCTAAAGATGTACTCTCTACTCTCTCTGGGCTTAATTCTAAGAAGGCGTACGGAAGGTCCGGACGGTGTTCCTCCTGTTGTACCAAAAAAACTGTGCTTCCGTGCTGACTCTCTGCCTAGGCAAACTCTTTCGTCTCTGACGTCTCTAACGTCTTCCCTTCTTGCTGAAGTTTGCTCTCATTCAACCTGTCCCAACCAAGAAGGGTGACAGTTCTCAACCATCCAACTATCGTCCAATTGCTCGCATCTCTTGTATCTCTAATGTTTTTGAAACTATTCTTGCTTCCAAATTTCTTAAGCATTTCTCTTATCATAATCTATTCTCAGATTGCCAGTATGGCTTCCTTAAGGGTCGCTCTACTGGTGATCTTCTGTCATATCTTACTAACTCTTGGCCATCCTCCTTTCGGAACTTCGGTGAGACATTTTCTATTGCACTAGAGTTTAGACATATCGAAGGCTATCGGTAGAGTCTGGCATAAATCTTTAATTTCTAAACTACCCTCCCTCGGGTTCTATCCTTCCATCTGTGCCTTTGTCTCTAATTTCCTTTCCGGCCGTTCCATAGCTGCGGTTTTGGATGGCCATTGCTCACTTCCTCATCTTATCAACTCCGGTGTTCCTCAGGGCTCTGTCCTATCTCCCATTCTCTTTCTAAATTTTCATAAATTATCTTCTCAACTGTACCTCCAGTCCCATCCATTCATACGCCAGACGACTCTACCTTATGCTATTCAATTAGTTTTACAGAACGCCACAGCCAGCAATCCCTTAAAAGCAAACATAATAAAGCCATAGAACACTTATCC
The DNA here is from genome assembly GCA_032716605.1 of Paralithodes platypus. Classification (NCBI taxonomy): domain Eukaryota; kingdom Metazoa; phylum Arthropoda; class Malacostraca; order Decapoda; family Lithodidae; genus Paralithodes; species Paralithodes platypus. Next base: position 2,892,862 of record CM064514.1, on the reverse strand, counting down.
GCTGATCTAACTACTATTTCCAATTGGGGCAGAGAAACCCTTGTTGCCTATAATGCTTCCAAAACTCAATTTCTCCATTTTACTACCCGCCCGGAACCCCCAGAGGACTTTCCCTTAAGCTCGGTTCACACATGCACAAATTAACGTCCCATCCGTCCCCGACCAAGAAAATAGGCAGGACGGCATCAATCTGGAGGGCCCATGTGGCCACGATGGCCACTAGGGCCGTTCCAACGTTTTTTTTGCCGCCGTTCTCATCCCGTTAGTCGGCGTCTAGACGCCACCAGTCGTCGTCTAGACGCCGCCAGGCTGCGTCTAGACGACGACTGCTTCCGTGTGTGTCCCATGGGTGTCCCGGCATAACACGTTTTCTGGCAGTTGCCCCGACCCACACTGACCATTTTATGCATGCACAAAAAGGACGCCACCTAGGCACGGCGAATTAAGGGGTCGGGGACGGACGGGACGTTAATTCGTGCATCTGTGAGCCGAGCTTTATACTTCAACAATACAAAAATCATCCTTCATCTACTCTCAATATTCTTGGTGTCTCTTTTTTTTCTGCTCTCACTTGGAAGGACCATATTACCAGTCTTGCTAAGGCAGCCTCCCAGAAGCTGGGTGTGCTCAACCGACTCAAAGGGGTTCTTTACCCCTGCACAGCTTCTTGCTCTGTACAGGGGCACGGTGCGCCCTGGTATTGAGTATTGTTCACATGTGTGGGGCGGATCCTCTCATACCGCATTCCTAGACAAAGTAGTAAGGAAGGCCTTTCGTATCATTAACTCCCGTCCACTCACCAACTCTCTTCAATTTCTCTCTCTCCGTCGCAATGTTGCATCTCTCTCGCTATTCTATCACTACTATAATAATCAGTGTTCCTCAGAGCTCTCCCAGTGTATACCACGTCCTCTACATAGGGCACGTGGTACCCGTCTTGCAACACAATCCCTGCCCTACTCTGTGCAACTCTCCAACCCAAGAGTGAAACGTTACTCTCAGACTTTCTTCTATTCAACAGCTGAGCTCTGGAACTCTCTCCCAGAATCAGTCTTTCCCTCTTCCTATGACTTAAATTGCTTCGAACTCCGTGCGTCCAGTCATTTTGGCTCGAACGTCCCTTGATTTTGGCCCTGTCACTCTTTCAACTCTAGGGGAGGCACTCGCTAAATGCAGTTCTACCTTTTGCCTCCCTCGCTCACATAGAACAAAATACATACATACATACATACATACATACATGCATACATACATACATGCATACATACATACATGCATACATATGCTACATACATGCATGCATACATACATACATGCATGCATGCATACATACATACATACATACATACATACATACATACATACATACATACATACCGGTACATACAGACAGACAAGTTGAGTTTGGTACGCCTTATGAATAGATGAATACTGGTATATAATGAATGAAAAAGAGAGAGAGAGAGAGAGAGAGAGAGAGAGAGAGAGAGAGAGAGAGAGAGAGAGAAAGGTGGGTGTTATCGATCGTAGACAGGGTGATCATCTGTTGGGGGAGGGGAGGGGGAAGGGGGTACGAGAGAGCTAGAAGTTGTTACAAAGAATAGTTGATAAACTTAACACCTTCAGCACCATGATGTATTTTTAACTTTATCCTGGCCACTATCAGACGATTTTATTCAGTTTAAAAAGGGCCTCCGGCAATTAACAGGCTTCGAACTATCTCACTTAACCCTTTTTACTACCACAGATCCTTTTCAAACTCCATAAAACTACCTAATATAGGTAGAATAAAATAAATAAGACGTGACCGACTCGCTGGTACAGAAGGGGTTAAATATCTCCAAAAAACTTGCAGTTAACCCCTTCAACACCATGACGCCTTTTTACCTTTGATTCTGGCTGAAATTAGAGGATTTTATTCAGTTTAAGAAGGACCTGTGTTACTTAATTAAGAGAGTTTGTTGAGATTGTATTTACCCATCAGAGTCGTATAGGTAGATCACAACCTAAAGAAAATCGGCTAATGGTAACCAGAATATGATGAAGACTACATAATGGTGGTGAAAGGTTTAACAAGAAAGGGGTGAAGGTTGGTGGGATATGCCTCAGAGTTGGGACAGAGACAAGGTACAGGAGGCAATACAGAAGACAATAGATGACGCCTTTATGCCTTTTATTCTGGCTAAAATTAGACGATATTATGCAGTTTAAGAAGAACCTATGTTATTCAGAGGGTTTACCGAGACCGTATTTATCCCTTTGAGTCCTAGAGGCAGAGCATAAACTAAATAAAATCGTCTAATGGTACCCAGAACTGGATGAACTTTACGTCAACATGCTGAAGGGGTTAATTAGGAACGCAACTGTACATACGCTAAGAGGAAGTAAATTATAAAACATGAAAATTATATATAATAATATAAAAATATTCCTGGCCAACCCTTGTTAAAGACCCTATGATCTTTAAAAGGCATCCAGTGTCTGTCTCAGAAAAAATCCATACAGAGATGTGCGGCTGAGGGAGAGAGAGAGAGTGTGAGTTGCAGGCTAATCGTCATGGCAACATTACACCGGTCAGTAGACTACACCACACACACACACACACACAGACATACACACACACACCAGACACACACACACACAGACACACACACACACACGCACAGACACACACACACACACACAGACAGAGACACACACACACCACACACACACACAGACACACACAGAGACACACACCACACACACACACACATACATACACACGCAAACACACACCACAGACACACACACACCACAGACACAGACACACACACATATACACACACACACCACACACACATACAGACACACACACACAGACACACACAGACGCCACACACACACACATGCGCCACACACACACACACCACACACACACATACGTCACATACACGCCACACACACGCATACGCCATACACACACACACACACATACCAAAGTAGCAGAGGAGGTACTCAGATCCAGCTGGAAGTTAAGTCAGGAGGGGGAATACAGAAATGTTAAACTAAGGAAAGATCTAAATGCGGAAGAGAGGGAAAAATTTAGAGAAATAAATAGAGAAGTCAAAGAAAAGAACGATAATAGATCAGAAGTGGAGAAGGGGGATTTTTTCTACAGAAACCTGGATGGGAAAGTAAGGAAGTGGTACCTGAAGAAGGGGGAGAAGATAGGGGCGGAGGGGGGGAGAAAAGACGTGGTGGTACAGGAAGAAGGATTGGAGGGAGAGGTGCAACAGGAAGGGGAAATAGTAGGATAAAGACAGGGAATATCAATCATAATAGTAAAAGCAACAGGTGCAAGATGGTCTATAGCAATGTGGATGGGCTGCTATCAAAGAAATTAGAAATATATTATTACATCAGACAGGAAGAGCCCTTAATATTGTGTCTATGTGAAACTAAACTAAATAAAGGGATAAGTTTGGAGGGAATGGGATGGAACAACTATAATATCTGGAGAAGGGATAGAGAAGACAAGATGGGGGGAGGGGTGCTAATTCTTACACATAATAAATTGAAAACAAGAATGATTGATCTGAATAATAGTAAAGCGGAAATATTAGCAGTAGAATTGACAGATGATGACAATCAAAAGGCGGATATTGTAGTGGCCTACATGCCGCCCTACACAGGGGCTTGGGAAGAGGAGGAATACAAATTTATCAAAGATGAGATGATTATTTGTATTGAAAAATTAACTCGTAGAACCAATGAATTAATTGTAGTAGGGAACTTCAACTGTAAAGAGGTGGATTGGGAGCAGAGAGAAGCTGGCAGCAACGTGAACTCGTGGGGGTATAGGCTACTGGATATGGTAACAGAAAATGTATTGGTGCAAAATATAAAGGAAAATACAAAAAGAAGGGGAAATGATGAAGCATCCAGATTGGACCTAATGTTTACTAGAGACCCAGATGTAATTTCTGATATAAAATACTTACCACCTTTAGGCAAGAGCGATCATGTTGTAATGGACATAGAAATCCTATTGGGTTATTCCAATATGGAGGAGAGGGAGGAGCACAAGGAAACTAGGTTTGACTATGCAAAAGGAGACTACCAATCACTGAGACAATACTTTAGAGATGTTGACTGGAGTGAAATACATCAGAGAAATAGTGTAGACGAGAAGTATGGAGTATTTAAAACAATATATGAAAAAGGAGTTAATAAATATGTCCCTAAACAAGGTAATAGGTCAGCGAAGGAAAAGGATTGGTTTAATGAAAAATGTAGGAAAGCCAAGGAAAAGAGAGACCAAGCGTGGAAGGCAGCTAGAAAAAGGTGTAATAGAGAAACTTGGAACAGATACAAGAGATTAAGAAATGTATATGCTACAATCAGGAGACAAGAAGCCAGAGCATATGAGAACATTGTGAAAAAATGTGAGAGTGATCCTAAGCTGTTCTATAGGTTTATAAATAGTAAAATGAAGGTAAGGGATAGAATAGTGAGGTTGAAGGTTGAAGGGACCACTTATGATGACGACCAGAATATGTGTGAAATTATGAACAATACACTACACTCAGTATATACTAAAGATGATAACTTTGAAGAAGTACCGGTAGGTGAAATTGGTGATAAACTGAGAGAGATTAATTTTCTCCCAGAGGAGCTAGTAGAAATAATGAAAGGACTAGATGTGAAAAAAGCAGTGGGACCTGACAATGTAGCGGGATGGATTTTGAAAGAATGTGCTGACGAACTAGTGAAACCCTTATATGAGATAATGAAATACTCTCTGGAAGTGGGAAAATTACCAATGGACTGGAAGAGAGCCAACATTGTACCGATTTATAAAAGTGGGAACAGGGAACATCCATTAAATTATCGACCTGTGTCACTTACTAGTATAGTGTGCAAAATCTGTGAGAAAATAATTAAGAAAAGATGGATGATTTACTTGGAAAAGAATAATCTACTATCTAACAGGCAATTTGGATTCAGGGAGGGTACCTCATGTGTTACAAATCTACTCAGTTTTTTATGACAGAGTGGTTGACATATTACAAGAGAGAGATGGATGGGTGGACTGCGTATATATTGACATGAAGAAAGCTTTTGACAGAGTATTGCATAGCAGGCTGAAGTGGAAATTAAAAGAGTATGGAGGGATTCAGGGTAGTTTGTTAAATTGGATGGAGGACTATCTTTCAGGGAGACAGATGAGGACTACTATCAGAGATAAATTTTCTATGTGGAAAGACGTCACAAGTGGAGCTCCACAGGGAGCGGTGCTGGCTCCCATAATGTTTCTAATATACATTAACGACATGCCAAAGGATATAAATGCATATATGAATATGTTCGCAGATGATGCCAAGATCATGAAGCGTATAGAAGATGAAAACAGTGGTAGGGAATTACAGAGGGATTTGGATAGGATAGATCAATGGAGCAAGAAGTGGAATATGGAATTCAACACAAATAAATGTCATGTAGTGGAAATGGGAGTAAGTAAAAGAAGGCCTCATATGGAATATAAGTTAGGAGAAAACACTATTAACCCATCAGAGAAAGAAAAGGACTTAGGGATAACTGTTAGGGGTGATCTTTCACCTGAGAATCATATTAATAAGATAGTGGGAGAAACATATGGACTGCTAAACAGAATAAAAATAGCCTTTGACTATATAAACGAGGAGATGCTGGAGAAAATAAAAACATTGGTGAGACCAAGACTGGAGTATGCGGCAGTGGTGTGGGCACCACATCTAAAAAAGCATATAAAGAAGCTGGAGAAGGTTCAGAGAGCTGCAACTAGGATGATACCAGAACTGAGAGAATTACCATATGAGGAGAGATTAAAGAAATTAGATTTACCATCTCTAATGGATAGGAGGGAGAGAGGCGATATGATTATGATGTATAAATGTGTGAGAGGACTCGAGAAGGTGGACAAGAAGGGTTATATTGTGAAAGATAATGGTAGAACTAGGGGGCATAGATATAAGCTAATGAAAGGAAGATGCAAAGGAGATGTGAGAAAGTATAGTTTCCCTTACAGAAGTATAAGTAAATGGAATCAGTTAGAAGAGGAAGTGGTGTGTGCAAAAAACATTCATATTTTTAAGGCAAAGTTAGATAATTGTAACTCAGGAAGCGGGACAATACGAGCCTAAAAAGCTCAACTCCTGTATACTACAAATAGGTAAATACAAATAGGTAAATACACGCCACACACACACACAAACATACACACACACACACACACAAAGACACACACACACACAGAAACACACATACACACACATACAGACACACACACACACACACACACAGTCAATCTGACAACAACTCTCTGAATAACATTATTGTGTTCTCGTTTTTCCTCAGTTACATCGAGGATCACTACAGGTATAGATAATTAACTAAGATATTGCTCACTTTTCTGTAGATGTTATTACGAAGATTTTGGAGCGAAATATGTTGTAAATTATGATAACTCGGCATTGATATGACGCAGAGCATATATTTATATTAAACCTTTGACGATTATGACGCATTTTGACAGGTTTTTCTGGCTATCTAGAGACGATTTTATGTAGTTTAGGAAGGATCTGTGGGAATTATAGAGGTAAAGACTATATCAATTAACTCTCTAACTTTCATATACCCTCCCTAATCTGAATAAAATCGTCTAATGATAGCCAGACAACAGAAAAGAAATGCGTAATTGGATGTTGAAAGGGTTAATATGACGCAGAGCCATAGGAGTTTCTTATATTTCCATAATGGTAGATGGCCGTTTTTTTTTTTTTGTTTTTTTTTTTTTTTTATATATTTCTTATATTTTTTTTATTTTCCTCCCTAGACCTCCATCAAGCTTAAATAAAACACCCCCCAAGACCCTCCTTCAAGATTAATTCATACATTTTTCGATAGAAAAATTTCCCGGCCAAAGGCCGGTTACTCATATATACACACACACACAGACACACACTCACACACACAGACACACACTCACACACACAGACACACACACACACACACTGTGTTGGTGGTGTAATGGTGTAGGTGCTTATGTTCTGGGTGTGGTGTCCCGAGTTGGAATTCCGGGAGGGCCATATGCTTTCATTAGTTTATTCAAGTACATTGGGGTTTGTATTTTATATTAACGTTAAAGAACGGGGTGTTACTTATATTATTATATTTTTTTCACCAACCAACTTCACTTCTAAACTCAATTAATGAAATCAACAAATACATACATGTCTGGTGATGGGCTGGTCTATCAGAGTGAGAGCTGAGCGATATCTGCCATACCCATAGCTTACTGTGACTGTTCCTTTTACTTATATAATTTCTAGATCTAGTGACGGCGTATCTTCCGTGGATTGACCTCCCTACTGCCAACTTAGAGGTTGGCATATTGGGAGCCAAAGCGTCACATTTTTCCTTTGCCCCTCAACTTTCCCTTCATAATTGCTGAGGGGCACAGGGCCTTGGGTGGGGCTTTGGTTTCCCAGGTGTTTCTGCACCCTCCTCAGCTCCCTGCCTTGGAGTGGTTTCGGTCACCTGGGCTTTATTAGTGGTAAGCAGGGAGGGTTTTGTGGGGCCGCTCGGTTGTGGCCTTGGCCTTGCTCGGGACCTTGGAGCTGTTCAGCCAGACTGCCTAGGGAACAGCAACAACAACAACAACAAATACATGTGGCACTCCAAGGACTCGAACCTAGGACACTCACACCGAAATTCTGCGCACTTATGCATTACGCTATCAAGACAGTTTACAGGCTCGCTAGCGCAAGCCAGGAAAAAAATCGACACCTAAATGACACGAAAAGTTTTAATATTGGCAAAGAAATGGGGGCGAAAGGTCTAAAATCGCCAAGCTAATGAGCCGATCGTCATAAAATCTGAAACTAATGAGGCTAAACATGAGGAAGAAGGGGGACCAGAAAAACGACCGGTCTCCCCTTAAGTAGGCAGGGATCAGTTGCTAAAAGATTCAATTTATCGTCAGCTGAAATCAAATCGACTATAGTGAATTATCAATGCCATAATATTATTGGCTATACGAAAAGTACGTACTGTACAGTACCTGTTCGGGTGGTTTGATAATGTTTAAAGTACGTACTGTACAGTACCTGTTCGGGTGGTTTGATAATGTTTAAAGTACGTACTGTACAGTACCTGTTCGGGTGGTTTGATAATGTTTAAAGTACGTACTGTACAGTACCTGTTCGGGTGGTTTGATAATGTTTAAAGTACGTACTGTACAGTACCTGTTCGGGTGGTTTGATAATGTTTAAAGTACGTACTGTACAGTACCTGTTCGGGTGGTTTGATAATGTTTAAAGTACGTACTGTACAGTACCTGTTCGGGTGGTTTGATAATGTTTAAAGTACGTACTGTACAGTACCTGTTCGGGTGGTTTGATAATGTTTAAAGTACGTACTGTACAGTACCTGTTCGGGTGGTTTGATAATGTTTAAAGTACGTACTGTACAGTACCTGTTCGGGTGGTTTGATAATGTTTAAAGTACGTACTGTACAGTACCTGTTCGGGTGGTTTGATAATGTTTAAAGTACGTACTGTACAGTACCTGTTCGGGTGGTTTGATAATGTTTAAAGTACGTACTGTACAGTACCTGTTCGGGTGGTTTGATAATGTTTAAAGTACGTACTGTACAGTACCTGTTCGGGTGGTTTGATAATGTTTAAAGTACGTACTGTACAGTACCTGTTCGGGTGGTTTGATAATGTTTAAAGTACGTACTGTACAGTACCTGTTCGGGTGGTTTGATAATGTTTAAAGTCACCCTTCTATCAACTGCATCTGTCTCTTAATTAATGTTGTGTGTGTGTGTGTGTGTTGCAAGTCCTCCATTGCTACTAAATTAAATTGTCTTGTTGTGTTATTTGTTATTCTGTTATCGTACTTATTATTATGTTACTTATTATTCTGTTATCGTACTTGTTATTTTGTTACTTATTAATTATTCTGTTACTTATTATTATGTTACTTATTATTCTGTTACTTATTATTCTGTTACTTGTTATTCTGTTACTTATTATTCTGTTACTTATTATTATGTTACTTATTATTCTGTTACTTGTTATTCTGTTACTTGTTATTCTGTTACTTATTATTCTGTTACTTATTATTCTGTTACTTGTTATTCTGTTACTTATTATTCTGTTACTTATTATTATGTTACTTATTATTCTGTTACTTGTTATTCTGTTACTTATTATTCTGTTACTTGTTATTCTGTTACTTATTATTCTGTTACTTATTATTCTGTTACTTATTATTATGTTACTTATTATTCTGTTACTTATTATTATGTTACTTATTATTCTGTTACTTGTTATTCTGTTACTTATTATTATGTTACTTTTAGGAGGGGCGGCGGTATAGCAGTGTTTGTCAGGAGTTCATTAAAAAGCTGTACTAAATCAGGTATTAGAGTAAATAATGAAAATGAAAGTGTTTGGGTAGAAGTTAACGAAGGTAGTGAGACCTTAGTTATTGGAGTTATGTATAGACCGCCAAATATGAGTAGAAATGACGGAACATCATTATGGGAGGAAATTAAAATAGCATCAAGGTTTAGCAACGTGTGCATTATGGGGGATTTTAATTTTCCTAATATAGATTGGCAGCAATAAATAGGCGACTCTGATTCAAAGGAGTTTATAGAGGTAGTACAAGATAGTTTTTTATCTCAATTCATAGATACGCCGACTAGAGGTGATAATATTCTCGATTTTGTTTGCAGTAACAATAAACATATGATAAATAGTGTAGAAATCGGGGACCACCTAGGAAATAGTGATCACAATTCTGTGTATTTTAATATACAATGGAAAGGTAATATCAGAGAGAATACAACATTAATACCTGACTTCAGAAAAGCAAATTATGGTGGGTTAAGAGAAGCCCTGTTAGCGGACCCTATGGTCAATAAATTAAGTCGATCCAGGTGTCCAAATGAGTGTATCCTTTCTCAGGCACCTGTCATCTTAAGTCAGGAAGAGACGTCAAACTTGGTAGATACATACGATATTTATATCAAGTCAGTATTCAATGCGCAAAATAAATACATCCCCAAAAGAAAATTTAGATCAACACAGAACCAACCCAAATGGATGAATAATAGACTATTAGATCTTCTAGGAAAAAAGAGAGGAATATATAGAAAAATTAAAAGGGGCGAAATTCACCTACTTGCTTACTATCAGAATCTATCACGATAGGTAAAAAAGGATATTAGTAAAGAAAAAAGAAATTATGAAATTAAGGTTGCCAATGACTCAAAAAATAATCCTAAAGCTTTTTACCAACTATATAAATCCAAGGTTAGAGATGTAATTGGTCCACTTAAAACTTCGATAGGAGAAATGACAGAAAATGATTTAGAAATGTGCAGTACATTAAATAGTCAATTTCTTTCCGTTTTCACTAATGAAAATTTGGCACAGTTTCCAGAAGTCCGTAAGGTATACAGCGATAGTATAGAAAATAGGTTAAGTACGGTTACTATAAGTAGAAATGATGTGCTTAAGGAAATTGACAGACTGAAACCTCATAACTCGCCTGGTCCTGATGAGGTATATGCTAGAGTATTAAAAGAATGCAAAGATGAGTTAAGTTACCCATTAACATTTCTATTTAACAAGTCATTAGAAACAGGTATAGTTCCAGAAGCTTGGAAGCTTGCAAATGTAGTTCCGATCTTCAAAAAAGGTGATAAATCAATAGCATCCAATTACCGTCCCATTAGTCTCACTTCAATCATAGGAAAGCTACTAGAGTCAATTATTGCTAGGCAAATGAGAAACCACTTAGAAACATTTAACTTAATCAATTCTTCTCAGCATGGATTCACTCAGGGACGGTCTTGCCTTACTAATTTGCTTAGTTTTTTCTCAGAGGTATATGAAGCAGTAGATAATGACAAGTCATATGATATTATATATTTAGATTTCAGTAAAGCTTTCGACAGAGTCCCTCATGAGAGATTGATGAGAAAGGTTGAGGCACATGGAATAGGTGGGGCGTTGTTAGGATGGATTAGGTCATGGCTAATTGGTAGGAAGCAGAGAGTCAGCATAAATGGGACCAAGTCAGAATGGGGAGCAGTCAAAAGTGGTGTCCCCCAGGGATCGGTATTGGGTCCCCTGTTGTTTCTTATATACATAAATGACCTAGATTTAGGTATAACTAGTAGGATAAGTAAATTCGCAGACGATACTAAAATAGGGAGATCAATTGATTCAGATAGCGATATAGAGTGCCTCCAAAGGGATCTAGATACCTTACATGAATGGTCAGTAAATTGGCAGATGAAGTTTAACATTGACAAATGCAAGGTATTAAAGATAGGGAAGATGCAAACAAATGTTAAATATAAATTAGCTAATTTAGAATTAGAAAATTCAGACTGCGAGAAAGATCTAGGTGTGTTTGTTAGCAATGATTTGAAGCCTAGAAAACAGTGTATAAGCGTTCGTAATAAAGCAAACAGGATTCTCGGGTTCATCTCTAGGAGTGTGAGTAACAGAACTGCTGATGTTATCTTAAAACTTTACTTGTCATTAGTGAGACCCCATATGGATTATGCTGTCCAATTTTGGTGTCCTTATTACAGAATGGACATAGATTCATTGGAGAGAGTACAGCGTAGAATGACAAAAATGATCCATAATATTAGAAATCTTTCGTATGAAGAAAGGTTGAAGAAATTAGGTTTACATTCGTTAGAGAGACCAGAGTTAGAGGGGATATGATAGAGGTGTTCAAGTGGGTTGGTGGAATTAACAAAGGGGACATGACAAATGTACTAAAGCTCAGTGATAGCGAAAGAACTCGTACCAATGGTTTCAAATTAGATAAATTTCGTTTCAGAAAAGATATAGGCAAATATTGGTTTGGTAACAGAGTTGTTGATGGGTGGAATGGACTACCAAGTGCTATAGTGGGATCTAAAACTGTAGGGAGCTTTAAGATAAAATTGGATAAGCATATGGACGAGAAGGGTTGGGTGTGAAGGGGGATCAGCCGGGTTGGGCCAATCAGCGCTCTGCAGACCCCCATAATCCTGCGTTAATCTCTAACCGTTTTGGTAAGATGATCCTCAGGGTATTAGAGTGTGGAGCCTATAATTGGGCTTTGTAATTGAATTGGGGTTGTGTGGGACAGGGATCTGCCTTGCTTAGGCCAATCGGCTTTCTGCAGACTCCCATTTTCTTATGTTCTTATGTACTTATTATTCTGTTACTTGTTATTCTGTTACTTATTATTCTGTTACTTATTATTCTGTTACTTATTATTCTGTTACTTATTATTCTGTTACTTATTATTCTGTTATTAATGTTGTGTGTGTGTGTGTGTTGCAAGTCCTCCATTGCTACTAAATTAAATTGTCTTGTTGTGTTACTTGTTATTCTGTTATCGTACTTATTATTCTGTTACTTATTATTCTGTTACTTATTATTCTGTTACTTATTATTCTGTTACATATTATTATATTACTTATTATCCTGTTGCTTATTATTCTATTACTTATTGTTCTGTTTCTTATTATTCTGTTATTTATTATTCCGTTACTTATTATTATGTTACTTATTATTATGTTACTTATTATTATATTACTTATTATTCTGTTACTTATTATTCTGTTACTTATTATTCTGTTACTTGTTATTCTGTTACTTATTATTATATTACTTATTATTCTGTTACTTATTATTCTGTTATTTATTATTCTGTTACTTATTATTCTGTTACTTATTATTCTGTTACTTATTATTCTGTTATTTATTATTCCGTTACTTATTATTCCTGTTATGCCAGGGTTTTTACTGGGTTAAATTGGACAATGGTAGGCTCTTACTTGACTGGAGAAACTAAAGCCAAACTACATATGCACAAAAGTCGTAAAGGGTAAATATAATACTGAATACACACATGAATTTCCTTTTAATGATTACTTAAATGCACAACACGAATAATTCACCTTACACTGATACATAGGATAATTCACAATATAATATGCCTAGCACGGACAATGATCCACGACGGACCTATAGAATACATTTTAGCGCTCCTATTCTATCACTTGCGTAGATTACGGAGATAAACTTGGTTCGCACTGGTGGGGGAAGTTATATAACTCCTTTGGCGCTCCTATTTTAACTGTGTAGATCTCAAGATACGGGCACTGGTGGATGAAGTGTTGGTTGCTGAGTCCTTTCTCTCGGTCCCGTCGAGCCGCTTAGGTGGTCCTGCCGTGTGGTAAATGGGTAGGAATACAGATGGACTAGTTGGCTTTGGGTCTTAAATAGTAGTTCCTTATGTCATGACACAGGGTGCGTACCATCGGACTAACGCGAGCATAAACTTGGACATGTCTAAAGTTGTGGCTGCTCGACTATCCTGACCTTTATACTAGTCGGTGATGAAGTTCTGTTCCGGTACTCTTGATGTAGGGTCTTTAATACAAAGTCGCTCGTGTCATGATAGAGTAACTAGGTATCGGGCTAACGTGAGGAATAAGTAAGATCATGACCTCATTAGTTGCCTCAATCTGCCTCTGACTGTTGTAAGAGTGTTCAAAGAACCCAAGGGTCGGTTATTAAGCCTTTTTACAGCATATGTCCTTGATCATGGTGTTGGACAGATGCAGTATGGACTTCTATGTGCTAAATGCAGTTACTTGGACGGTATCTCGCAAAGCCCGACCTACTATAGTTATCTTGCCATGGCAAAGACTCCTTTAATAGCTGTGTAGAGTGCTGGATTGATTCTGGAAGTCAGTTTGTGGCATGCCCTCGGTGCTACTTCCAATGTCAAATTTGCAGCCTAAAAGAGATCCTAATATTGTCACTACACCATGGTGTGTAAGATCAAAAGTTCACCTAGTAGGGAAAATAAGTCTAAGCCAATAAGGTAGTCAGCCATGGCATGAGTACTCGAATGCAAGAGAGGGTAATTCTTAGGCTCAAAATCTTACATGTAAGTTAAGTGAGCCCTCAAATTGCTGACTCTACCTGGTTCTCGTCGAGATGGTCATGACGATTGCTGCTATGTCCCACGGCTGGTACTTGGGGGTCAGAAGGTCATAGGTGCAGGGGGGAGGGACTAGGGGTGGATATAGGCCCCTAGAAATTCCTAAGCTGGTGTTAGGACAGCTGGGCGGAAGAGCGGCGCATCTGCAGGGGTGATATTTGTATATGTTGTTCTTCGTTGGTTTGGTGGTATCGTATTATCTTCTGTCTTCCCGCATGGTCGATGGTAATGCTGATTGTTTTTCCTGGGGTGGGTGGTAGATTATGGTTGATGGTGGCAATTCTGGCTTCCCGAGTGTTGGTGTGAGGTGGGGCTGATTTCGATCTTGAGTGGCCATGTTGTTTCTCTTCCACCTTGTTCTTTCTATTCATTCTTGGTTGTGTTGTTTGTTGGGTGTTCACGTGTTGGGGCGAGTTTTCTTTCTCCTTCGGTTGTTTTCCTTTCTTGTTCTTCTTTTCCTCTGCGTTTGTCCGGTGTTTGGTGATTCTTGGTGTTTTTTATATCTTCTCTCGTCTTCCTGGTCTTCCCGTTCTTTCTCGCTGGTTTCTTCGATGAGGTATGTTCTCTGTTGTTCCTTTTTTTTTTCCATGGTTTCTCCTTCTATTTCCCAGCTTCGTTTTTTATTCCGTCTGGTCTGCTGCGGCATGGTGGTTATTATAATTTTGGGTACTTTAATTCCGTTACTTATTATTCCGTTACAAATATCATTATGTTACTTATTCTGTTACTTGTTATTCTGTTAATTATTATTCTGTTATCGTACTTGTTATTATGTTACTTATTATTCTGTTACTTATTATTCTGTTATCGTACTTATTATTATGTTACTTATTATTCTGTTACTTATTATTCTGTTACTTATTATCCTGTTACTTGTTATTCTGTTACTTATTATTCTGTTACTTATTATCCTGTTACTTGTTATTCTGTTACTTATTATCCTGTTACTTGTTATTCTGTTACTTATTATTCTGTTACTTATTATCCTGTTACTTGTTATTCTGTTACTTATTATCCTGTTACTTATTATCCTGTTACTTGTTATTCTGTTACTTATTATCCTGTTACTTGTTATCCTGTTACTTGTTATTATGTTACTTATTATCCTGTTACTTGTTATTCTGTTACTTATAATCCTGTTACTTGTTATTCTGTTACTTGTTTTTCCGTTCATTGATTTATCTTGCCATTGGTTCGGTTTCTGTGGCGTCTGTGGAGGATGTAAAATGTCAAGGGTAGAGAGAGAGAGAGAGAGAGAGAGAGAGAGAGAGAGAGAGAGAGAGAGAGAGAGAGAGAGAGAGAGAGAGAGAGAGAGAGAGAGAGAGATTTACAAGATTTACATAGCTACACTGGCCACAAAGATCTTACGATCCCTGCAAGGTGGCCAGGACTTAATCCTAGTAGAATTAGAAACCCAAAGAGTTAGAGAATGTGGAAGGAAAGGATATCAAAGATGAAGGCTCTCTCCCGACCCTCCGCCCCTCCGGCAAGTTGCCGTACATGAAAATAGTTAGATGTGAGTAACCTTGCAGGCTTTGGTAGGCGCCTGAAAAAATGTATAGAATAGTTGAAAATAGAAGGAATATCCTTCACCTTTTTTCCTGCTCTCTTCAACTGAAAACAGTGTTCATGTCTGCCAGGTTCTTTTGTCAAGAGAGAGTGAGAGACAGACAGACAGAAAACAGTAACACATAGGCCTAATCAAATAGACTCCCAAACGACCCTCAGCTAAGTCGACAAGAGCCATTAAGTCAACGAAATTGGCCGTACACGCATACAAGGCACAAAGAAAGATAAAAAAAACAGACAGAAACTGACAGGCAGACAAAGAACAGTAACACATCATCAAAGAGACTCCCAAACCACCCACAGCTAAGTCGAAAAGAGCCAATAAGTCACAGAAATTTACCATACACGCAAACAAGCACAGATAGAGAGAGAGAGAGAGAACAGACAGCGACAGAGACGAGGTAGAGAACAGTAACACATCATCAAAGAGACTCCCAAACTAACCAAACTAAGTCGACAAAGCCCAATAGGTCACGGAAATTGGCCGTACTGTACATGCAAGCAAGCACAGAGAGAGCGAGAGAGTGTCTCTCTCAGACAGACAGATTTAACAGTAACATATCATTAAAGAGACTCCCAAACGACCCCCAGTTAAGTCGACAAGGGCCAACAGGTCACAGAAGTTGGCCATACACACAAACAAGACGCAAAAGATGTTCGCCAGAATATCAGAGTGCAGGTGGATGTGGCCCAATCAACATCAATGAGCAAGAAAAACTGAGTGTACACGCAAATCTAGTGTAGGCTACGCTCTAAACACACGCAAATCTGGTGTACACTCCAAACACACGCAAATCTGGTGTACACTCTAAACTCACGCAAATCTAATGTAGGCCTACACTCCAAACACACGCAAATATGGTGTACACTCTAAACTCACGCAAATCTAATGTAGGCCTACACTCCAAACACACGCAAATATGGTGTACACTCTAAACTCACGCAAATCTGGTGTACACTCTAAACTCACGCAAATCTAGTGTACACTCCAAACACACGCAAATCTGGTGTACACTTTAAACACACGCAAATCTGGTGTAATGTACATTCTAAACTCACGCAAATCTGGTGTACACTCCAAACTCACGCAAATCTGGCCAACATGAAGCCTAGAACAGTGGGATATGTTCACTATAATATGATATAGGCCTATGGCTCAATTAACATCAGCTAGCAAACTAACTGAGTGCACAAGCAAATCTGGTGTACACTCACTCTCCTAGAACCAAGACCAATAGTAGTCATCCCACCCAGTGGTAGCGCGCAGATGGCTGACGTCACACCGAGTCTGTGAGCGAGTACTGCCACAACCCTCTAGTTTACTATAACTATATAGAGGGTTGTGGTACTGCCCACCCCCCACTTTTTCTCTCCACTCACCCCCCAGCCTATATGCCCCTACCACCTCTATCGGAGAGAAATAGCGAGCGATGGACAGTCGGACAGTGTACTCTCCACTCCCTCCACTCACCCCCCAGCCTATATGCCCCTACCACCTCTACCGGAGAGAAATAGCGAGCGATGGACAGTCGGACAGTGTACTCTCCACTCCCTCCACTCACCCCCCAGCCTATATGCCCCTACCGCCACCAATCGGAGAGAAATAGCGAGCGATGGACAGTCGGACAGTGTACTCTCCACTCCCTCCCCTCACCCCCAGCCTATATGCCCTACCACCTCTACCGGAGAGAAATAGCGAGCGATGGACAGTCGGACAGTGTACTCTCCACTCCCTCCACTCACCCCCCAGCCTATATGCCCCTACCGCCTCTATCGGAGAGAAATAGCGAGCGATGGACAGTCGGACAGTGTACTCTCCACTCCCTCCACTCACCCCCCAGCCTATATGCCCCTACCACCTCTATCGGAGAGAAATAGCGAGCGATGGACAGTCGGACAGTGTACTCTCCACTCCCTCCTCTTACCCCCCAGCCTATATGCCCCTACCACCTCTATCGGAGAGAAATAGCGAGCGATGGACAGTCGGACAGTGTACTCTCCACTCCCTCCACTCACCCCCCAGCCTATATGCCCCTACCGCCTCTATCGGAGAGAAATAGCGAGCGATGGACAGTCGGACAGTGTACTCTGCACTCCCTCCACTCCCTCCACTCATCCCCCAGCCTATATGCCCCTACCACCTCTATCGGAGAGAAATAGCGAGCGTTGGACAGTCGGACAGTGTACTCTACACTCCCTCCACTCACCCCCCAGCCTATATGCCCCTACCACCTCTATCGGAGAGAAATAGCGAGCGATGGACAGTCGGACAGTGTACTCTCCACTCCCTCCACTCACCCTCCAGCCTATATGCCCCTACCACCTCTATCGGAGAGAAATAGCGAGCGATGGACAGTCGGACAGTGTACTCTCCACTCCCTCCACTCCCTCCACTCACCCCCCAGCCTATATGCCCCTACCACCTCTATCGGAGAGAAATAGCGAGCGATGGACAGTCGGACAGTGTACTCTCCACTCCCTCCACTCACCCCCCAGCCTATATGCCCCTACCACCTCTATCGGAGATAAATAGCGAGCGATGGACAGTCGGACAGTGTACTCTCCACTCCCTCCACTCACCCCCCAGCCTATATGCCCCTACCACCTCTATCGGAGAGAAATAGCGAGCGATGGACAGTCGGACAGTGTACTCTCCACTCCCTCCACTCACCCCCCAGCCTATATGCCCCTACCACCTCTATCAGAGAGAAATAGCGAGCGATGGACAGTCGGACAGTGTACTCTCCACTCCCTCCACTCACCCCCCAGCCTATATGCCCCTACCACCTCTATCGGAGAGAAATAGCGAGCGATGGACAGTCGGACACACTGTGACTCTCTTCAAGCAAACAAAAATCTGTTCAGTACCATGACGGCATTTATTATTTTGTTCTGGTTATCATTAAATGGATTGTACCAGATTAGGAAGAAGCTGCGGGGGTCAAAGTGGTAGTTAGGTACCGGTACCTTTATTTGTTCTTAGAGACCATTCTCAAGCTAAATATCATCATCTAGAGTTAGCTAAAGTATGATGACACTGATGTAATGGTAGTGCAGGGGTTAAGGTAACTCTATACTAGGCCTACACCCTTACCGTAACCATACCTTCATCTCCTTTCACTTCATTGAACAACCATAATTTCCGTTTTAATATGATTATCAAGTGAAGCATGCAAATAGAAGTTAGGGTAACTAACATATAAAATATTATGCAATGACAGAGTACCGACAAAAGATTTTGTTTGTTTGCTATGTTTGCATGCACCAAATACAACATTACACAAGTACATAATAGGCCCAGGTGCTAGCTAGGCCTCTTGATTGCACATTTAATTAACATACACAAATGTTTATCATTGAATTTTATATGTATTTACAAATTAAGTTGGCATAGCTCAATTATGTTAATAACGTTTGTTCCTTCCCATTTGGTTGAGAGCGAGAGAGAGAGAGAGAGAGAGAGAGAGAGAGAGAGAGAGAGAGAGAGACAGCCTTAATCAGAGTTGTTGAGGTTTGAGCTTTCACGCGCATTTGGGCTACTTTTGAGGATTATTTGTCGGAATATTTCGAAAGATTACATAATTTTAAGTTCCATCTAAGACACAGTAATTATTATGTTCCTTCCAACAACCAACTATACTCCTAAAATCGATTAATGAAATTTACAAACACATGTGGCAGTCTGTGGATTCGAACCCAGGATGCTCACACCGAAAATCAACACCTTATGCATCGCACCACGAAGACAGTTAAAGGATGGTGGACACTGCCTACGATTTATTATGCAACTTCGAATCCTGCATATCAATTTAAGCATGTACACACATCCCAACTGCAACTCACGTAGGCTATGCATATGTGAATGGAAAGAGCAATTAATGGGGCCTTAACCACTAGGGAAGTCCTCTCGATAAATTGCCCCTGAACCAATATCAATTATTATGTTCCTTCCAACAACCAACTATACTCCTAAAATCGATTAATGAAATTTACAAACACATGTGGCAGTCCGTGGATTCGAACCCAGGATACTCACACCGAAAATCAACACCTTATGCATCGCACCACGAAGACAGTTAACCTCTCGGCTGCGCATGGGGGGTATGAGACACCACACTCCTGTGCTGACGTATTTGAGCTGTTCCCATCACTAACATCGTTATTTTACCATAAATAGTATTAATACTTATCCATATGCACCTATTATAGGTTGATTATAAAGGTATTAACCTGTTACAACAATAAAACAAGTGGAAACAGTGTTTGGATGGTCAAAATCGGCGATACAGGCCGGGAGTTACATAATGTATGGCTGAGGCAATCTCCCTGCCCTCCACCCCTCCCCTTGTCTGGAGAGACACTGTTCCGCAATAGTCTCTCTCTCGCTCTTTCCCACGCTTGATAACAGTGATGACAACGCCCTGCTACCAACTCGCTAATGTTAGCACGAAAATAACCACAGAATAAGGGAATAACAGGGAAAATAGGTGATAACTGAAGGAGGGGAGGAAAGTGGGGAAGGAAGGGAGGTGGAGGAGTGATATTTGGCATGGCCCAGGGGCAAAAAAAAAAAAAAAAAAATTTATATATTTTTTTTTTGGGGTGTTTTAAATTATTTTTTTCCCCTTACTCTTAAGAGTCTTCCCGCAGTCCGCCGGGGGAACTCTTAAGAGTCTCCCCGCAGTTCCCGGGTTAAAGGATGGTGGATACTGCCTACGATTTATTATGCAACTTCGAATCCTGCATATCAATCTAAGCATGTACACACATCCCAACTGCAACTAACGTAGGCTATGCATATGTGAATGGAAAGAGCAATTAATGGGGCCTTAACCTAAGAAGTGCGCATGGGGGGTATGAGACACCACACTCCTGTGCTGACGTATTTGAGCTGTTCCCATCACTAACATCGTTATTTTACCATAAATAGCATTAATACTTATCCATATGCGCCTATTATAGGTTGATTATAAAGGTATTAACCTGTTACAACAATAAAACAAGTGGAAACAGTGTTTGGATGGTCAAAATCGGCGATACAGGCCGGGAGTTACATGATGTATGGCTGAGGCAACCTCCCTGCCCTCCACCCCTCCCCTTGTCTGGAGAGACACTGTTCCGCAATTGTCTCTCTCTCTTTCCCACGCTTGGTAACAGTGATGACAACGCCCTGCTACCAACTCGCTAATATTAGCACGAAAATAAACCACAGAATAAGGGAATAACAGGGAAAATAGGTGATAACTGAAGGAGGGGAGGAAAGTGGGGAAGGAGGGGAGGTGGAGGAGTGATATTTGGCATGGCCCAGGGGCATTTGTTTTTGTTTGTTTTTTTTTGTTTTTTTTTTGGGGGGGGGGGGTTTAAATGGATTTTTTTTTCCCTTACACTTAAGAGTCTTCCCGCAGTCCGCCGGGAGAACTCTTAAGAGTCTCCCTGCAGTTCCCGGGATAACCACTAGGGAAGTCCTCTCGATAAATTGCCCCTGAACCAATATGAATTATTATGTTCCTTCCAACAACCAACTATACTCCTAAAATCGATTAATGAAATTTACAAACACATGTGGCAGTCCGTGGATTCGAACCCAGGATGCTAACACCGAAAATCAACACCTTATGCATCGCACCACGTAGACAGTTAAAGGATGGTGGACACTGCCTACGATTTATTATGCAACTTCGAATCCTGCATATCAATCTAAGTATGTACACACATCCCAACTACAACTCACGTAGGCTATGCATATGTGAATGGAAAGAGCAATTAATGGGGCCTTAACCACTAGGGAAGTCCTCTCGATAAATTGCCCCTGAACCAATATCAATTATTATGTTCCTTATTATGTATATAATATATACTTAACCCTCAAAGAGCGGGGGGTCTGTGGCCATTTTGGGCCTTTTCAGGCCATTCTGACTGCTATATCAACCATCAGCATGAAAGGAACTGTATTGTGCCGAAAACTAGGCGGAAATCGCTACACAATGACACCACATACAGCTACGTAGCACTTGTGGAGCCCTAACAGTGTTACCTCAAAGATGGAAGTTTAGCTGATTTTGCTACATTGTTCACTTTTCGCTAACTATTGGTCACACTGTCATCCACCCGTGCGGTGGGGGAACTGGAGTTAGTGTGGGCCGGGAGGCCACAGATGTCGGACGTATGGTTCATTACTGTTCCACCCATTTTCACTCGATCTTCACCCATTTTTCACCCGTTTTCTCCCAGTTTCTTTCACTCGACTTAAGTCGAGCGCCGCTAGTTAAGGGTTAATATATATTATATATACTTAATCCTTATACCTTATTAACCTCTGAAGTGCGCATGGGGGGTATGAGACACCTCTGCCTGTGCGCACGTATTTGAGCTGTTTCCATCACTAAAATATTTATTTTACCATAAATAGCATTAATACTTCTCCATATGCGCCTATTATAGGTTGATTATAAAGGTATTAACCTGTTACAACAATAAAACAAGTGGAAACAGCGTTTGGATGGTCAAAATCGGCGATACAGGCCAGGAGTTACATAATGTATGTCTGAGGCAACCTCCTTTCCCGCCACTTTTCCCCAAGTCTGGAGAGACACTGTCGATTGATACTCTCTCTCTCTCTCTTGCACTCGCTATAACAGTGATGACAATGCCCTGCTTGCATCTCGCTAATGTTAGCATGAAAATATACCACAGAATAAGGGAATAACAGGGAAAATAGGTGATAACTGAAGGAGGGGAGGAAAGTGGGGAAGGAGGGGAGGTAGAGGAGTGATATTTTGCATGGCCCAGGGGCAAAAAAAAAAAAAAATTTGGTGTTTTATATTGATTTTTTGTTTTCCCTGACTCTTAAGAGTCTTCCCGCAGTCCGCCGGGGGAACTCTTAAGAGTCTTCCCGCAGTTTCCGGGTTAATAACATAATACCCAAAATAATCCAAATAACTAACAATATCATGTCAGCTAAGCTTGATGCTGACAGGAGATGGAAAATAAGTAAAGATTGGGCTATTGTTGGGCTACTTTCTCAGGCATTTGGGCCGGATTTTAGCTGTTGACAACTCTGACCTCTGTCCTTTCTTGTCCACTTGGCCTCCGTGCCGAGAGAAATGGGGCAGGGGAGATAAAGAACCCTTCCAGCCCGGGTGTCATTTTAAAATGACAGCGCGGCAGATGGGCAGCTGCCCGGGTGTCCTTTTAAAATCTTTGTGCTTGAAAGTGTGCTTTAAAATTCGCGTGGCCAAATTTTACTTTGCAGGGGCGATCGCAGCGCCACCAAGCCTCAACTACTACCGTTATCAGTTCCTACGTGGCCGCCATAGCGAGTTATAGCGAAATCATGAATTCCGACGCGTCCAATTCTGTGCAACCTCCCGCGCGCCCCAGTGCTACCCCGCTTGCTACTTCGACGCCTGTTCCAACTGAGAAGAAAGCTAAACGAAAGGAAGTTAAACGTTTGTTGAGTGATAGTGCTATACAACGAGAACTTGTTAACGTTGAACTGAGCAGTGGCGAAAGCTCGGTGGACAAAAACGTATTTGTTAACAGTGGAAGTGGAAGCGAAGTTGAGGATTTTGTTGGCTTTGGAGAGGACGACAATGTAGATCTATTTGAGGGGGGAGACAGTAGTGATGATCCTGATGTGGAAGTGGTTGAGGAAGGTGCTACTGAACTTCCAAGTGTGCTAGAACCAACCCCTTCGCTAAGTTTCGTAGGCCAGTCTAGGCCTAGGCCTAGCCGTAGCCCAGGCCCTTCCCCTTTACCTGCCCGTACGCCCTTGAAAGTGGGCAAATATTTTTATAAACAATAATTGGTGAAAAGTGCAGCTAAAAAAGTACGCAGGGCAGCAGCAGAAAATGCTAGGGAAGCGGAAGACAGTGATAGTGACGCCGACCCTGGTCTAGCAACCACCCGCATTCTTTTGTCCCGATGTCTTGACCCGGGACGCCGCGTTGGTCACCCACAGCCCTCGGCTTCATCTCTCCCTGACGATGACCGAAGGGCCTCTACAAGTGGTACTAGTGGGGCGGCATTGTCCTCCCACAGTGTGCCACCACAGGCCCCGCATCGTAGGGCATTATTTGCTGCGGGGAAGCTCTCGGCTTGCCGCAAAAGGAGCCCAACTCCCGAGGCCGCGCCTCCCATTGTTGAACCTCCCGCAGCCTCCCGCGCCCCACGCCAACGACGCCCGGTCACTTCTTCACCCAAATTGTCTCCTGAAGAGGATGCTGACGACCCCAACATTGCCCCAGATGACCTGACGTCGCCTGAGGAGGAGGAGGAGGAGGATGTGGAAGAGGAGGAAGTCCCAACAAGACGGGTTAGAGGGCGAGGTCGTGGACGTGGTCGTGGTCAGCTTGCCGACGCCGATGCCCCTGGGCCTGCGCGTGGGCGTGCAGGGCGTCCGCATGGCCAAGGGCGTGTGCCTGGCCATCCAGGGTGTGTGCCTGCTGCAGCTGCACGTCCTCGAGCATCCGACCTGTTTGTGTGGACAGATGGGGCTGATTTTGAGCCAGATTGTCCTGCCTTTGACGAGGTACAGCAGGGTTCCGGGGTGTCACCAGCATATCCCTGTGGTCCAAATGCTACCCCCAGTGAACTTTTCTGTGGCTTCTATGACAATGAAGTCATGGAATACCTCGTCGAAGAGACAAATAACCACCATGCTATCTGTTCCAACTTTCTTGGGAGGAAGACCAGTGTCAAGATGGTGGCATGGAGAGCTCTCACTGTGGCAGAACTATATGTGTTCTTGGCACTCACAATGCTGATGACACATATAAAGAAGCACGTTCTGGCCGAGTACTGGATCACTGGCGACATCGTAACGACTCCAGCATTTGGCAAGTACATGTCCAGGGATAGGTACTTCGACATCCTCTCATATATCCACCTCACAAACAACCTGGCAGTCCACCTTCAAGACTCACTATGGAAGATCAGGAAGCTGTATGACATGATACGTCATCGGTTTTCCACCTACCTGATTCCTTTCCAGAAGATGTGCCTCGATGAGTCTCTGGTCCTGTTCCGTGGTAGGCTGCACTTCCGGCAGTATATCCCGTCCAAGAGACACTGCTTCGGCATCAAGCTCTTCGTCCTCTGCGACTGCAAGACGGGATATGTGCTGGACTTTATAGTCTACAACGGCAAGGGTGGCGAAATTCAGACTGACCCCCTCATTGGTTTTGGCGGCGCTGTAGTAAAGAAGATGATGGAGAGGTACTTCCATCAAAACCACATCCTCTACACCGATAACTACTACACGTCGCCTATCCTGGCCAAGTACCTCCATGACCGCAAGACCGGAACTGTCGGCACAGTCAAGGCCAAGAGGAAGGGCATGCCAACCTACCTAACGAAGACCAAGAAGACGGACATCTTCCATAAGAAGAGTGGCCCCATCTTCTCCATCCACTGGCATGACCAGCACAAGGTCAACCTCCTCACCACATGCCACAAGGCCGAGATGGTCGCCACAGGGAAGGTGGACCGAAGAACCAAGAACCCCGTCCAGAAACCAGCTGCTGTCCTGGACTACAACATAAATATGCGCCTCGTCGACAAGTCCGACATGCAGATGGGCTTCATCGACTGCCTGCGAACATCTTGCAGGTGGTACAAGAAGTTTATCCTGCATACGGTAGATATGTCGGTCCTCAATGCATACAACATCTACCGTCTGAGGACTCAAATAGCCCCGAAGTACAAGTCCCTGCGGACCTTCCATAAGCAGGTGATACTTGAGCTCCTGGCTAAACATGCGGGTACACCAGGGAGGCCACTACAAGGACCAGGCATGCTGGACAGAACGGGGTGTGCTGAATTTTTCAGGAAGCACCAGCTCAACGCCCTTCCTTTCAAAGCACCAGGTAGTAAAAGCAGAATCCAGAAGAGGTGCCATGTGTGCAGCCACACAACAAGAAGACCCCGCAAAGCCACAAAAACCACTTGGGAATGCCTCAAGTGTCAAGTGGCACTGTGTGCTGGCACCTGCTTCAACGACTTCCGCACTCTGATAAACTTTTGAAGTGGAAGTGACAACAGTGAAAGTGACACTCAAATGTAGGCTAAGAATAATAATATAAGTAATATAACTAAGTATAAGTGAAAGAGACACACATAAGTAATAATAAGTGCCTTCAGAACAATATGAACAAGTGAAAGTGACACTATATATTATTAGCTTACCTAACAATACATAAAAGTGAAAATGACACTATCAATTATCATAGTCCAGTGAAAGTGACACTATAAAAATAATAAAGTAGGTATAAGTGAAAGACACACATAAGTAATAATAAGTGCCTTCAGAACAATATGAACAAGTGAAAGTGACACTATATATATTATTAGCTTACCTAACAATACATAAAAGTGAAAATGACACAATCAACTATCAAAGTCCAGTGAAAGTGACACTATAATCATAATAATAATAATAAAACGAAGTAATAATATAGTTATTTTGATATTTTCACTCAATAAAGTTATTTTCATGAAGTTATTTGTGTCTCTGTCACAGAGACACAAATAACTTCATGAAAATAACTTTATTGAGTGAAAATAACAAAATAACTATAATCTATCTATCTATCTATATGCTCAGGCCCAATCCCCATTTTGGGGGTAGCCGACTCAAGACAGAGCAAGAACAGGGAAAACACAAAAACAACATAAAACAAAAAATAAACACAGATAAAAAAACACAAACTCTCACACATCCAGGTCACCCAGGAGAAAACCCAGAGACCAGGGTTACCAAGGTCGCTCCAGCACTCCCCCGGCCCCTGACCACCCGGAGAGGTTCCGATCTCGGCAGGCAGACATGCAGCGGAGCCAAAGCCACAAGCCCTCCCACCACACTTCCAGGCACACCCTTCATATTAGTCGTCTCCCCGGGCCAGGCGCCTGATGGACTATTATCTAGTCCAACTTGCGCCCGACCCCTTACTCCAAATGACCACGTGTTCACTCAACTATTCACAAGCATTCTCCATTCACTCCTGTCCACCACCACTTCCCCTGCCTGATCTATAGTCATTCCTCTATCATCCAAAGCCTTTCTTACACAGTCTCTCCATCTCAATGGGGGTCTTCCTGCCCTTCTATCTCCCCTTGTACCTGACTCACATATGCTCTTTGTAAGCCTTTCATCTCCCATTCGTTCAACATGACCATACCAGCTCAGCACCCTTCTGTCCACTCTGGCTGACAAATGTTCCTGCTGCCTCACTCTCCTACGTATCTCTTCATTCCTCAATCTGTCTCTACGAGTAACTCCACACATACTCCTCAAGCAGCTCATCTCCATCACATCCAGCCCTCTTTTCTCCTTTTTCTTCAGAGCCCATGTCTCAGCCCCATACATCACTGTTGGCACAACAATTCCTGGATACAGTGCACTTTTTACTTTCACTCCGAGATTTCTCGTCTTCCACATACTTCCCATTGCTCCGAAAACCTTCCTTCCTTCACACACTCTCTGTTTTACCTCCACTTCCATACCTCCACTCCTGCTTATCGTTCCTCCTAGATATTTAAAACACTCTACTTGTTCCAATATTTCCCCATCCAGCCTCACATCTAGATTCACCCTATGCTCTCCCCTATTACACACCATTACTTTACTTTTATTGACGTTGACCTTCAGTTTCCTCCTTCCACAAACCACACCAAACTCACCACATAACTATAATACATTGCATAATAAACAATAAAACACTATCAAATCGCTTCCCGGCATAATTGCGGGTGGAGCGACGAGTGCAACTGGGCGTCGTAGCCGGGGCCGCGGTTGAGTGTTCGGACGCGCCGAGGTAAATACGCGGCAAAAGTTACCTCCACTTCCATCACCATAACTCCGGAACCAGTTGAGCTAGAGAGCTCTACTTAATGCCATTCTACGCGGCAAGGTAAGGCGCAAATTTCGACATAATATTATGTTTGATTAATGTATTAAGCGAGATATATTTAGCGAGATTAGCCTTAGTTTAAATTTGTTGATTTTCGGTCAGATCGCCCGGATACGAGCTCCGTCCTTTGGAGAGGCAGCCCCGGCCACGAGGGTTAAGAGAGAGGGGGTTGTAACGGTTTCTTGCCAAACACTTCCAAAGCACTGAACATCCCCGATTAATTTAATGCTATTGTGTGCAAATACCTAATGCACTTCAGTTCCAACATTACAGGTGATAGCTTAGTTTATCAGTTAAGGTTGCCTTGACATGGGCATGAGATGAGAGACTAATTATTTTGGAGACATACGACATTTTATATTGCAACCTTTTATTACACCCAAACACTGCTAAACTCTTAGGCATTTTTACACCCTTGGCACATTTTATTCAGAGGACTTGAGACAACAGATCAGATGACCTGTCTGACCTGTGACCCCACGATAACTGAGCCTATTAAATAAGTGTTTATCATTGCCTGGCAACCTCCTTAAAGGTCTATACTCGGTATGACGGTGTGCGTGAGCGGGACACAAATATGCCCTTGTATGGGATGACCTGGTATATTATTGGTCTTGCCTAGAACAACACTACAGGTGTTCACGGAAATATGAGAGTGAATGTATATGAGGCCCTAGCAACGTAAAGGGCAGATTTTCGCTACCCGGTATCGTTTTTAATTTTATTTTATTTGTTTGTTCTGTCTATTTTTTTTTTACCCCCTTCTCCCTCATGTTTAACCCTACGAGTTTTGACATTTAAGACGTTCGCCCCATTAGTTATGCGATTGTATGACCGTTTCACCCATTGCTGTCAATATAAAGACCTGTCGTGACATTTGGGTGTCGATTTTTTCCTGGCGTGCGATAGTGAGCCTATAATTAAAGAGGAATCGGCCTTCGGCCGGGAAATTGTTCTACCGAAAAATGTACAGTACACACTTATCTCGAACGGGGGTCTTGGGGGTATTTTATAAAGCTTGATAGAGGTCTAGGGAACAAACTAAAAATCTCCCCTCAACAAGCAAGCGAACTGAGTGTCACAATCTAACCTCCTATACACTCCAAGACACATATTGGTGCAAACATGATGCCTAGAACAGCGCAATATGACCACCGTAATGAGTAATGGCTCAATCAACATAACTATCAAGCAAACTGAGTGCACAAGCAATGCTGATATGCACTCCAAGACACAAAATATGGCCAATATTAACCCTCGAACAGTGCTTGGATTTGTACCAGAATATGTGAATGCATGTAGTTATGGTCCAATCAATATTACCTAGCAAGCAAACTCAGTTTAACCCCTTCTGTACCATTGACATTCTTTCTATTTCCTTCTGGCTACTATTAATCGATTGTATTCAGCTTAGGAAGGATTATGTTATAAGGCTTCGAACTATCTCAATCAACCCTCTTAACTACCGGCACCACAGATCCCTCCTAAGCTTCATAGAATCGTCTAAATATGGCTAGAATAATATAATATGGCTAGAATAATATAATATGACTAGAATAATATAATATGGCTAGAATAATATAATATGGCTAGAATAATATAATATGGCTAGAATAATATAATATGGCTAGAATAATATAATATGGCTAGAATAATATAATATGGCTAGAATATGGCTAGAATAATATAATATGGCTAGAATAATATAATATGGCTAGAATAATATAATATGGCTAGAATAATATAATATGGCTAGAATAATATAATATAAGAGAAAAATATAATATGGCTAGAATAATATAATATAAGAGAATAATATAATATGGCTAGAATAATATAATATAAGAGAATAATATAATATGGCTAGAATAATATAATATGGCTAGAATAATATAATATGGCTAGAATAATATAATATGGCTAGAATAATATAATATAAGAGAATAATATAATATGGCTAGAATAATATAATATGGCTAGAATAATATAATATGGCTAGAATATGGCTAGAATAATATAATATGGCTAGAATAATATAATATAAGAGAATAATATAATATGGCTAGAATAATATAATATGGCTAGAATATGGCTAGAATAATATAATATGGCTAGAATAATATAATATGGCTAGAATAATATAATATGGCTAGAATAATATAATATGGCTAGAATAATATAATATGGCTAGAATAATATAATATGGCTAGAATATGGCTAGAATAATATAATATGGCTAGAATAATATAATATGGCTAGAATAATATAATATAAGAGAATAATATAATATGGCTAGAATAATATAATATGGCTAGAATATGGCTAGAATAATATAATATGGCTAGAATAATATAATATAAGAGAATAATATAATATGGCTAGAATAATATAATATGGCTAGAATATGGCTAGAATAATATAATATGGCTAGAATAATATAATATGGCTAGAATAATATAATATGGCTAGAATAATATAATATGGCTAGAATAATATAATATAAGAGAAAAATATAATATGGCTAGAATAATATAATATAAGAGAATAATATAATATGGCTAGAATAATATAATATGGCTAGAATAATATAATATGGCTAGAATAATATAATATGGCTAGAATAATATAATATGGCTAGAATAATATAATATAAGAGAATAATATAATATGGCTAGAATAATATAATATGGCTAGAATAATATAATATGGCTAGAATATGGCTAGAATAATATAATATGGCTAGAATAATATAATATAAGAGAATAAGATAATATGGCTAGAATAATATAATATGGCTAGAATAATATAATATGGCTAGAATAATAAAATATGGCTAGAATAATATAATATAAGAGAATAATATAATATGGCTAGAATAATATAATATGGCTAGAATATGGCTAGAATAATATAATATGGCTAGAATAATATAATATGGCTAGAATAATATATGGCTAGAATAATATAATATGGCTAGAATAATATAATATGGCTAGAATAATATAATATGGCTAGAATAATATAATATAAGAGAATAATATAATATGGCTAGAATAATATAATATGGCTAGAATATGGCTAGAATAATATAATATGGCTAGAATAATATAATATGGCTAGAATAATATAATATAAGAGAATAATATAATATGGCTAGAATAATATAATATGGCTAGAATATGGCTAGAATAATATAATATGGCTAGAATAATATAATATGGCTAGAATAATATAATATGGCTAGAATATGGCTAGAATAATATATAATATGGCTAGAATAATATAATATAAGAGAATAATATAATATGGCTAGAATAATATAATATGGCTAGAATATGGCTAGAATAATATAATATGGCTAGAATAATATAATATGGCTAGAATAATATAATATGGCTAGAATAATATAATATGGCTAGAATAATATAATATGGCTAGAATAATATAATATGGCTAGAATATGGCTAGAATAATATAATATGGCTAGAATAATATAATATGGCTAGAATAATATAATATGGCTAGAATAATATAATATGGCTAGAATAATATAATATAAGAGAATAATATAATATGGCTAGAATAATATAATATGGCTAGAATATGGCTAGAATAATATAATATGGCTAGAATAATATAATATGGCTAGAATAATATAATATAAGAGAATAATATAATATGGCTAGAATAATATAATATGGCTAGAATATGGCTAGAATAATATAATATGGCTAGAATAATATAATATGGCTAGAATAATATAATATGGCTAGAATAATATAATATAAGAGAAAAATATAATATGGCTAGAATAATATAATATAAGAGAATAATATAATATGGCTAGAATAATATAATATGGCTAGAATAATATAATATGGCTAGAATAATATAATATGGCTAGAATAATATAATATGGCTAGAATAATATAATATAAGAGAATAATATAATATGGCTAGAATAATATAATATGGCTAGAATATGGCTAGAATAATATAATATGGCTAGAATATGGCTAGAATATAATATGGCTAGAATAATATAATATGGCTAGAATATGGCTAGAATAATATAATATGGCTAGAATAATATAATATGGCTAGAATATGGCTAGAATAATATAATATGGCTAGAATATGGCTAGAATAATATAATATGGCTAGAATAATATAATATGGCTAGAATATGGCTAGAATAATAATATGGCTAGAATAATATAATATGGCTAGAATATGGCTAGAATAATATAATATGGCTAGAATAATATAATATGGCTAGAATAATATAATATGGCTAGAATAATATAATATAAGAGAATAATATAATATGGCTAGAATAATATAATATGGCTAGAATATGGCTAGAATAATATAATATGGCTAGAATAATATAATATGGCTAGAATAATATAATATGGCTAGAATAATATAATATAAGAGAAAAATATAATATGGCTAGAATAATATAATATAAGAGAATAATATAATATGGCTAGAATAATATAATATGGCTAGAATAATATAATATGGCTAGAATAATATAATATGGCTAGAATAATATAATATGGCTAGAATAATATAATATAAGAGAATAATATAATATGGCTAGAATAATATAATATGGCTAGAATATGGCTAGAATAATATAATATGGCTAGAATATGGCTAGAATAATATAATATGGCTAGAATAATATAATATGGCTAGAATATGGCTAGAATAATATAATATGGCTAGAATAATATAATATGGCTAGAATATGGCTAGAATAATATAATATGGCTAGAATAATATAATATGGCTAGAATATGGCTAGAATAATATAATATAAGAGACGTCGCTGGTACAGCAAGGGTTAAGAAGGAATCCAAAGTTTATTATATAACTTTGAGTATTAGGGTCTCGTCGCCGATCTCACCTAATTATCTTTGAAAACCAATATTAAGCTCAGGATGTGACGAAACTTAATTATTCCCTATGAAAACCAATATTAAGCTCAGGATGTGACGAAACTTAATTATTCCCTATGAAAACCAATATTAAGCTCAGGATGTGACGAAACTTAATTATTCCCTATGAAAACCAATATTAAGCTCAGGATGTGACGAAACTTAATTATTCCCTATGAAAACCAATATTAAGCTCAGGATGTGACGAAACTTAATTATTCCCTATGAAAACCAATATTAAGCTCAGGATGTGACGAAACTTAATTATTACCTATGAAAACCAATATTAAGCTCAGGATGTGACGAAACTTAATTATTACCTATGAAAACCAATATTAAGCTCAGGATGTGACGAAACTTAATTATTCCCTATGAAAACCAATATTAAGCTCAGGATGTGACGAAACTTAATTATTCCCTATGAAAACCAATATTAAGCTCAGGATGTGACGAAACTTAATTATTCCCTATGAAAACCAATATTAAGCTCAGGATGTGACGAAACTTAATTATTCCCTATGAAAACCAATATTAAGCTCAGGATGTGACGAAACTTAATTATTCCCTATGAAAACCAATATTAAGCTCAGGATGTGACGAAACTTAATTATTACCTATGAAAACCAATATTAAGCTCAGGATGTGACGAAACTTAATTATTACCTATGAAATACCGTACCAAAATATCAATCGCTTAGCCTAAGCATTGACTCCTATACCCTGTTGACTACTCGGCCCACGGGACAGCTCGGCTCGGACAGCTCGGCCCCGTAAAACCGAGACAGCTCGGCCCAGTGTTAATTGCGAGACAACACGGCCTTTCACAACCCTTATTTGCTTCGACAACATAAAAACGATATAGATGGCTATATTGATCATTTTGGAATCACTACGTCCCTATCTATTTATGTATCTATCTTTTCGTTTCATCAAACACGTGACAATTCATTAACTTTTATTTCTCGTATTGATTATTTTGGAATCACTATGTCCCTATCTAATCTAATCTAACCTAACCTAACCTAACCATAGCATACCATGGGGCCGAGCTGTCTCAAATAATGGGCCAAGCTGTCTCGCCGTCGTGGACGAGTTGTCCAAAAGTGGGCCGAGCTGTCCGAGCCGAGTTGTCCCATGGGCCGAGTCGTCCAGTCACCGTTCCAAATAGGTAGGCCAGAAATTGTGAACCCTAACCTCTGTAACTAAAAAGTGACTAGAGTAAATGGGCTGTAAGTTTCTCTGGCTGACCCTTCCCAAATGGTTGAAATATTAGCTGGATTACTGTAGTCGTTTGTGAGTTAGAGCTAGAGAGGTTTATGTTCAAGATTTTTGGCTTACTTATTTGGAACAGAGTATAGCCCCCTCGTTCACCAGAGGATGCCGTTTAGTATTCATAAATATAATTATCTTAATCTCATTCTGTAATTACCTCTCAAAAATTAGTTTTCTGGCCACAGATCACTCGGAGACAACTGCAGAGGTTGAAGTAACTAAACTAAAGGTACCGGTATCTAAAACACTCCTGATGGTCACAAAGTATTTTCAGTATCTCAGAAAGGCGTAGATCGCGTCCTTATGCGCGAACTAAAGAGCTAATATTGTTTGGGAGAGGGAGAGAGAGATAACTGGCATGAGGTCCACTATTAACAATTTAATCAAACTATTGAAGGCATTATCAATGGCTCTGGTAGTAAAACAGAGATCAAGATAATTTCAACATTAGTCTACCTGCAAGAGAGTGTTTAGAACGACTTAGCTTTGCTTATAGACTATTTATGTTCATACGGCGATAAATGTAATCCTTTATCGCCTGATTTGTCAATACTTATTGGGAAAATATAAAGCTACTGTGCTTGAGCATCATATTAATACGGTATCTAGTTTTCATAATTAGCAACACATTTCGCTACAAAATATTCGTAATAGTCGAGTAATCAGGACAAGTCACCGTCAGCTAAGAAGAAACAAACTATAGTTGCTTATAGCAGTAGTATAATTTTCAAGGTAAATTATAAGCTTCACGTTGGCTTTATTCTGCATGGCAATAATGTTAAGTGCTCAAAATAGTAAAGATGCCCTGGGTGAAGAAATGTACCGGCGTTGTCTAGTATCGGCTGCATGATACGTACCGGTATAATGTGGATTGACACATAACCCCTAGCACTCCTACAGGGCCTTTTAAGGTTGAGTAAAATCCTGTTATGTTAAGCCAACATGTAGTGAACAAAAAACGTTATAGTACTAAAAGGGTTAATGGCGACTTTTAATGCTACCACCAGACGACTTTATTCAGCTTTGAAAATATCTCGGGTACTAATGAGAAGGGAAATGTATCGACTTTATCTGCAAGGTATTCAAAACGTCAATACATGTCAATAATTTGTTTATATTACTGTATAAAATGTTAGGTACCGTAGACGCGGTACTCGCAAGGTGTCAAACCGGAGCAATTGTTTTGAAGACTTGAATGAATATGAGAAGACATACAAAAACAATAACATGAAATAGCATTGTTTTGGCCATTTTATCACTTCCAAAGACATCATTTGAACTATAAACCATAATTGTGTCTTCTATAATATGTACAATAATAAACCATAATTGTGTCTTCTATAATATGTACAATAATAAACCATAATTGTGTCTTCTATAATATGTACAATAATAAACCATAATTGTGTCTTCTATAATATGTACAATAATAAACCATAATTGTGTCTTCTATAATATGTACAATAATAAACCATAATTGTGTCTTCTATAATATGTACAATAATAAACCATAATTGTGTCTTCTTATATGTACAATAATAAACCATAGTACAATAATAAACCATAATTGTGTCTTCTATAATATGTACAATAATAAACCATAATTGTGTCTTCTATAATATGTACAATAATAAAGACTAAAAATAATGGACTCGGCTTCAATTGAAAACTGAAATTGGTGTGGTGGCAATTGGTTATTTGGGTAGTGGTCGGTTGGGTTAGTGGTGAATAGTTGTGGTGGTGATAGTTGTTGTTGTGGTGGTGGTGGTGGTGGTGGTGGTGTCAGTTGTAATGGTGGTGGTAAAAAGGCAGTTGTGGTGGTGGTGATAGTTGTTGTTTTGGTGGTGGTGGTGGTGTCAGTTGTAATGGTGGTGGTGGTGGTGGTGTCAGATATAATGGTGGTGGTAACAAGACAGTTGTGGTGGTGGTGATAGTTGTTGTTTTGGTGGTGGTGGTGGTGTCAGTTGTAATGGTGGTGGTGGTGGTGGTGTCAGATATAATGGTGGTGGTAACAAGACAGTTGTGGTGGTGGTGATAGTTGTTGTTGTGGTGGTGGTGGTGGTGTTACTTGTAATGGTGGTAAAAAGGCAGTTGTGGTGGTGGTGGTGTCAGTTGTAATGGTGGTAAAAAGGCAGTTGTGGTGGTGGTGATAGTTGTTGTTGTGGTGGTGGTGGTGGTGGTCTCAGTTGTAATGGTGGTGGTGTCAGTTATAATGGTGGTGGTAACAAGACAGTTGTGGTGGTGGTGATAGTTGTGATGGGGGTAGAGAAAAGACAGTTGTGGTGGATAGTTGTGGGGATTGTAGTGAAAAGTAAGTTGTGGTGGTGGTGATAGTTGTGATGGGGGTGGTGTAAAGACAGTTGTGGTGGATAGTTGTGGGGATTGTAGTGAAAAGTAAGTTGTGGTGGTGGTGGTGATAGTTGTGATGGGGGTAGAGAAAAGACAGTTGTGGTGGATAGTTGTGGGGATTGTAGTGAAAAGTAAGTTGTGGTGGTGGTGATAGTTGTGATGGGGGTGGTGTAAGACAGTTGTGGTGGATAGTTGTGGGGATTGTAGTGAAAAGTAAGTTGTGGTGGTGGTGGTGATAGTTGTGATGGGGGTAGAGAAAAGACAGTTGTGGTGGATAGTTGTGGGGATTGTAGTGAAAAGTAAGTTGTGGTGGTGGTGATAGTTGTGATGGGGGTGGTGTAAAGACAGTTGTGGTGGATAGTTGTGGGGATTGTAGTGAAAAGTAAGTTGTGGTGGTGGTGGTGATAGTTGTGATGGGGGTAGAGAAAAGACAGTTGTGGTGGATAGTTGTGGGGATTGTAGTGAAAAGTAAGTTGTGGTGGTGGTGATAGTTGTGATGGGTGGTGTAAAGACAGTTGTGGTGGATAGTTGTGGGGATTGTAGTGAAAAGTAAGTTGTGGTGGTGGTGGTGATAGTTGTGATGGGGGTAGAGAAAAGACAGTGGTGGGGTGTGGGGATTGTAGTGAAAAGTAAGTTGTGGTGGTGGTGATAGTTGTGATGGGGGTGGTGTAAAGACAGTTGTGGTGGATAGTTGTGGGGATTGTAGTGAAAAGTAAGTTGTGGTGGTGGTGATAGTTGTGATGGGGGTGGTGTAAAGACAGTTGTGGTGGATAGTTGTGGGGATTGTAGTGACAAGTAAGTTGTGGTGGTGGTGATAGTTGTGATGGGGGTGGTGTAAAGACAGTTGTGGGGATTGTAGTGAAAAGTAAGTTGTGGTGGTGGTGATAGTTGTGATGGGGGTGGTGTAAAGACAGTTGTGGTGGATAGTTGTGGGGATGTAGTGAAAAGTAAGTTGTGGTGGTGGTGATAGTTGTGATGGGGGTGGTGTAAAGACAGTTGTGGTGGATAGTTGTGGGGATTGTAGTGAAAAGTAAGTTGTGGTGGTGGTGATAGTTGTGGTGGGGGTGGTGTAAAGACAGTTGTGGTGGATAGTTGTGGGGATTGTAGTGAAAAGTAAGTTGTGGTGGTGGTGATAGTTGTGATGGGGGTGTAAAGACAGTTGTGGTGGATAGTTGTGGGGATTGTAGTGAAAAGTAAGTTGTGGTGGTGGTGATAGTTGTGATGGTGTAAAGACAGTTGTGGTGGATAGTTGTGGGGATTGTAGTGAAAAGTAAGTTGTGGTGGTGGTGATAGTTGTGGTGGTGGTAACAGTTATGATGGAGGTGGTGTAAAGACAGTTGTGGTGGTGGTGTCATTTTGGTTATAGTGTAAAGACAGTTATGGTGATGGTGTTGATGGTGAAGCTGTAATGACAGTTGTGGTGATGGTGACAGTTATGGTGATGGTGGTGAAAAGACAGTTATGGTGATGGTGACAGTTATGGTGATGGTGACAGTTATAGTGGTGGTGGTGGTGAAGCTGTAATGACAGTTGTGGTGATGGTGACAGTTATAGTGGTGGTGGTGGTGGTGGAAAGACAGTTATGGTGATGGTGACAGTTATATAGTGGTGATGGTGGTGGTGGAAAGACAGTTATGGTGATGGTGACAGTTATAGTGGTGATGGTGGTGGTGGAAAGACAGTTATGGTGATGGTGACAGTTATAGTGGTGATGGTGGTGGAAAGACAGTTATGGTGATGGTGACAGTTATAGTGGTGGTGGTGGTGGTGAAGCTGTAATGACAGTTATGGTGATGGTGACAGTTATAGTGGTGATGGTGGTGGAAAGACAGTTATGGTGATGGTGACAGTTATAGTGGTGGTGGTGGTGGTGAAGCTGTAATGACAGTTATGGTGATGGTGACAGTTATAGTGGTGGTGGTGGTGGAAAGACAGTTATGGTGATGGTGACAGTTATAGTGGTGGTGGTGGTGGAAAGACAGTTATGGTGATGGTGACAGTTATAGTGGTGGTGGTGGTGGTGGAAAGACAGTTATGGTGATGGTGACAGTTATAGTGGTGGTGGTGGTGGAAAGACTTATGGTGATGGTGACAGTTATAGTGGTGATGGTGGTGGAAAGACAGTTATGGTGATGGTGACAGTTATAGTGGTGGTGGTGGTGGTGAAGCTGTAATGACAGTTATGGTGATGGTGACAGTTATAGTGGTGGTGGTGGTGGAAAGACAGTTATGGTGATGGTGACAGTTATAGTGGTGATGGTGGTGGTGGAAAGATAGTTATGGTGATGGTGACAGTTATAGTGGTGGTGGTGGTGGTGGTGGAAAGACTGTTATGGTGATGGTAATAGTTATAGTGGTGATGGTGGTGGTGGAAAGACAGTTATGGTGATGGTGACAGTTATAGTGGTGATGGTGGTGGTGGAAAGACAGTTATGGTGATGGTGACAGTTATAGTGGTGGTGGTGGTGGTGGTGGAAAGACAGTTATGGTGATGGTGACAGTTATAGTGGTGGTGGTGGTGGTGGTGGAAAGACAGTTATGGTGATGGTGATAGTTATAGTGGTGATGGTGGTGGTGGAAAGACAGTTATGGTGATGGTGACAGTTATAGTGGTGATGGTGGTGGTGGAAAGACAGTTATGGTGATGGTGACAGTTATAGTGGTGGTGGTGGTGGTGGATGGTGACAGTTATAGTGGTGGTGGTGGTGGTGGTGGTGGAAAGACAGTTATGGTGATGGTGATAGTTATAGTGGTGATGGTGGTGGTGGAAAGACAGTTATGGTGATGGTGACAGTTATAGTGGTGGTGGTGGAAAGACAGTTATGGTGATGGTGACAGTTATGGTGGTGATGTCTTGGGGGTATTTATTCAATTTTGATGGAGGTCTATGAAGGAAAAGGGGAAAAAATGAATAGGCCTATATAAATAAATAAATAAATAAAATTCTCCCTTTCAATCAGACCACATCTCTGTTTTAATAATGATACTGTCAAATATGAGTGAACTTAGGAATGACCTCTAGTTTTTCAAAGGCTTAAAGACTATTGGAAGGCATAGGGGCCGATAGAATAAGAAATAAAAAGACTATATCAATTAATCCTTTAACACAGGTCCTTCTTAAACTGAATGAAATCGACAGAGGGTAACTGAAAATGGGTCTTATTGACAGGGTTTAGGTGGCTATACACTATTTCAAGTAGGTAGATCAGAAATAATAAAATTATAACCTCTGTAACTCAAAAGGGGCTAAGGCAAATGGGCTGTAAATTTCCACACCTATTCCCTGGCTGACCCTTCCCAAACGGTAGAAATATTAGCTCGATCACTCTGGTAGTTTGTGAGTTATCGAGGTTAATGTTCAAGAGTTTTGGCCTACTTACTTGGAACAGGGTATAACACAGTCACGCTCATAAGTTGTGTTCCATAACAACAATGGCTTAGATTTTCCTGTTTTGATGTTTGCCAAAAACTACTCAAGGAAACTAAATAAAGGTTGCACTTCTCGAAAGGGTAGTCAAAAGCATTTGGTCTCATTAATTCACTTCCTCTTACTAATTCCCTACAGTATCTCTCTACATGCCTCGATGTTGCATCACTTAGGCTACTCTTCTAAAGTTATTACAATAAAAACTGTTATTCCGAGCTTTCTCAATGTGTATCTCCTCCCGTACAGAGAGTGGTGGGCACTCGCCTTTCAACACATTCCCACCCCTATTGTAGTTAGGTGTGTGGTAGACAGATGAATAGTTAGGAGATGTAACAAGTAAGTGTGGGGTAGACATATGTGGTAGTTAGGTGTGTGGTAGACAGATGAATAGTGAGGAGATGTAACAAGCAAGTGTGGGGTAGACATATGTGGTAGTTAGGTGTGTGGTAGACAGATGAATAGTGAGGAGATGTAACAAGCAAGTGTGGGGTAGACATATGTGGTAGTTAGGTGTGTGGTAGACAGATGAATAGTGAGGAGATGTAACAAGCAAGTGTGGGGTAGACATATGTGGTAGTTAGGTGTGTGGTAGACAGATGAATAGTGAGGAGATGTAACAAGCAAGTGTGGGGTAGGGTGCTGTGGTAGTCAGGTGTAAAGTAGACAGATGAATAGTGAGGAGATGTAACAAGCAAGTGTGGGGTAGACATATGTGGTAGTTAGGTGTGTGGTAGACAGATGAATAGTGAGGAGATGTAACAAGCAAGTGTGGGGTAGACATATGTGGTAGTTAGGTGTGTGGTAGACAGATGAATAGTCAGGAGATGTAACAAGCAAGTGTGGGGTAGACATATGTGGTAGTTAGGTGTGTGGTAGACAGATGAATAGTCAGGAGATGTAACAAGCAAGTGTTGGGTAGACATATGTGGTAGTTAGGTGTGTGGTAGACAGATGAATAGTCAGGAGATGTAACAAGCAAGTGTGGGGTAGACATATGTGGTAGTTAGGTGTGTGGTAGACAGATGAATAGTGAGGAGATGTAACAAGCAAGTGTGGGGTAGACATATGTGGTAGTTAGGTGTGTGGTAGACAGATGAATAGTGAGGAGATGTAACAAGCAAGTGTGGGGTAGACATATGTGGTAGTTAGGTGTGTGGTAGACAGATGAATAGTGAGGAGATGTAACAAGCAAGTGTGGGGTAGACGTATGTGGTAGTTAGGTGTGTGGTAGACAGATGAATAGTGAGGAGATGTAACAAGCAAGTATGGGGTAGACATATGTGGTAGTTAGGTGTGTGGTAGACAGATGGATAGTGAGGAGATGTACCGGTAACAAGCAAGTGTGGGGTAGACATATGTGGTAGTTAGGTGTGTGGTAGACAGATGAATAGTGAGGAGATGTAACAGACAGGTATGTATCGGTGTGCGTTATACAGATGTATATTACGGAGATTGTGGTATGGGGCAGGTGTGTATCTGTGTGTGTGCTAGACAGATGTGTAATAAGATGTGGTATGGGACAAGTGTGTATCGGCGTGTGCTAGACAGATGTGTAGGCCTAATAAGGAGATGTGGTATGGGACAGGTGTGTATCGGTGTGGTGGTGGTTGATGGGGGAGGGGGGGGGGATTGTGGCATCCTTACCCCAGTCCCCACCACATCAAGGTCAAACCGCATCAATACTTCCCCAGGCTTTCCCCACTTCCCCTTTAGTCCCACGTCACACCGCCAGATGTCCCTCGCGAATCCCCTCCATTCCCGGCGAATTTAAGCAGTAAACACCCCAAGCCTTCGGCAAAACGATCCTTCAACGCCCTCCTTCATCTCTCTCACTTCATCCCCTCGTTTCCCCTCCTCCTCACCCCTACCCTGCCCCATCCTATCACCTCTACCACGGCAGCCATGTTGAATTTGGATTATCCGAACCAATCACCTTCGTGCTCTCATGGCCCTTCTCTGAACTGGGTCACATTCAGATAAGCCTTTCTCCTATTGATCTGAGCGGCCTCCCCAGCGCTATATCTGTATGACTGGACTCAGAATTTTCCTTGGAGATAGGGTGTTTTGTGTTAGTTTACTTGAGCGAAATAGCTCAGAACAGCTGTTATGTGTAAATAAATGGAAACAACACTCTTGTACTTACCTCTCACAGGTATAGCTCGGATTCTAGATGCTTGAATGATAAGGATGCTGCTTCAACCACAGATTTATAACGTTCCCGATGTGGTCAACCCCCCAAAATCACAGGTGAGGTGCACTGATCAACACGGTGTATTATAATAAGCAGTATATTGTAGGTCCTGTAGGTGAGTAGTCCAGGGCAGCACTAGAGCAGGGCTGGGCAGGGTAGGGCAGGACTAGCTTATAGGGTCACCAGGTAAGGGCACAATGACCAATATGACCTGGTTCTTGGTAGTGTACGAGGTCACAGATCTGGACACATGATCACGCGGCTACGACTCAGCTGAGCCTGCCACTAACACCCCGGCTCCCTCCACTGCAGCTCTCGATGCCAGCAGCTGACGAGGACACTCATACCGAGACCCCCACTGATCTCCCACACTCCCGCAACGACCCTCAACTCCACTCGGGGATACTGGATGAGAAACGCCTTTATTTGCCTCCCACAGACTTCCGTGACTTAGGTGTGCGGCGTAAAAGAATGGAAGGTTTATTTGTTATGGTGTTCGTGTGTATGTGCGTGTGTACGGTGGCGACGCTGGCACTAGCGGCACCTCTGGCTTGTCGTAAGCTTCCGGACGATATTACCTAATGCTCTATATCATAATGTTCCAAAGCAGGCAATGGATTCATGATCTATCCCCAACTACCTCCCTGTATTTTCAAGCTAGTGGGCCATTCATGTTGTATTTGCCTATCGTACATACAGAAGGAATATTACAAAGATAATTCTTATGAAGCAACTCTTGCTCGTCACTAAAATTTCCTGCGCAAGTTCGGTGAGGTATCGTGAGCGGTTTACTTTCGCTCATGTTGTCATAATATTTAGTTCAAAACATGCGCTCTTGCCTAACATTACCTTGATGATTAAGTAAGGTAACATATATTTCACATGTTATATGTACCTACTACCAAACTTAGTCTTTGTTCATTATCAATGCATGCTGTCTTTGTAATTCAATATCCGAATAGTGTAGTATCAGAAGTATTCGTTCAACTCCCCTCTAATCCTGGCGTCAAACGCCAGCTGGGAACAGAAAACGGAAGTTAATCGATAAGTTAGCTCATTCGTGCTTTACAGAAAACGTTAAACTTAATTCATGGTTAACTATTTTGTAATATGTTAACATTGATTGTGTGTAATAGTACAACAAATATGTATGCATACTGTATACTTACAAACGTCTCAAAACCACTTCATGTTATCGGTTAGCTCCTATTGGAACTAGTAGAGACAAAATCCTGCATAG
Organism: Paralithodes platypus; assembly: GCA_032716605.1. NCBI lineage: Eukaryota > Metazoa > Arthropoda > Malacostraca > Decapoda > Lithodidae > Paralithodes > Paralithodes platypus. The sequence goes on along the minus strand of CM064514.1, from coordinate 2,849,895 downwards.
GGAAATATAGGTTGAGAGCGCTGATTTACAATGTATGACTAGTGTGTACATTTCATTACATCAAAAATATTAAATATAATATGGAAATGAGACTCACAAAATGTCCATATTAAATAACTGATATTAAAAGAACAAATACAAATACAAGTTTGAGATAATAGTATGTCGTCTGCACAATAGCAGACGATACGCATGAGAAGCTATAAACGGCTCAATGCTCCCAGTTAGCAAACAAAAGAACAGCGTAAAATGAAGGTACTCCTGTTTTAATGTGGATTTACTACTACAAATACCAATCAGGGTTTGTGGAGGTCGCAGATATACACTCGAGCTGAGTACAGATACTTATTGTGAAGGAGGTCTTGTTGTGAGGTGACAAGAGTAATCTAAGAGAGTGTTGAGCAGTGAGGAAGTGGTGGCAGGCTACACTCTCCCATCATAAGGTTAGTCCTAGGTTAGGGTGGCAAACGAAAGCAGAGTCCATTATTTTGTGTCTTTATTATTGTATATGTAAAGATAAATTATGGTATATAGTTCAACCTTATGTCTTTATTATTGTATATGTAAAGATAAATTATGGTATATAGTTCAACCTTATGTCTTTAGAAGTAATATAAGGGCCAAACCAATGTTATTGAATGTTCATTTTCTAGTAGGCCTACTTCTCATATTCCTTCAAGTCTTCTCACAAAATTGCTCTAGAGGTTCACAGGTGTTGCAACTCACACGTAACATAACTCCTAAATTGTTATCAGTTTAACTTATTCAGGGACCCGCAGAGGGATGTTATCGGTCAGCATGATGTACAGGGGTTTGGGAAAGGATAAGGCAAGGGTCATAGAATACCACAACATAGCATAATAATCACAGGTGACCAAACGTTAACTGGCCCATTGAGTGCATCCAAAATCATCACCCGGTCACATTTATTTCCTAGTCATTTCTATAGCCACCACAATTGGCTTATCCCAGAGCTGTCTTAGAATACCTCCAACACTTCATCTATTATTATTATGGGTTTCAAAGGAAAGCCAAGTCTCTACTTCTTTTAGTGTTTGTTATTTTGTATGCAGAGTTAAAATTGTGGGTTGTAGTTTGTATTACGTCTTTGAAAGGAATAAAATGGCCAAAGCAATACATTATCATGAACTGCATTTTCCGGTAAGATTAGGAGTAGTGGGCGTACCACTACCGACATACAGCATAAATCATCTATAAAACATTAACTTAACCTAACCTAACCTAACCTAGTACTACATGAATACTAGGTTAGGTTAGGTTAGGTTGTTTGGTAAGGTTAATGTTTTATAGATGAGTTATGCTGTATGTTGGTAGTGGTACGCCCACTACTCCTAATCTTACCCATTTTCCTTCACCCCCACTATCTCCGATAGACTGGAAAAGGTGTCGTATTTCACCCTTAAGGGTGTCGAATATCAATCCAACTCAAACCTGCTCTTCCACAGGTTTGAGGAAGTGAAGAACTGGTTTGAAGTCAATCCAATTCGGGCTTAAAGTATACACTATACCTGTAAGCAAGTCATCATATTTCATTGGCGAGTGTTAAACAAATCTATCTATCTAAATGTAGTCTTAAATTAGCCCAAACATACGCCAAAGTAAAGTAATTCACGATCATTCGAAATTGGGGTTTTGGGTATTATTTTAGATCCGGTTTCACAGCACACTCATCAATTTATATGGCTTCTATAAATTTGTCATATACCATACTTCATTCCTATATCGGTCAGTAGCGGCGCAAGTGGAATTATAATTACTGCGAAAAAGTTATATATTTACCTCCTGTTATCCACAGCCAAAGCTGAAGATTGCGGAGTAAATACCGTAGACTTCATCAACTTTTATTTCGGCGACCGTCAATCTTTTATTATTTTAATACCAAACTAGCGGGGGTGTGGGGGCGGCAGCCCCCACTTAATATACTAGGTTAGGTTAGGTAAGGTTGTTAGGTTAGGCTAATATTACCCCTTATTTTTGTCTTTTACCCCTCAATTTCCCTGATCTTCATAGCCCTCCCCACTAGTGGGGGCCGTGTTTTTAGATTGTTGGATAATGGGTAAATACTCATTTCCGCCAGTCCTTAGTATAAAACAACACTGTATATTAAAGAAAACTGAGAAAGAAAAAAACACAAAACGCTAAATTCGCTGTGAAACCGGATCTAGAATTTTACCGGCTTTTGTGTATTTTCTCTTTAACGCCTGTCCAACGGGGATGTTTGTAACTTTTACAACCTGTGTGGCGGGCAGATTTACCCTAAACGAGCATCATTCCATGCTCTTTTTCATGCATAAACAAGAACCAGAGCGTAATACAATTATGTATCCGTGAAAGGGCGATAATAGAGCTTTCCAATGACACCTGAATCATCCTTGTACAACAACGGGTTCGCTTGCAACTATGTTGCAACGCGAGTACAAAAACTCTAAAATACGGTAATTTCCCGAGATTTTACCCTATCTAGCGAGACGAGGGATATGTACACATGTTGTGGTGATATCAGTGGCGGAACTAGGTCCACGCTGAACGGTCAGAGCCCGCTTGCGGTCCTCCCACCCCGTGGACTCTCTCATTGTAGGAATCGGTTTTTACACCATACCCGAAGGAGGATTTATGGAGCTCCGATCTTACTCTCAACCATCTGAACAATTTGACCAGCACACCTAAACTTCGTTAAATGCGGAAATAGCCTCACGAAAATATCAAGCCCTGCATGGTGGGGGCACGAACTCTCGACCGTTGGGTGTGAGGCAGACACCTTACCAGTTAGACCAATAGAGATATCCCTGGGATATTCCTACAGGACAAGGAAGGGGAGAGGAGAGACCAGGGAGTGTATGTGAGACGCGCTTGGGTTGGGTTGTGGAAGTTACCAGCCGCCCAAGCGAGTTGCCAACTGGGCAGTTAGTAGGTGCATGTGGTGCACCGCTCAGTGAAGTTGACTCACCATTCCCGTTCATCTCTCTGACGGACTCTCGGTCGATTCGGCTCAAGCTTGTTCCTCTCTGTTCGTTCCTCTCTGTTCGGAGCTTTCGCTTCCCGGAAGGTGAAGTAGTGTAAAGTCAGTGAAAATAGGTTAGCCTAAACAGACCTCGGATGCGGAAATAACTTGAGCCGACCTTGCCAAGTGAGATATCTTTCTTGGTGACACTGGTAAGGTGTTCGCCTCATAGCTCAGGGGTCCCAGGTTCAATCCCAGGCCCTGGCATATTTTCGTGAGGCTATTCCCGCGTCTAACGAAGTTTAGGTGTGCTGGTAAAATTGTTCAGATGGTTGAGAGTAAGATCGGAGCTCCATAAATCCTCTTTCGGGTATGGTGTAAAAAACGATTCCTACATCATAATGCCGATAATGTGCGCAACATCCCTTGCTACTTAAGTTGTCAGCCGCTCTTGGGCCTAGGTTTTCTAATGTTACTTTTTTTTTTTTTTTTTTTTTTTTCTATGTGATTGAGGGAGGCAAAAGGCATTACTGCCTATAGCGAGTACCTCCCCCATAGTTGAAAGAGTGACAGGGCCAAAATCAAGGGACGTTCGAGCCAAAATGCCTGGACACACGGAGTTTGAAGCAATTTAAGTCATAGGAAGAGGGAAAGACTGATTCTGGGAGAGAGTTTCAGAGCTCAGCTGTTGAGTAGAAGAAAGTTTGAGAGTAACGTTTCAATCTTGAGTTGGAGAGTTGCACAGAGTAGGGGTGGGATTGAGTTGCAAGACGGGTACCACGTGCCCTACGTAAAGAAGGTGGTATGCACTGGGATAGCTCTGAGGAACACTGATTATTATAGTAGCGATAGAATAGCGAGAGAGATGCAACATTGCGGCGGAGAGAGAGAGATTGCAGAGAATTGGTGAGTGGACGGGAGTTAATGATACGAAAGGCCTTCCTTTCAACTTTGTCTAGGAGAGCGGTGTGAGAGGAACCTCCCCACACATGTGAACAATACTCAATACAAGGGCGCACTATGCCCCTGTACAGAGCAAGAAGCTGTGCTGGGGAAAACAACCCCCTAAGGCGGTTGAGCACACCCAGCTTCTGGGAGGCTGCCTTAGCAAGACTGGTAATATGGTCCTTCCAAATGAGAGCAGAAGAAAAAGAGACACCAAGAATATTGAGAGAAGATGAAGGGTTGATTTTTGTATTGTTGAAGAATATGGGATAGTTCGCTGGGAGATCCTGACGGGTAGATAGATGGAGAAATTGGGTTTTGGAAGCATTAAAGTTAACAAGGTTTTCTCTGCCCCAATTGGAAATAGTATTTAGATCAGAATTTAAGAGTTCTATGGCTTCATTACGTTTGTCGTTGAGGAATTGCTGGCTGGGGCGTTCTGAAAAACTAATGGAGTAGTGTAAGGTTGAGTCGTCTACGTATGAATGGATGGGAATTAAGGTACAGTTAAGGAGATCATTTATAAAAATTAGAAAGAGAATAGGAGATAGGACAGAGCCCTGAGGAACACCGGAGTTTATAGGGTGAGGAAGTGAACAATGGCCGTCCACAACCGCGGCTATGGAACGGCCGGAAAGGAAATTAGAGACAAAGGCACAGATGGAAGGATAGAAACCGAAGGAGGGTAGTTTAGAAATTAAAGATTTATGCCAGACTCTATCGAAGGCTTTCGATATGTCTAGTGCAATAGAAAAAGTCTCACCGAAGTCCGGAAAGGAGGATGACCAAGAGTTAGTAAGATATGAAAGAAGATCACCAGTAGAGCGACCCTTAAGGAAGCCATACTGGCGATCTGAGAGCAGATTATGAGAAGAGAAATGCTTAAGAAATTTGGAAGCAAGAATAGTTTCAAAAACTTTAGAAAGACAAGAGATGAGAGCAATTGGACGATAGTTGGAGGGTTGAGAGCGGTCACCTTTCTTTGGGACAGGTTGAATGTGAGCAAACTTCCAGCATGAAGGGAAGACGTTAGAGGATAGACAGAGACGAAAGAGTTTGCCTAGGCAGGGAGTCAGCACGGAAGCACAGTTTTTGAGAACAACAGGAGGAACACCGTCCGGACCGTACGCCTTATTAGTGTTAAGCCCAGAGAGGGTAGAAAGTACATCTTTAGAAGAGATTAGGATATTAGGCATAAGTAAGAGAGAGGAGGGCGGAGAGGGAGGAATAGCACCGGAATCATCCAAGGTGGAGTTTCTAGCAAAAGTTTGAGCGAAGAGTTTAGCTTTGTCAGAGGAAGAAGTGATGGTTGTGCCATCAGAGTGGGAAAGGGGAGGGAAAGACGAGGAAGAGAAATTGTTGGAGAGGTTTTTGGCTAGATGCCAGAAAGCTTGGGAAGAGCTAGAGTTGGATAGTTCAGTGCATTTATTATTGATGAAAGAGTGTTTGGCAAGTCGAAGAACAGATTTGGCTTGATTCCGGGCAGAAACATAAGAAGAATGAGAGTCTTGAGTTTTAAGGCGTCGGTACCGTTTGAATGCTTCCTCCTTATTGCGGACAGCAGTAGAACAGGTGTGAGTAAACCAAGATTTTTTAGCATTAGTCTGAGAGAAAGAGAATGGAATGTATGCTTCGATGCCCGATAGGACGACTTAAGTCGTCAGCCGCTCTTCGAGGGTTAACAAGTAAGTGATTATACTTATAAGAGTGTGCAAAATATAAATATGTTCTAATATATAACTAGGAACCCCAAAAGGTTCACCAAACCCAAATATACGAAGCGTTTGTTGACGTTCTTAAAAAAAAAAAAAAAAAGACTCTTATGATCTTAGGCCTAAAAAAAAACACATTTAAAACACCCCAGTAGCACTTAATTTTTTATTTTTTTTTTGCCCCTCGGCCATGCCACATATCACTCTTCCACATCTCCTCCTCCCCCCCCCCCCCTTTCAATTATTCCCTGTTATTCCCTTATTCTTAGGTATATTTTCGTGCTAACATTAGTGAGTTGCTAGCAGGGCGTGGTCATATGTGTATCTATGCGTGGGAAAGAGAGAGAGATAGAGACAGTGAGCTCAGTGTCTCTCCAGGCCTCGTGAGAGAAGGGTGTGACGGCGGCGGTCTCACACTTGATGAATGAAACTCTCACTTTCAATTCGCGATTTTGACCATCCAAACACTTTTCCCACTTGTTTTATTGTTGTAACATGTTACTATCTTCATATTAAACGTAAAATAGGCACATATGGATAAGTATTAATGATATTTATGGTAAAATAACTATTTTAGTGAGGGAACAGTGTAAATACCTCCGCACAGGCGTGTGGTGTATATTACATAGGGTGCGCAGCCCAGAGGTTAAGTAGCAGATTGTGTGAATGTTGTTGAAACTAATGGAACTGAAAATGTATTCATCGACTTCCAAACCAATCTGATGATCTTTGAACTTTGAAATAATTGTAATAGTTTTGAAATCTGACCTTGTTCATTATAACGGAATTAATGGTCTTTGTACGATGTTGCCAATGTAGCGGCTACCGCTAGATCCAGCGAATCACTTCCATCACTTCCATCTAGCGACATCAAGATGTGATGAATTATAGCGATATTAAAGTTATTTTCCCTATTTTAAGGAACTGTAGAGATTTTTCGAATGCTAAAGCTTATTCTAGATACTTCAACATATTTTGTTCTAGTGACATACAAGTGTTTTCTAGTGACATACAAGTGTTTAGTGTCTGGTGACTATCTAGCGATTTGTCAATGCTATTCTAGCATACATTTGTGCTTTAGTTTATCTTGCATTGTTTTCTAAATGTGCCCTCTTTCTCCAGAAGACTTCCTACATGGTATAGTGTATTGTTCTAGTGATAATTCAATATTATACAGGGCTATTTTAAGCTGGCTGATGATTATGAAGCAGTAATATGCTGGACGATGAGAATACTGTATGTACACATATCTCGGATATCACAGATAATTTTTGGCATTTTCTGCCAAAAGCCCAATGGCTAATCAGTGGTGGTGAAGAAAAACGCAGCTATGCTATTTAGCCTGCATTCCTTATATGAATCCCGATCTCAAAGCAAATTGCCTATTTTTTGTTTTTAATATATATTTTTAATTTGGCACCCTGGTATTTATATAGCTGTCATATATATCCGTTATGTTATTGTGTGTGTATCTAATGAATTTTATGAAAACACAATTGTCGGGAATAGGGTAATGATCCCGACAGGTTTTGGTCCAATAGGACATTTTAATTTGGCGGTATCGTATCGCTTGTACGATTTCGGCTGGTTCTTTGTGTATTGTAGTTTATTCTTAAGTTAGGTTAAATATTAACTGTAATGTATAAATATCTACATCAGCTCTAGATGTATTATGAAACCAAGTTATGGGTTAATATTATTAGTAGTTGTAGCACATGGTTCTGACTCAACCCACAGTTCACCATGTGCTACAACTACTAATAATATTAACCCATAACTTGGTTTCATAATACATCTAGAGCTGATGTAGATATTTATACATTACAGTTAATATTTAACCTAACTTAAGAATAAACTACAATACACAAAGAACCAGCCGAAATCGTACAAGCGATACGATACCGCCAAATTCAAATGTCCTATTGGACCAAAACCTGTCGGGATCATTACCCTATTCCCGACATATTGCCCGCCACCAAAAATGATATACAGGAACAAAAAAAGGACATCGAAGTCAAAGATCACCTTGTTGGATCTTTGATCTCCAAAGATCCACGGAACTCATAGCCGTCCTCCTTTTGGGACGAGCGCCACCTGAAGCCTGAGGAGGATCATCCTTCTCATCATCTGCTGCCCCACCTTGAGGAGCACTGTCACCAGCACTCTCCCGCGGAGGGGTATCAGTAGAGACGCCAGGATAATCCGGCAGTTCTACATCCTGCTCCAAGGGATATAACCTCACGACTGGGCGAGTAGTAACCCCAGTCGAAGTTCGTATTTTAGCAACCCTTATAAGACCATCAATGCCCTGGAACAAATCGATAATCCTCCCAAGCTTCCAAAATAACCTAGGACGCTCATCATGAATCAGGACGATATCCCCGATACGAGGCCATCGTTGATTCGTCCCTTTGATCTTATGAGAGTGACGCTCACGAAGAGACAGCAAATATTCTTGGGTCCACCGTTTCCATAGATCGTCGGACACCTTGTTTACATACTGGAAGCGACGACGTGTGGCGTCAGCATTGCCGAACGTAGGGTCATGCAGATCTTCGTCATTTACGGACGATCTAGGAAAGGTATTAAGGGTTCGTCCACGTGTCATCATGGAAGGCGAAATGGGTAAGAGGTCATCAACATCTGCCGAGGTACAGGTCAAGGGCCTGTCGTTGACTAACATCTCAATCTCTATTAAGATGGTTTGCAACTCCCGTCTGGTCACCAGTGCCCTTCCTAATACCTTCTTCAAGGCAGATTTGACGATACCGATTGTTCTCTCCCAAATCGCCCCGAACCATGGTGCACGTGCTGGTATAAATCTCCATTGACAACCCTTTCCAGTGAGGGAAGCCACAACCTGCGGGTCATCCATTAAACTCTGGAGATATTTAGAGGCCCCGACAAAACAAGTCGCATTATCGCTCATAATAATTTGAGGGAAACCATTGCGGCCTGCAAAGCGTCTTAGAGTATGCAAAAAACCCTCACTGGATAAGTCGTCAATCAATTCAATATGAATCGCTCTGGTTACCGCACATGTGAATAGGACGGCATATACCTTTATGATATTACCGGGCGATTCTCTAACATGAATCGCTCCGGTGTAGTCTACCCCGGTTACCTGAAATGGTTCAGTCCTTTGTACCCTGAACTCAGGCAAGGGAGGTAGATCAACTGGGGAGTAAGGCTTACCCTGTAATTTTTTACAGATAGTACAGCTATTGTGGATCCCTTTAATTGCTTGTCGCATCTTAGGGATCCACCAACGTTGTCGCATATACGCCAGAACATAATTTACGCCAAAATGTAGGCAGGTCCTATGGCATTGACGAATCAACAGTTTGGTAATCAAATGAGAGGAGCTAAGGAGGACAGGATATTTCGCAGAATCAATAATGTCCGCTTTTTGTATCCTGCCTCTACACTTAATAATGCCTCCTTCCATATATAATCCTAGCTGCCTCATTAAGTTTGAGGGTTTGGCCTTTGACTCCTTGCTCAGGATTTGATGTTCAGTAGGATAAGATTCCTTTTGTACTAAACATATTAGTTTTGCTTCTGCTGATCTCAATTCATGGAGTCTGATATGCTTCGAATCTTCACTAAGGAAAGACCCGTGAGCCCGACTTCTCATGTTGTTAATGAAACGGTATATCCATGCAAATACCCGTATTACTTGATCATAGCTGCCGTAACGTTCCCACTCTACCAACTTGTTATCCTGATGTGTAGTACTCACATTCGAACTACTTAACACATCATCTTGGGGCCGACCTGAAGGAGAAGATAGTAGCGTTGAGAAGGAACTGGGAACATGTCGCCCCGAATAAGACGACTCTGAACCTGTAGACCAGATACTCTGAATCTAGATCCATTGGGTCCCGTGGCCATAAAAATCTTGTCGAGTCCCTGTCTTCACGATGGAGTTGAAGCATCAGGAAGGCCTTCTCAATATCGGCGACCCATGCAAACTTATGACATCTGAAGCGCAACATAATTTGCGCTAGATCAGAGACCAGGGACGGACCCGTGTACAGACAATCATTCAGGCTATAGGAGCGATCACTGGATTTAGCAGAGCAGTCATACACAATACGAACAGGAGTGGTGGAACTGTCCTTTTTAATCCCATGGTGAGCAAGGTAATGGATGTTATCCCCATACTCACTGAGATCTACTCTCTCCACAAATCCACGTTGTACCTGCTCGGCCAAAACTGACGCATAAGTCTCGCAATAATTTGGATCCTTGACAAACTGCTTCTGAAGGCCACGTAACCTACCAAGTGCTAGATGGAAATTAGTAGGTAATTTACTCTTGTTATCATTCCAAGGGAGCCTTACCACATACTGACCTCTGCCAGAGTCATACGTTACAGTCTCTTCATACGAGCTTAACGCTAGCTTGGACTCACGATCAAGTTCATGTGGGTCAATTCCAATATTGTCCAAGTCCCATAGCTTATCTATATCAGTACATGTATTATCAGGCACATTTGGCCGAATATATTTATCTATGGGGCTTACTGCTACCTTGAGGACCGTAACCACCTCCACCTGTGTGTCTTTAGAGGAAGTAGCATAGGATCCAGAAATGGCATACCCTTGGATCGTGGGGAGCATTATAAGCTTATCTACCCGCCGATATCCAGGGTGAACCAGGTCGTAGTAATAATCAGCTCCGACCAGTAGCATAATACCATTGTTAGCAGAGAGTTGATCATCAGCCAGTTTATAACCCTTGCTTCTGAGATATTTCAAATGTGGTTGAATCTCTGATGCTATATAGAAACTGGGTAGTGTGTCGACCACAACAGCCTTGATGGGACATACCTTTTTTCTATAAACATATGAAATCTCCACAATATCATAGTCACTGGAATCTATTTCACCAGTGAAACCATGGAGACGCAAATTCTCTTGACCCTTGCTGGTACACTTGAGCTGGGGTAATGATGACCGCAGAACGAATGACCTCTGTGAGCACTGGTCAAGTAAGGTGCGCGTCATTATAGTATTATTATTACTCCCCACTACTGGCAGCATCATAGTAGGAAGCAATTGACATTCTCGAGAAGCAATGGACATGGCAGATACTTTATCACCCTCGCTCTTATCTTTCTCATGTGACTCTTTGGGGTTTCTCCCCTTTTCTTTGCCGTCGTGCCGATCAGACTGGGTGCAAAGGGAAAACCAATGTTTCCCCTTGCAATACTTACAAGGTTTGATGTAGGAATTGGTGCAGGTACTGTTGAAGTGGTCTCTTGCCAGACAGCTGGTACATAACTTAAGCGATTTAGCCTTGCTAATCTTCTGTGTAGCCTTAGGATACTTAAGACACTGATACCACAGATGACCGTGGACACTGCACAACTTACAACCTAATGATATTGGCCTTTTCTGTTTAGGAGAAGTCTGTACCGGGAAAGCTGCAGTAGATGGCGACATCTCCACTTGTCGGTAGTGTCCAGTACTCTCCATATTGAAGACTTCAGTCTGGTACACCTGCACCAACGCTTCCAAGTTTAGTGGAGAGTCGCTTAGTTGTCGTCTTAAGATTTCCCTTAGGGGAGAGGATATTTTATTGAAGATATTCACACTAAATATCTCCTCCTTGGTGACGGCCATTGTCTCCATAGATCGGAGGAGGCTCTCAAAGGAGGCATAGTACTCCTTTAGGGCCGTCACATCATAGGATGGAGGATCTAGCATGAAGAACTTAGTAATTAACGCGGTCTTGATGACTTCCACTCTCCCGTAAGTTCTCTTCAGCAACTCCACTGCAGACTCGTAGCTGTTAGCTTCTAGCTTGTACCCATCGACTAACTTCAATGCCTCCCCTTTCAATTGACCACGGAGATATGTGAACCTTTGGATGGATGTGAGTGTTTTATGATGATGGATGGAACACTCAAAAATATCCCAAAATCCAGTCCAGGTAGCCGAATCCCCGGAAAAGGTAGGCAAAGTAAGCTTCGGCAGGTTAAAACCAGTCGCCTTTGGTGTACCGGTATCCTTAACAGAGGTTGATTCTTGGGTGGAAGATAGTCTGGCTAAGGCTGTATTAACGTCCTCAAAGTACTCAAAATCTGCCGACATTTCTTCTTCCACATCGTCAGTAACTGTTAATAAACCATATACCTGCTGAGAATAACTATCATAAGTAGCTAGCGATTTAGTAACAGTAGCAAATTTACCTTTTATCTGATCAGCCGTGGCACTTATTAAAAATTCATCAAGATCCTTTAAACCTCTATTTAAACTTCCCTTCATCCCTCCCTTAAGAATCTTAAGTTTCTTCAAATCTGTCATCGTTAAGGTTTAATTTTAAGCAACTTAAACTACAATGAGGTCAGACTACAAACCGTTAATCGCTTAGGAATCAACAGCGGCAAACCCCCATTACTTAAGAAATTTACTCAAAAAGAATTACATAATACTTACATCCCCTTAATATAAACTATCGAAAGGAAATTATCTAACTAGACAAAAGAATTAAATACTAAATCCATTAAAAGAAAGGGTAAGGTGAAGCACTAATTATTGTAAGCCCTTTATAGGTAAGCCTAGTTGGTTAAGCTACAATCATGAGGTCTGACTATTAACCGTCAATCGCTTAGGAATTAACAAAGACCGACACTCATGACCGCCACTTTAAGCAACTAGGCCTAGGCTATTATGAAATTTAAATATAAAAGGTCACATGAGAACCCTCCCCACCAGCAAAATTAATAATGAGTCCCACAATGACAAAACACAAGCAACACCACAGGCACACCACCAAAGCGAAATGAAAAGCCACCACAGACACCTGCAGGCCTAGACTGCCTAGCCTAGCCTAGCCTATGAGCGCGAAATGGCGCCCGACGAAATTACCCCAACCCCAAACTCCAGCCCAGCCAACCCACCAAAAAAACGCCAAGGATCACACGCCCAAAAAAACCTGGAAACTAGTCCCAAAAAAGGTAAAAAACACGAGGGAAGAAGCTGGGCCTAAACTAGGGAAATGGCAGTCGGCCAACAACGCGCGAGGCGGCAGCCATTTGTAAGCCCACAAGCGTCAAGGAAGCAAACAAAACGGTACTACGGTAAGGAAGCTTTAGGGCACGAAGGACCAATATTTATCGGGAAATTAGATAAAGGTTAAATTACATATCACTGGTACATGAAATATCCCAACAAATAGTTATAATATAATTACCAACGACGTAGTCGTTGATAGGTGTAATCCAGTCCCCCACACGCGGCTAGTTCAATTGTATGACATGTAGGAATGTTCACATAATACAATATCGATACAATGAACTTAGCTTAGAGGACTGGTGATGTAGGACTGTTGTTAATATTATTAGTAGTTGTAGCACATGGTGAACTGTGGGTTGAGTCAGAGCCGGGGGAGGAGATGTTGGCTGTACGGTGTTGATTGAGAGACTCAAGGGCCGGCTTCCGATCGCTTCGCGAAATTACATATGGCTGCCGGCTCATAATAATTATAACCCATAACTTGGTTTCATAATACATCTAGAGCTGATGTAGATATTTATACATTACAGTTAATATTTAACCTAACTTAAGAATAAACTACAATACACAAAGAACCAGCCGAATTCGTACAAGCGATACGATACCGCCAAATTCAAATGTCCTATTGGACCAAAACCTGTCGGGATCATTACCCTATTCCCGACAACAATTGTAGCAGTGTTTATTTTAGAACTTGAATATATATATTTGTTAGTAGTCTTGGCAAATCCAACGTCAAGGCTATTAACCTAATTGCAATGACGACTTGTCTATTTTGACTGCTATGTCGTCATTCCAACCGCGGTTAAAAAGAAAACGTCTAGAGTCTACTCCTTATCTTGCTCTAGGAGACGTTGTACATTAACCAAAACTACCACCGAAGGTGAAAAAAGCATAGAAGAGAAGAAAAAGGGGTTTACCTTAGTTACCGCTTAAGGCCCATCCCGTGTTCCGTCATGTGCAGATCCCTGTCGAACATGCGCATGAGCGACCCTCTCTTGTCATCATTTTTTCACGCGCTCCATTGAATGAAGTCGCTTTTGTTGTGCTCCTTTAATTCACCCTGTTTAGGTTCGTTTCGGCTTATCTGGCCTTCATTTTTGTTAGACAGATGTTACGTGATCTAGGGCACACGTAAATGGGCTCCTAAGTGTGTATAATGGAGACGCGTGTGGAAATAGCCTACCGAAGGTACGGGGGCGCCTGGCGTTCCTCGTATATGTGTTTCATTCTTTCTCTTTTCATATTATTTTTTCCTGTTAGTCTGGGCATAGTTTAGCTTTTAGCTTAATTTAGCCTAGCTCGTTTTCTCATTCAGGAATTGCTATGCCCCTATGAGTTTTAATTTTTTCATAGCCTAGGTGTACCGTTGGTAAACAATCTGAGATTTCGTTGGTGGCGGTGCTGTTTGTAGAGTTTGTGTCGACCGCATTTTTAGCGTTATTCCCGAGTCCCCCCTTTCGAGTCCTTCACTGTGTCTCAAGGGCCTGGGCGACAGGTGGTTCGTGATACTCCAGGGGTACCCCACGGGGGCCCCTCCTTCACACCACAGGGTTTTTCGCCCCTGACACATTCTCTGCTCACGGCTAGGCCACCCTTTTTCTCACCAGTTTCATTTACTGGTTTTTGTTTTCTCTTCCTGTTTCACCTCCATCCTTTCATAGTCTTTTGCCCAATCCAGGGGTACCCCACAGGGGCCCCTGTTTGTGCGAAACCACCCTCCCTGCCACTTCTCCTCATGGGCTTTGCTCTATCTCTGTGGGTTGGGTGGTTCCTGGGGGATGTGCCTCCTCTCCCCTGGTGTGTCTTCCTTGCCTCTCCCTTTACCGGTTGAGTCAGGATAAATTCAAGGAAGACACTGCTCAGATTGATGGCCATCATTGCTTGGAGTTCATAAGGAGATGACGCATTTTTTGTGGCCTTTTTTGGTATTCCCTAGACGCTCCTCTCGCTTTTTTTCGGCGCCGGACCATCTCGGCCGGTCCCGCAAATTTGAGGGAGCTCGATTCAGTCCTCTGGGACGTTTCGGCTCCCCGCAAATTTGCGGAGATCGTTGGGGGGTCCCGCAAAATTGCGGGAGGGTGGTGTCGGTACGGTTATGCCTCCATTGGCCCGCAAATTTGCGGTAATAGTTGGTTTTCACTATTGACCTTTTTGATGTCATCTTGTTGCCTGATACTATATTGGTGTATGCACTTTACTGGTGTTATAGGCCCTGCATGTAAGATGTTGAGTGGTGGTTAACACTTTCTCCATCTTTGCAGGTTCTGCTAGTGCTCTTCCGCCTCGGCCCGCCCTCCTCACCTACCTCTGTGCTCCCAGTTTAGGGTGAGTACGGATACCTGTTTGCATGTGTGTTCCTGTTTCCCCATGCTCCTTCCCTGGTTCTTCTTGGACATTCTCTCCACTTACTCCTTCGACGTGCTGATTATGGTGTGTGTTCTTCTAGTGCAGGTAGTCTGCCTTGCTTTCGCCTTGGTTGTCGCTCCCCGTGCTTGGAGAGCCACAAGTCCTGCTTGCGCCACTCGCTCTGTGTGTCCTCTACGGCCTACCTCCCTGCTCTGTGTGGCACGTGTCTGGCCCTGGTGGATGTTCTGCACCATGGCCCTGGTTCCTCGGCGGCGGCTGTGGCCTCTGCTTCCCTTCCGTCGGTGTGGACGATGGTCTCCCGCCACATTAGGACTGTGGGCCACCGTTCCCCGGCCTTTGTTGCCGACCAGATCCGCGTCGCCCTGGGTATCTCTGACCCGACTGAAGGCCGTTCACCTGGCCCTCTCCCTGCTCGGGCCCTCTCCCCTGGGTCCCGCAGCCGGTCGTCCCATCGTCGGGGGGTTCCCCAGCTCCGTCCACGCTCTCGCTCGCCTCGTCGTCCGTCCTCTACTGCCCCTCGTCGTCCTCCTGATCGCCTTGACGACGCCCATCGCCCTCGTCATGGTTCTCGCCCTGAGGCCGGGGTTAGCGGCTCTGCCCCTGTGCGCCCTCCCCTGGCCTCTACTGATAGGGGCTCTACTCCCTTCCGCCCGCTTCCCCAGCCCAGACGACTTCCTCTTACGTTGTCCTCTCCGCGCGCGGTTGTTCATGCTGTAGCTGGCCCTCTGCTCCCTCCTCCTACACTGTCCAGGAGGGTCCGCCTGGATGTCGTTGCTTCTCCTACTTCACCTGCTTCAGTGCCTATTCTTCCTTCACAGTCTCGTCCCACGGTGGAGGTCCCTCCCTCCTCCGCCTCGGTGTCGGGCCGCCCTGTTATCTCAGCCCCGGGGATCCTTGCTCTGTTTCCTCCCGCGGCTCCTTCTGGCCTCCTTTCACCCGGCCAGCCTTCCCACTCCCGTCGTCCTGCTCCTCCTCATTCTTCTCTTCCTGACCTTCACTTACCGTCTCGCCAGGGGGGTACCCCTCCTCTTGCCTCGGTGGGGTTTCGCGAGGTTTCGGGGTCCCCTTTCTCAGGAGCTGACGTGTCGCTGGAAGAGGGGGAAGGTGCTGTTTCCCCCTCGGCCGTTCGTGATCGGGGACGAGTCCCTCAACGGCGACACAACCGTCGTCGCTCGCCTTCCTTGGGCCGCGACTCTGCTGGTTTGTGTCATGGATCTCGGTCCCGCTCACCCCTGCGGGCAGACCATTCTGGGGGGGGGGGGGGGTCGCCTCTCTCGGATCGATTGTCGGCTATGCAGGGGTGGCTTGTGTCACGCATCGACGGGCGCTTGGAGTCGATGCAAGACTCCCTCTTATCGCGCTTCTTGGCGGTGACACACCCTCAGCGCCTCGCCCTACCTACCCCTGCTACGGTCCCCCTCCCTTCTGCAGGCCTACGCTCTGGTCAGACTTCAGCCGCCGGGACATCCTTCAGGATGTTCAGTCCCTGGCTGTGTTGACGGGACTGTCCTCCTATGGGACGGGTTTGTGCGACGACGTTACGCCTGGCTTAGCCGCCTTGCTCGGTCACCCTCTCCCATTGGGGGCCTGGTTTGCTGAGGCCTTCGACTTCACCGGCCATTCCGTCGCCGGCTCTCCTTCAGTCCCTCCCCCGGAGTCATCACTGCTTTTGCCTCCTCTTTTGGATGGCGCGTTCTGGTCCTGGTACAGCGCGCCCGTTCTTGAACTTCGTTCTATTGCTACCCCGTTCTTCTCTCACCCAGTTCAGTCCTCTGTCGACAGGGTTTTTCCCTTGCGGCGGTGGTTGCCGAACTTCTTCTCTTGTCTTTTGGTTCCCTCCAGACTTCTGTTCACCACCTGCGGCTTATCGCGGCGTCTGCGCCAGGCGTTCTTCGCGAGGGTTTGGGCCGCGTTCGGCGGATCCCCCTTCGGCTCGCGGTGTCTTTGGTTCCCGAGCTGAAGGCGGTTTTGTGCGTGGCACCTCGGCACCGCCGGACGGTCCGGTCCTCGTTCTGCCGGACAGCCCCCTTGGATATTCGTCAGGGTTTGTTGGACTCTACGCTCTCTCCATCGGGGCATTTTTGCGCGGGATGCTTGGGGCCGCTACTCTCTCTATCGGCGGACCCTGCTTACGACACGCTACGACGCGCTGTGTCGCGAGCGGGGTCTTCTCAGTCCCATCCTTCTGCCGGTCCTCTTCGGGGTGCTGCTGCTAGAGCTGCCGCCATGCAAGGGCGCAGGACTGGGACGTTACGGGCCGGTGCGTCGGTTCTGCCTCGCCCTTCTGTTCTTGCCCCCTTTTCATCCCCGCCGTGTCGGGGCTGGCCGGCCTTCCACTTCCGGCCGGCCTTCGCCGGGGTCAGCCCTGTGGCGGCCAGGGGTTGGGGTGGCCCGCCCTTTTCGACAAAGTTGGGGGGGGGGGGGGGTAGAGGAGGTCAACGTGGCGCTCATGCCCGCACAGACCGTACCGGGGGTACCTCCACGTCAAAACAATGTGTAGGTTCTCTGGGTCGGTATCCTTGTTCTCCTTCTCGCCTGGCCGCCTGGGTCGCTCCCCTCCTCTCGGGGGCTCCCGCGGGTTGTTTTCGCCCTTGCGCCCCTCGGTGGCCGCGAGGGACGTTGGGGGCGGCGGATTGCGTGGAGGGGTCTAACCTGGAGGTGGACGTCCAGACCCCCTCTCCGCTCTTGTCACCGACGCCGGCCCATCTCTTCAGAGGTGGCCCACGTGTTCACATCCATGCACGAGCTGGGTATCGTCGAGGGAGTTGACCGCCGGTCACCCGGTTTTCCTCTCCCGTGTATTTCTGGTACCGAAGTCGAACTGCGACGCGATGCGCCCGGTGGTGGCTCTGTCGGCCCTCACCGGGCGTTTCGTGCACACACGGTTTCGGATGCTGCCAGTACCCCAGGTACGCCTGGACCTGCGCCCTCTGTCGTGGGTTGTGTCGCTGGCCCTCCAGGATGCGTCTTGGCTCGTTCCTCTCCATCCTCGATTCCAGCGATTCTTGGCCGTTCGGACTTCCGATCGTGTGTTCCTGTTCGCCGGCCTTCCCTTCGGTCTCCACATCACGCCGCAGATCTTCTCCGCACTGGTGGGACAGGCTCTGCGTCCTCTCCTCAGGAGCGGGCTCCAGCTCCTGTTTTCCTTGGCCGATTGGTTGATAGTTTCCGAAACCCTCGGACTGTGCGTACGCGACGCCCTCACAGTCGTTCGCCACGTCGCACGGTTAGGGTTCCCCATCGCTGTTCCCAAGTCACGCTTGACCCCGTCGCGTGTCGTGCCATGGGTCGGTCTCGCATGGGTTTTGTCCGGCACTCTGGTGACCCAGGGTCTGCCGGACGCGGTGCACCTTCGGCGGAGGGTCTTCGCCGTGTTGCACTCGGTCTCCCTCCCGGGGTGGCTCTGGGACTCGTTAGTGGGTTCGCTGCATTGGGCCGCTCTGCCCATTCCCTTAGGGGGCCTCAGGCTACGCCGCCTACTCCTCATGGGCTCCGAGGTGTTTCCGTTGACCCCTATGGATCGGCTCCTGCCGCTCCCGCGTACCATTCGCAGACACTTCGGACACTAGGTTGCTCGGGGCACGCTCTCTGCGGCTGTGCCCTGGCCCGCCCCCCCCCGCCGACGATCAGGGTAGACACCGATGCGTCGAGCGAGGTCGGGTGGGGTTACCCATCAGACCTGGGCCGTCGACTTCCCGGCAGATTGGTGGGACTCACGCCCCTTACCCGTCTATGCCCTCGCCCTGTTGGTTCCTTTGTTCCTCCTGAGGGACCACGCGCTGGCCCTTCGGGGACACTTGGTGGCCTTCGGGATGGTCGCTCAGACAGCTGTCCACTGTTTCCTCATGCGGGGGTCCTCCAGGTCGTTGACTCTATTGGGGGTCTCGGTGGAGTTGTTCTTCCTCGCGGACCGACGCCCCTTCTCCTTGCATGCCTCCTCCCTGCCCGGGCCTGCCACCCTGTGGGCGGCCGCCCTGTCGAGGGCAGGGCGTTCTTGTAGAATGGGCGATGAAACGGACTGTGTTCGCCGACCTCGTGGCTTCTTGAGGTGTTCCGGAGGTCGCCTTGTTCGCATCGGGGGTGCCGCGCCAGTTGCCTCTGGACCTCTCCCTCCGGCTTCGCGCTCCGGGGGGGGTCCGGACGCTTTCATGGTAGCCTGGTACAGGTGGCGGTCGATATACATCTTTCAGCCACCAGGCGCGCTGTTGATGTGCCCAGTCCTCGCGAGGCTGCGTCTGGCTCCTCGCGCCTCTGTGGCCGGCACGGGCTTGGTACGCCCGGTTGCCGCGGTGGTGCCCGAGTCCGGTCCCTCTACCTGTTTCCGGCTTCCACTTGAGCTAGGTTGGGGCCCTGCGGACCTCGTTGGCCTTCGCATCGTGCTTGTTCATGAGGCACGGTGGCTCCCGGTCCCCGGCCGGGCCAAGACTGACTTCCTGCAGCGTTCCTGGCCGTCTTCTCCTTGGGGGACTTACGGGTCCCGCTGGAGGTCTTTTACTATGTGGCTACAGGACACTCGCCTGCCAGTTGGCTCTCCTTCCCTCGTCCTACGCTCCTTGTTTCACCTCTTCCGTACACGTCGCTTTCAAGTCGACGCTATACGTACCCACTTGTCTGCCGTCCGGGGGGTCTTTGGGTCCGTCGCTGGGCTGGTCGTTCCGCCGCAGGAGCTGGATTCCTTCCTGCCGGCTGCCTTCCGGGATCGACCGCCTCTGCGCCAGGTCCCTCCACAGTGGGATCTGGGGCGGGCTCTTGTCTTTCTGGCTTCACCCACGTATACAAGGGCCGCTACGCCGGTTCCGTTGCTCGGGCGTCCACTCTTCCTTGTCGCTCTGGCCACTGGGGATCGGGTGTCTGCACTAGCGGCATTGTCACGGCTCCGGGACTGCGTGCGATTCTCCCCGTCCTTGCATGGCGTCTCGTTCGCCTCCTCCCCTCCTTTTGTTACCACGCTTGGGAGGGAGGCCCCCGTTTTCCAGCCTTTCGCCGTCCAGGCTTTACGGCGTGGGCATCCTCGCCATGTGTTGTGCCCGGTGTCAGCCTTGCACTCCTCTGTTGCGTCTGTGGCGCCGCCTTCGGGTACTGCTGTGTGGGTGTCTCCTCGGACAGGTGGGAGGCTCTCGCAGGTGCGGATGGGCCGCCCCGTTTGTCGGACCGTTCGTGCCCGTCACCCTGTTTGTAGGGGTTCTGCGCACGGTGTCAGATCCTTTGCTGCCTCCTTCCGGTTCCTGCCACGTCGATCCTTACCTGCCATCGCCTCAGCGGTTTTGTGGTCTTCTATCAATTCCTTCATCTCCTACCTCTCCGTGTCCGGTGTTCGACCCCCTCGGCCAGTGATTGCTCTCGGGGGTCGTGTTTCCTGGTGCTCTGGCGAAGATCCCTGGTCTTCCCCCCTTGTCCCTCGTTCTTTTCCTTTGTTTTATTTGACAAAGGGGGGGGGGGGGTGTACGGGTTTGCAACACTGGATTGCAAGTTTGGGATTAGGTATTGTTCCAGTACATAAGTGTGTTTGCCACATTGAAAATTGTGTTTTGTTCTTGTGTTCAGTGTTTTTGTTGGTTTTGGAAGAAAAGGGATTTTGGGTACAGTACCTTTTTGGTTTAAGCAAGTCTATGTTTTTGCATTACTATGAATGACGGGCATGTGTTAAAACTGTTCTTTTTAGCTACTCCTCAGTTTTTCACTCTTTTATTAAACTCTCTTGTTTAAATTGTGTCTTTGTCATTCATAATTTTGTTTTATGCATTGTTTTTTTTTTGGTAGGTTGGGCTTGGATGTCCTCCTCCTATTTGTTATGCAGCCTTGACGTTGGATTTGCCAAGACTACTAACAAATTGGGAGGTTTGACGTACCTCCCAACCTACCAAATAGGAAAACCTACTATTTGGTAGTAGTCTTGGAAAATCCAACGTACATAATACCCTCCCTCACGCCGGACCCCTGCCCATCCGCGTTCTTCTGCTGACGTGAGATGTGATGACAAGAGAGGGTCGCTCATGCGCATGTTCGACAGGGATCTGCACATGACGGAACACGGGATGGGCCTTAAGCGGTAACTAAGGTAAACCCCTTTTTCTTCTCTTCTATGCTTTTTTCACCTTCGGTGGTAGTTTTGGTTAATGTACAACGTCTCCTAGAGCAAGATAAGGAGTAGACTCTAGACGTTTTCTTTTTAACCGCGGTTGGAATGATAACATAGCAGTCAAAATAGACAAGTCGTCATTGCAATTAGGTTAATAGCCTTGACGTTGGATTTTCCAAGACTACTACCAAATAGTAGGTTTTCCTATTTGGTAGGTTGGGAGGTACGTCAAACCTCCCAATATCAGGTGCGCATTTCCAAGTATATCTATATGCATTTGTGTGTATACTCAGCCCAGGGTGTCAAGCGAAAACTGAGCCCATTCTTTTTAGTCTACAGTATATTATTGTATATGTAAAGATACATTCTGGTATATGGTTCAAATTATGTCTTTGGAAGTAATAAAAAGGTCAAAACAATGAAATGTCATGTTCATTTTCTAGAACTTCTTCTCATATCCCTTTAAGTGTTCTCACGTAATTGCTCCTGTTTGACACCCTGGTATACTGTACGGTATATATATTCGACTGATTTTAGTAATATACATTATACTTTATTTAGAAAAGTTGTTGTGACTGTCATTTCGTATTTGAATTTATATTTCTATCTATATTTTACTGGACCCCTTCAGCACGATGACATAATTTCCATCATAATTATACTTGTTACCATTAGATGATTTTCTTTAGCTTATAATCTACCTCTAGGGCTCAAAGGGGTAAATACGATCTCAATTAACCCTCTGAATAACGGGAAAATATTTATTTTAATACCACAAATTTTCCGAGTGTTTTTTATAATTTTGTTTGTTCATTTGCATCAATATATAGTGTTTGTAATTATTTAGAAATCTCGGGAAAACCTATTTTCCCCATTATCGATCGATGTTGAGACACGCCCCCCGATAGTGATTTGAAAAGACATTAGCCTAACCTAACAACCTTACTGAGATGCGGTCTAGGAACGGTGTTACTGCATCTCCAGCTTGTCACAGCCATGCGACAGAGCCAACTAAGCCTTCGGACAGCCTTCCCCCTGCCATCCAGACCCACGACAACCCTGCCCCTGCCCGTATCGCCAAGATAACGGTGGAACGAGTGGGACACATCCGTCCCGAGTGGACCACACCAGTCACCCACAGCAAGTCATTTTCTGTAACCACCAGAGCCAAAGAAAATTACCATCGCAGGGGTAACCATTACAAATCCCATCAGCCAGCCCAGCAACTCCTCAACCTAGCTACACAACCACAGGTGGTACCAGGTGGTTTCCTAAATTACCTTTCATATCCCCTATCAAAGAACCTAAACCTCTTTCAGAACCAAAACCTCTCTTCCCCAGATTGCCTTTCATATCCCCTATCAAGGAACCTAAAGCTCTTGCATCCATTCAATCTAAACCATTGTCCCGGGTTAAAGTCACTCATAAACCAAAACTTGCCTATCCTTCCAGCCAACAATAAGTCTTAACCCCGAGAATAAGTCATCATCCATTGTAAGAAACTCATCCGCTTCCTCTCCCACCAGGAAGCCATCATCCCATAATGTGTACAGATCTGCCCTGAGGAATCTTCCGCCAGCTACATCTACAAGGGCCAGCCAAAAGTCCAGGCGCACCACTCCCAGGACTACAAGGACCTAACCACCACGCGCAGACACCACCCCAGCGCCTTTGATCCTCTCAAGCCGGGCGCCTTAAGTCTGGGCAAGAATATTCACAAGTACTCAGCCAGTCTGGACATCAGTAACTAAGCTTGCCTTTGGTATCTCTTTATCTGGGTAAAAGCAGCCAGAATAGCTGGTGTTCACACTTGAAGCTGTGTGCAGTGATCGGAGACGACCAGAGGCGCATTTTTGAGAGCTTTTTGGCTTAAGCCTGGCTTCCCCCTTTGGCTTAAGCAAGAGCAGCCGCGCAGAAATGGTTTGGCTCGACTTCGACCACAAGTCACGTGACATAAACACAAACACTGAAAATGGCGGAACAACAAGACGACCTAGTGGTCTGGTCTGGTGCCGTTGTAAAGGTTTGTCCCTCAATTGTTCGGGGAGATCACCTTTTCAACGGCCCCCCCATATTTGTTATTGATTAAGCTTTTGATTATTTACTGATATTTCAACTTCTTTTGTCTTTTTGTCCAAATTTATGTCTATTTCCTGTTTTATTATTCTCTGAATAGTATGTCGGCTATTTAATTATATTATTTGTGTAAGGCCTATCAAATAGTTTGCTATAGGCCTAGGCCTAGTCCGTACATTATAGGCTACTGTATAGGTTGGGCAGAAATCGTAAACCCCAACCTCTCATAACTCAAAAAGGACTACAGTAATCGAGCTAATATTTCTACCAACTAGGCAGACTTGGCTAGGGATTATGTGAATAAATTGAAGACTCATTTGCTTAAGCCCTTTTTGAGTTACAGAGGTTAGAGGTTACGATTTCTGCCCAACCTAGAATGAATGGACTATAGTGTTTGTATATCTTGGTAACGTTCACAATATAGTACAAAATTATCCAGTGTTATGACAATACCCCGGCATCAATAACACGATTTGGGAACTAGAAGGATTTATTTACACACACAGAACGAGTATTTTCCAGATCGGCCTGGATGATTCTGCCAATAGCCTACCGTGTGTCCTGTAATAGTGCATATCAAACTAACTATAATATAATAGAATAAATTATATAATATAATATAATATATATTACATTACTTATGTATTCATAATATACACTCGATCTAGTCTCCCAATACAAAACAATGAAAAAAGAAAAAAAAAACAGATATTGTTTACAAACAATTCCCGCTTAAGCCAAGGTCCCAAAGTCAAGCGGCCTTTCAGGGCGGATTGAGAAAAGTCGATCCTGCTTAAGCGCGGCTCGAGTTTGGCTTAAGTTTTGTCCTCGCAAAAACGAATTTCGCTCTTGGCTCAAGTCTGGCTTAAGCCAAAACGCTCGCAAAACCGCGCCTCAGGTCGGGTTCCCCCCTTCAGGAAGAGGACTAGCTTGTGCAACCCACTTTGGGCCCCACCTTCCTGGCCTTCGATGCTGTGCCCAGACCAAGTGAATAAGGATTCCCGTCTTGTTCCTTTCAAGGGATTACAAGGATAGTGCAGTACTTAGAGACGACCAGGTCGGGTTCCCCCCTTCAGGAAGAGGACTAGATTGTGCAACCCACTTTGGGCCCCACCTTCACTGGCCTCTATTTACTGTATTAGTCTTGTGGTTCCAGAGGAGTTGCAAGGGAGTAATTTAATTGTCCCAAACCTTAGACTAACCATAGTGTCACTGGATAGACTGCTTGCAACTCTATACAGACCATTATGCTAGTCGCCGTAACCCCCCACCAAACCCTGTAGCAGAACTCCGGCATACTCTAATGCTGGGGTCACACATTCACGTATATGCTCCCGTATGCTCCCGTACGAAGGTTTATTGGTAGTTGGCAACCGAATACGTAAAACGTAAGGGCTTAGTACGCAAAACGTAAATAAAATTGTGTCTAGTCGTGGGGGTTGGTACGCATGGCGGGCGTAGCCACGCTGGTCTTGGAGGTGGATGGTGCGGCCAAGGTCGCCCGGTATGTTTTGGATTTCGAATCAGATACGGGGCTCGCGCTCACGTATGTCAAAAGTCGGGAAAGCATACGTTTTACCTGGCTAGCTTCTACGTCTTACGGCTGCAGCCCCGTAAAACGTAGCAGCTAGACAGGTAAAACGTAAGTTTCTCCCGCCAATCGTACAATGTTCACGTAAAACGGGAAAGTGAAAGTAAGTCCGGCCGCATCTGGCAACACCGCCGCACTGCGTGTTGGCGGGAAGACGCGGCAACGTTGTACGGGGGGTATATAAGAAGGAGCGGGGGACACTCCCGTCATACCTCTCACCACACCGGAGCAGCAAACAACAAACCAACCCTGCCACCTGCTTGCCACCCTCTGCACCCTGCCCTGCCCTGCTTGCCACCCTTTGCACCCTGCCCTGCCCTGCTTGTCACCCTCTGCACCCTGCCCTGCCCTGCCCTGCCCTGTACCATGCAGAAGAAAGGCGTGAAGAAGGCCAGGAAGGCTTCCCCTGCCACCTCGACATCTGACACATCACCTGGTGACCCCTCTCAGCCCGGCCCCTCCAACTCTGACCCCTCTCAGCCATGTTCAGGCCTTCGTTGTAGATATGGCCACACCCACACTGTCCTCTTGCTCCTTTCCTTCTTCTTCTCTTCTTCTTCTTCATGGATGTGGTTTGCTATTGCAAGCAGTTCTAACATTTCTATGTAGGAAATGATCCATTGCATGAGCCGGGTGTTATGCCTGTTCTCCGGTTTGATTAGGGAGTTCACCATCTTGAACTCCTCCAGGATGTATTCCGTGATGTTCTTCATGGTGCCGAGTCAGGAGTGGGAATGGGAACGTATGGCCAGTCATGCCCTTTTCTAGTTCCCAGATTCCAACCAAGACATACGTGGTTGACAAAGACTGTCTTTGTCTGTGTTTGGACAGACGGGGTGTGCCTACGATTGTCCGGACACGGTCCACGTAATGCCTACAAACTCACAAGACGTACGGCCTCAGCTACGTAGGTCTTGTGGGGGCGTGGCCATGGGCGTGGCCTGTGTTCCGCAAATCGGGCAGCCCAGGCGGACTAACGGGGACATGCTTACGCAAGTCGCAAGCACGTACGTAGCTCCATACGACTACATTACGTCTGACGTAACACTGGCCCCGTTACGGTACGTATGTCGGGAACTGCAATAGTCTTCCTCTATACGGGCGTACACGGCCGGATTACTCCCGTCATTACACAAAATTGGCGATCACGCCTGATGGGAGCATACGGGAGCGATATACGTGAATGTGTGACCCCAGCATTAGTAAGTCCCTGCTCATGCGGAGTGCAAGAGGAACCCGGGTGCCTCCCGTGGTAGGCGCAGAGAAGCAAGGAGCTGTAAGGACATAGGAGTACAGCCTAATCCCGGACCAACATCCGGAAGTGCCACGCCCCAGCCGCCCTCCTGGACCACTGGATTCTCCCTCGATCTACGGCACCTTTTCACTCCAGCTCTCCTTTAAGTGCCTTATTACTGTTTATGGGTATAGAGTTGTCTCAGGGTAGTGGTTGAAGTTATCTTCAGGGGTTCTCACTAAATAACGTCTTGCGAGAGGGCTTTCCTCTCTCTACGTAAATTGACGTTAATCTGCCCACTTGCCGGGACACATTAGACATAACTATCAGGGAATCCTTATATCCGCACATTCCCGGGTTATTGGTCTCCCATAGCCCGTCAGAGGGGACGCGCCTATATAAGACCCACAGCATATGACATACACACCTATTTACACATAACCTTCTTCCCTTGTATAACTTCTAGCCTCATTCACTTAACAGTCTGTCAGGTTCATAACTCGAATAGATCTCACTCTATCTCAGCTCCCGACGATTGTTGTATCAGCCTTCCGCATCTTGCTAGTTGCCCACACAAGTAGTTTTAGAATAAATAATCTTGCCAGGTGAGATCTAGCACACCTGTAGAATTCAGTTCATTTGTGAGCCTTTCAGAGCCCACCTTATTGTTGATGACCACTTGGTCATTGTTGCTTTAGAGTCAGTTAACGTCACGATTGCCGGGAACATCATAGTATGATCCAGACGACATCTGCCATTACTGCACTCTTGTTACCTTGCTGAGATCTTGCTTGAGATCTAGTTGAGTGGGAGGTAAGCCTCCACTATTTTGGATACTCTATCATTATATCCGAGGAGTTATTGTTAACTTGAGTCCGGACCCATTGTTCGACTCTTGCCTTATAATTGCTAATCATATTATTATTTGTATGCTCTATTTACCAGTGTTGCCATTTTGATGATCTCAGTGTTCCAGAATTAAATATATTGCTCCTCCATGAACCAGGTGTAAAGTGAATAAAACCCATATTAACTTGTCGCCTGTGTAATTATTCTCCTGCCGTGTTGTCTCTTTATTAAAGTTAAAGGTATACTTCACCAGTTAGAGAGTTAATCATTGCACTCAGAATATCTCTCGTTCCAATTTGGACCGGGCATAACACTTACCTAACCTATCCTAGTATTATGGATGGGGGCTGCCTTCCCCACACCCCTGCTGGTTGGGTACTAATCCCTTAGTAAAAACAAACAAAAATGGGCTGTCGATAATACGAAGGCGAAAAAAATCGATGAAGTCTATGGTGTTTACTCTGCAATCTTCAGCTTTGATTGTACATTGATAACTGGAAAGTACCATATTGACAACCTTGTTATGAACATTATATTTTAGTAGCATACTTTTATATTAGGTTTTTCCGAGGGTTAAAACACATTTTCATATGATCCTTAGAGCTGTCGATTACTGGAAGTACCGTATTGACAACCTTGTTACGAAAAAGAAATTTTAGTACCATACTTCTTTATTGGGTTTTGCCGAGGGTTAAAAAAAATGTTCATATGATCTTTAGAGCATATAGATTCCATATTCATCTTCAAATATATCAACAAAATGTGTGGTATTAAAATAAAGTTATACTGAATAACTTAGGACTTTGTTGAGCTGCATATAATCGTCTAATGTTAGCCATAAAATGATCAAAATTACATTATCGTGCTTAACACTCACGGAGCGGCTAGGTCGGTAACTTCTACTACCTGGCAAGCGGGTGGTTTTACCCTAAACGACCTTGTTTCCGTGCTCTTTTTCATGCATAAACAAGAGCCAGAGCGTAATACAATTATGTATCCCTGAAAGGGCGATAATTGAGCTTTCCAATGCCACCAGAACCATCCTTCTACGACCACGGGTTATCTTGCAACGATCGTGCAAGACGAGTGCAAAATCCCTAAAATACAGTAATTTCCTTACATAATTCCCTGTGTAGCGAGGCAGTGAGTGTGGGTGTGTGTGGAGTAGACGTCAGTAGTCGCGCGGGACCCGCGCCGAGCGGTCATGAGCCGACCTACGCTCCTCCCATCGCTCGTCTCTCTCTCAGAGCCATTATTGCTCAAAAATTGCACACAGACTTAAGTCGGGCCCCGCCACATTATCCTTGGTTCTCTAGACCGCCTTAAGTCGGGCCCCGCCACATTATCCTTGGTTCTCTAGACCGCCTTAAGTCGGGCCCCGCCACATTATCCTTGGTTCTCTAGACCGCCTTAAGTCGGGCCCCGCTAATAAGGGGTTAAGGGGTTAAGGGGTTAAGGGGTTAAGGGGTTAAGGAGTTAAGGGGTTAAGGGGTTAAGGGGTTAAGGAGTTAAGGGGTTAAGGAGTTAAGGGGTTAAGGGGTTAAGGGGTTAAGGATGAACTAACAACATGGCACATATTTACGTCCCTTTCTTCAACTATTTCCACTATGATGAACGTGTGCGTATGTGAGTGTAAGGAGCCGTGTGTGTACTAGAGAGGTTGTGTGTGTGTGTGTGTGTGTACATATTGAGGTGATAGTTATATTTGATAAGCACGAAACGGGAAATGCCTTTATATTTGATAAGCACAAGACAGGAAATCTCTCTCTCTCTCTCTCTCTCTCTCTCTGTATGTGTGTGTGTAGAGAGAGAGATATTACACGTGTGAGCTGTTGAGTTATTGTTATACCAGGTTTTCACTGGGATTTATTTGGACAATAGTAGGTTATTACTTGACTGGAGAAACTAAAGCCAAACTGCACATTCACAAAAGTCGTAAAGGGTAAATTTAATACTGAATACACACATGAATTTCCTTTTAATAAAAACCTAAATACACAATGCGTATAATACACCTTACACTGATACATAATAATTGTTATGCGACGTTATAATTTAATGTGCTTTCTAGTAATTCAGTTTTCCAGCTTAGGAAAGAACGGGAATCACAACTATCTCACTGGTACACAACAAACTTCAATGTTATAAGTTACACAACAATTATACTCAATGGACACAGAATACACAATCAAGGTTCACAAGTTTTATTCCTTAATAGCTAGGGTACAATCATAAGTCAAATAAACATAGATTAAGATCGAATCTCATATATGGAAATGAACTCTTCGATCAAACATAAATAATGAAGTATGAATATAGATAATCACTAGAGTAATAATGGTCTAGGAATATATAAGTTAGGTTACAAATGGTACATATGAATAAATACAATGTTACTACAATAACCACAGGTAAGTGTGCACAGAGATGTTAGTCTCAAACAATAAACGGTATCCTGATAGAAAATGGCGAACGCAAGGTAGCTTCCCACTGAGGGTAAATAATAATTACTGCGATGACACACACAGCACTGAGTTTATGGAAATTAAGATACTGTTTGATTTATGATGAACTTCTACGTTAATTCAACATGACAGGAGATTAAACTCAAAGAACTCAAAGAGTAATAATAATTAATATAAATTCACAAATAGGTCAACCCATTGCCTGCGGGAGACGTTCCGGAATGCCATGGTTATTTATAGCAATTTACAGGCTTTTAAAGCCTGTAGAATCAAGTGCGAGGGAGCGGGAGCGCGACAGGCCACACGTCCTTCCTCCAGCCAGCCGGCCGCGGCACTGAAGACTCTGAGTCATTCTCTCGCGAGATATGCAGCGCTGCCAAAGACAAATGTAGCGCAACATTAGTGATAATTGCTCATTATAGCGAATGTCTATGGTAGCGCTGCTGGTGAAGCCTGCGAGCTACGATGCTTGTTTTGGTATCATTTTGAAGCTATTTTCTTCTAGTTTTTGACTGAATGAATTTAATTTCATTCAGACACTTGCCTAATCAATCAGGAGTGTCTGAATGAGCCCTAATATGGCGGAAATATGCCCGCAGCCAAAGTTTTAAATAAATATAGTAGTCATGTATGCGTGACTGAGATATCCTCGCCGGGGGGAAGGTTAACGCGACGTGAAAACAATTAGTTGGAAGTAACTCAAATAATACACGGCATGAATTAGAAGTCAAGCAGCGTGATAATAACAATAGTCAAATGAAGAGACTGAATAGTAAAACACCCTGTGAACAACTTATCTATGAATTATGTACCCAAATGATGATGTTACATACAAACAAGATCTGAATAAGCGTTCACTAGTTTTACGTGTAAAAGGTGAATGTATAATTTCCCGAACAAACATATGTATTAATCTTCATAAGAATATATTAGTCTATGCCCGAAGAATTATATATATATTTATCCCAAAGATAGGAGTGTGTTATGTTCTGTATAAATCGAGTTACGGGCATTAGGAGAAGGAAAGAATGGAAATCTTAAATATTACGTTAACGTGAATCTTAACATATCTTGTTAACCCTTGTTGCAATCATCGTTACACTTTACAAAAGAAAGGTTACTTAAAGGTTTGAGAAGAAAGATAGGAGCCTGGTGGAGAATCTGGCGAGCACGTGGTAACAGCGTCAGTTGTCCTTCCTATTGTACCAAGGGGTTTGGCTACTTCACACCGCACAGGTAGGCAATGCTCTCTCTCTCTCTCTCTCCTGCTTTCTTTCTTCGGGTCACTATAGGTAGCGTCAACGAACTTGACAATAATCTTTACCCCTTAACTGTTCATAACTCAAAAGGGCCCAGAGCAAACTGGCTGTAAATATCCACACCTATTTCCTGGTGGACTCTTCCCAAATGATAGAAATGTCAGCTCGATTGCCTTTACTAATTTTGAGTTATGAGAAGTTAAGGGGTCAAGATTATTGTCAAGTTCGTTGGCATTACCTATAGCTACACTGGTATTCACTAGTTTGCACTGGTTTATTGACTGTTTAAGGGGAGAACTGGCTAACCCCTACGGAAGTCTTGATCCAACTAAGAATGCTAGTTAAGCACGTTCATCCTAAGAAGAGGTACTCGACTAGAATAACCTTAGTATTGCCTAACTTTACCCTGGGCACGGGCAAGTCCTATTCCTTTTTCGGTTAGGGTTAAATGGCTGGTTTCTCGGGGTAGTAAGGACATGGGTTTATGAGTTTTTTATTTATCCTGAGGTTATGAGTCGCACTAAAATTATGTGAGGGATATCTCTGTGACGGGGTGGACATTCTCTGTTTGTTTGTATTTGGTTTGGGCTTGGAGATAGCTTGTTGGGGCGATGAAAAAAGGATTTTTGTTTGAGGTATATACAGAGAATTCGTAGGTTGTATGGAGGTGACTTGGGGGGAAGGGGAATAGGAAATTTCTGTTTGTTTGCTTGCTTGACTGCCGTGATTGTGTTCGTGTTGATCAGGAGGTAAAGGAAGATATTGAGGGGGCTGGTGGCGAATTTGCATAAACATTTCCTCAGTATAGGCTAAGTCTGGCTCAGGGTAGGGTATGTCTTGATGGAGGGTGAGGGGTGCGTTATTTATTAGTGGCCCCTTCATCATTGACGATGCGCCTTACGTAGGTAATGGCCAATCTTTGAACTCTAGCTTGCTGTTCAAACTTCCCGCCCGGGGAGAACTCAAAATACGATTGCCACACATCGTGAGCAAAACGCTCTTAACCCCTAACCATCGGGGGCGGACTTAAGTCCGTATCAAAAAAATTGGACTATGTGGCGGGGGCGGACTTTAGTGCGTGTGCAATTTTAGCGCAATATTGGCTCTGAGAGAGAGACGAGCGACGGGAGGAGCATGGGTTAACTCATGACCGCTCGCCACGGCCGCCGTGGACCAACTGAGATGTACTCCCCATACATCCACCCTCACTCCCTCGCTACACACGTAATTATATAACAAAATGACCGTATTTTAGCAATTTTACCCTTCGGTTGCACGATCGTTGCAAGACAACCAGTGATCGTAGAAGGATGGTTCTGGTGGCATTGGAAAGCTCAATTATCGCCCTTTCACGGATACATACTTGTGTTACGCTCTGTCTCTTGTTTATGCATGAAAAAGAGCACGGAAACAACGCCATTTATGGTAAAAAAAAAACCCGCTGGGTGGTACGGTCAAATATACTCCACCACCCGCTCTTAAGGCATTAAAACCACTCACGGACTCGTCCTTATGATGTGGGTGAAAGTCTTGGCTGACTGATTGAACTGTGACTGACCACGAAAGGAACTCTTAGTTCTGAAATTTTGTATAGCTGCCTGCTCACCCTTGAATTTAATGGTGGTGGCAGGTTGTTGGTCTAGGAGAAAAGTAACCGTTCTCCATGCTTCGTTAGAGACTAAGGTAGCTGTACAAATATTGGATAAGAGCAACCTTCTACCGATCTCCTCCGGAAGTCTCCTCACCAAATACACTCTTATATCTTGGCGCACCCGTACAGCCTCAAAGATAGCTGTCCGGACGTCGCCGAGAGACTGAATTGAGTTTTGGAGGAGGAGGCGTCTGGTCAGAGAAAGAGCCCTCTGAGTTCCGGCGTCCCTAACCAACTCAGTCGTCCGAGCCAGAGAGGCTCCAAGTTGGTGGCTGAGAAGGTATTGAGACGCCAGCCTCCAGGCTTTCTGTCTCATTTTATAATCTTTGTCGATCTGAGCCTGTGTGGGGGGACAAAATTGTTCAGGTAACTGGCACAAACATAATTTCGGGGCCCCAATAAATAAAAAATATGTTGGGGAATCCCGTCCGCCTTGCCTACTGGCATAGAAAACCAATGATTGTCTTCTGACGGAAGTTGATGACTACTTTTGTTGGTAATGGTGCTGGCAAACAGCTGGGCCTCATGTCCCCAAGCAACCCACTGCCCAAACTCCCCTCGCTTAACATGAACTAATGAGGCCCCATGAGAGTCCCTGAAAGGAATGGAATTTAGTTCTGGGGTCAAACCCTCCAACACTTTTAAATCATTCGTCCCATCAGTTTTAGTCCAGTCCGAAAACAGTTTTCCGGCGGAAGTAGGAGGCAAGGCGGGGGATTGTGAGTACACAAAAAATTCAGGATTGAAAAATGTTGGGATGGCCTTAATAACAACATCAAGTACCTCTCCCGACTGGTTCTTGGCCCTTAATTTCTTCTTTTCACTTGCCTCTATAACCCAGTGACTCGGGACAGGTGACTCACCTGTAACTGTGGGTTGTGCGAGCTTGGGGCGCAGAGGGTGACGTACTGACCAAGAAGTATCCGGTCCATACAAGAGTGGCATAGGGCCTTTTTTGCTGGGGATGGACTTGTCTAGTGGGGGGCGTAACAATTCCGAAAACAATTTCAAGTTAGATTGCAAGAGAGCAGAGGTACCTGGAGTCGGAACCACGGGGTTGACAGTGAGGGTAGGGGGAGGAGAAGTTACGGTAACTTGAGGATGCACTAACACTTGCCCAAGAGGTCGCACCGCCGGGGTTACTGGTGTTGGGGTTACAGCCTGTCGCTCACTCTTAATCTGCCTCATAAAATCAAACAGCTCTGGCAACTGATCCTTTACTACAAAAACCCCACTATCCTGATCATACTGGGACGCGGACTGTGACATCTCTGAGCCCTGCGTTCCAGATAGTTGAGAGACTGGTCGTTGGCTAGGCGCCAGTTCCTCAGTATATATCCCTTGTTGGTATATGTGTGACCCCGTTGACCGGGCTGATGGGGCTGGTACAGTCTCCGACCGAGACTCATTAACCCGGGCAGCGGTTTCATATGTATCTGTTTGTGATTGGTCGGAACCGCCGGGCCCAGACAGATCAATAAAATTTAAATCTGGGATCTCAAACATGGTGGATTCCTGAACAGGTGAACGCAGGTCTGGGGAGCTCTCATGTCTCCGCCGGTGAGAAACTACACTGCCACTTCTTTCCTTCCCTAACACAGGTAAAACAATAGGTTCCGGTGCAGGATTAAGGGGAATAGTAAATTGGGGGGAATAGCCTGAGACAGAACTAGATGTGTCTCTTGATGCCTCGCTCTTAGAGGAAGATTTCTTTCCCGATTTTGACGGATCCTTAGCCGTCTTCTTTCTTGATGAGGAGGACTTCCTATGCCGGCTCGACTTTGGTTTGTCCCCGGCGGATAATCCGGAGTCAAAGTTCGAGCGGGACCTCTTAGCCTCCTGGTCATCTGACCAGGCAAAGGTGACCTTGACCTATCTCGCCGGCTGGCTGAAGCTAGTTTCTCCGGCGGATCTTTGGTCCGAGGTCTCTTTCGGTGGCAGGAGGATGTGTCATCCGAAGAAAATCCCGGAGGGGGTGAAGTAACAACTGAACTCTTTAATGAATCCTCAAGAATTTGGTAATCCAATTGAAGGGATTTATGAGCAACTGTCTTACAGTACGTTACCAATTCTGATTTAATGTGTAGAAGGATAGTCTTGCATTGACTATCTTCATGGTTAATCAAGGCACTGCGGAGAGCTGAACATTTGGGACAAGATTTTGATAACCAACGACCTCTCGAACGGTCTAGGCACGGGACACACTTTACACAGAGTAAGTGACCAATAATTGCTAATCTTTGACAGCCCAGAGCCGAACAGAAAAAGTAAATACTCCTATCCATGATTACATTCCCCACCACCACAGAGATATTAACCTTCCTAGGTGTCTCACTTTCGAACTTGTGTGAGAGAAAATTTCAAGAATCAATGCTCATAAGGACACGCTAGGCTGGAAAAGTTAATATAAATATATCTCCACGCAAAAAAGAATAAAGTTTGAATAACACTTAAACAATCTTAATTCCCCTTACGTTAAACATTACTCAGAAATGTAATTGAGTATTGTGTAGCCGACCATGTGCTACTAAAATTTATTAACTTCTTACCCAAGTGAATAACACTGACCTAACTCGTCTTGTGATGCATGAATCAACCCCGGCGACCAACGCTAAAACGGAATTTTAATTCCAAGTCCGGCGGACAAATCGCCAATGATAAAGCAAAACAGTTTAACTGGAAGCTACAAGATCAAGATGGGTGAGTTCGTTTCCCGGCTCAGCCGTAATTCGCGCGGCGATCGTGGCTCCCCACTTTTTTAATATCAGCCGGCGTAACGTTCGTCTGTTCCAAGCAAAAGAACGTTTGTTTTGTGTCGTTTGTTGGCGGCGGAAAACGCGATTACGAGGGAAGGCTTAGCCGTTACCCTTCGAAACCCGATTTGTTTTAGTAACATGCCGGTACATCCGGAATCATACTATAATAGCCTTAAACAACACAAACCAAATTCATTGCAAAACCGTACCAGTCGAGGAATACTGAATTTTAATATAACTCAGAGTGTTTCCCGGCGGGGAAACCACGTGGAACACCCTGAAACACGTTATGTAATTTTAAGTCTTACTTGAAACATAATAAATCCCGCCGGAAGGGCCAACCCTTCAGTATATACAGAGTGATTCAGTAACCCTTTTCATATATTTAATGGCAAATTCGGGAGACAAATATAAGACTAATTTACTGTATGACCCTTAGGGTGAGTCTTTGATATGATGGAGATATTACACCTTTAAAGTTATCGATAGATAGAAAAGAAAAAATCTAAGGAGTGAGAATGAAAATGTCGTTGCTAACTGGCAGGGTAGCGTAACCAAGACTTGGTATCAAAATGGCTGCATACGGTAGCTGGATGCAGTTGGTTTACCAATTTACAAAGGTACATTACTATTTGTACTATAATCATCATCATTATTATAAGTACATTATTCATAGTAGTAGTAGCAGTAGCAGTAGCAATAGTAGTAGTTGTTGTTGTTGTAAGGGGAGAAGCGGGCGGAGGAGGGATAAGTGAAGGAGGAGGGATAAGTGGAGAATGGATAAGTGGAGGAAGAGGGGTAAGTGGAGGAGGACGGATAGGTGGATTAGAAGGGATAAGTAGAGGAGGAGGGATAAGTGGAGGAGGAGGGGTAAGTTGAGGAGGAGGGTTTTTCTTGCCGAA
Source organism: Paralithodes platypus (assembly GCA_032716605.1). Taxonomy (NCBI): domain Eukaryota; kingdom Metazoa; phylum Arthropoda; class Malacostraca; order Decapoda; family Lithodidae; genus Paralithodes; species Paralithodes platypus. The sequence goes on along the minus strand of CM064514.1, from coordinate 2,814,019 downwards.
CTCGAATTTCGAAACTACGGTCGTCAGTATGAATCATGAAACGATTTGTACATGATTCTTAATTTTATCTCCGCCTACATGTGGTATCAAAACGGTTATACGGTAGCTGGTTTCCTAATTATTATCAAAGAAACATTACCATTTTTATCATCATCATAATTAAGATTCATAGTAGTAGTAGTATTACTTGTTGTACAGTAAGGGGAGTAGCAGGCGGAGGAGGATATGTAAGGTGAGGAGGTGCGTTTTTCTTGCTGACTTGGAGCTTCGAAACTCATCTCATCTTAATGAATCCTGAATCAATTTGTACAAGTCTTTAGATTTTTTCTCTGCCTACCTTGAGCTGATTTGCTGTAGCTAGGACAATATTTTCGCTATCAAAATGGGTTTACAAATGTACATACTAACAATACTGTGACCATCAAGAACGTTAGAATTACAGTTTTAATTACCATCAAAGGTGATGATTAAAAACATTTTGTGAAATGAATACTTGTGAAGTTGTACTGAGTAGTGTTTTTAAAGCCGATCAGCGTTACACTGTTCCGTTGTCTCATGTATTGTGAGCATAATTGCCTCATGATTTAGGTTCGAGACATCAGAGGGCATTTCAGCAAGTTTGATTGATTGTAGGACGCATTTAAACCCAGACCATGGAGGAATACGGTTTTAACGAGTATGTTGACATGCACCTTACTATGGGGGAAGCCAGGGGAATTGCTGCAGCAGCGGTGCGACTGTATGGTGAAAAGTTTCCCAACCGTAGGCTCCCATCGCGACCAACATTTCTTGCAGTAGACCGTCGATTAAGAGAAACTGGCTCATTTCTACCACGGATATTGGATGGAGGACGGGCACGTGATCACCACAGGGACCAAGCTGAGGAACAGATTATGAATTATGTCCGGGAAAATCCAAACACAAGTACAAGACGAGTTGCCTCCCAGTTTCATATGACCCAATCATTCGTTTGGAGAACTCTAAATGTAAATAGCCTGTATCCTTATCACCATCACAAGATTCATGCATTACATGAAGGTGATAGTCAGAATAGACTTGTGTTCTGTCGGTGGCTACTTCGTCAGCAGGAGAAGCGTCCTACGTTTACATCAAACACCCTGTATTCAGACGAGGCATGTTTCACCAGAGATGGGATTTTCAACCAGCACAATACACACACTTGGGCAAGTGAGAATCCCCATGCAACAATGGTTAGAGCACACCAAGTAAAATATTCAATTAACATTTGGGCTGGTATTATTGGTGATAACCTGATTGGGCCACATATTCTTCCCCGGTGTCTCACAGGAGAGTCCTACGCAAATTTCCTGCAAGAGGAGTTACCAGTGCTACTAGAAGACGTACCCCTTCAAAACAGACAGCAAATGTAGTTCATGCATGACGGCGCTCCACCACACTTTTCCCGTATGGCAAGAGACTACCTGGATGAGGTGTATCCCAACAGGTGGATAGGACGTGGGGGCCCAGTTTCATGGCCACCTAGGTCCCCCGATTTAAATCCACTTGACTTCTACCTATGGGGACACATGAAGAGTAGGGTATACGCTACCGAGATCCAGACACGTGACCAGCTGTGGGACCGTATTCAGGAGGCAGCAGCAACGGTAAGAAACAACCCTGGTGTGTTTCAGCGTGTGCGACAGTCACTCATCCGTCGTGCTGAAGCTTGCATCAATGAAGAAGGAGGACACTTTGAGCATCTACTATGAATACTGTATACTGTAATACTGTATTGTAAAGTATTTGTAAATAAAGTATGTACAAACATGAGATTTTCATTAACCATAAATTTATTTATGATAAAATAATAACAAAGACCAACATAATGAGAAGCTTTAAAGCACCACATGAAAAAATTACTGTACAAACCATCAACAGCACCAATCAATAATAATAACAATAAATTTCACAATACTGTATAAATAATTAATGATAACATGCTAATGACATAACTTGACCTAATAATAATAATAATAATAATAATAATAATAATACAACTATGACTATTACTACTACTACTACAGCTACGATGAATAGAGTATCAATTATGATGATGGTGATAAAATGCTAATGTTCTTTTGAGCATTGAGACAACTGCTACCATATGCAACCATTTACATACCACGTGTAAGCAAAGAAACAATCTTTAGATTCATGTACAGATTGATTCAAGATTCATTAAGACGAGCGGAGTATCAAAGCTCAAAGTCGGCAGGAAGATCCCTCCTCCTCCACTTACCCCTCTTCCACCACTTACTCCTCCTCCTCTTCCTCATCCTCTGCCACCTGCTTCTCCCCTTGCTACTACTACTACTAATACAATGATTATTAACCTAAGAAGTGCGCATGGGGGGTATGAGACACCACACTCCTATGCTGACGTATTTCAGCTGTTCCCATCACTAACATCGTTATTTTACCATAAATAGCATTAATACTTATCCATATGTGCCTATTATAGGTTGATTATAAAGGTATTAACCTGTTAAAACAATAAAACAAGTGGAAACAGTGTTTGGATGGTCAAAATCGGCGATACAGGCCGGGAGTTACATAATGTATGGCTGAGGCAACCTCCCTGCCCTCCACCCCTCCCCTTGTCTGGAGAGACACTGTTCCGCAATAGTCTCTCTCTCGCTCTTTACCACGCTTGGTAACAGTGATGATAACGCCCTGCTACCAACTCGCTAATGTTAGCATGAAAATATACCACAGAATAAGTGAATAACAGGGAAAATAGGTGATAACTGAAGGAGGGGAGGAAAGTGGGGAAGGAGGGGAGGTGGAGGAGTGATATTTGGCATGGCCCAGGGGCAAAAAAATAAAATAAAATAATAATAATATTTTTTTTTTTTTTTTTTTTTTTTTTTTGTGGTGTTTTAAATGGATTTTATTTTCCCTTACTCTTAAGAGTCTTCCCGCAGTCCGCCGGGGGAACTCTTAAGAGTCTCCCCGCAGTTCCCGGGTTAATAACCCTCTCACGACCATAGGACGCAGAGGTTGCCAGATTAGCAATACGAAATAGATTACTCTCACTGTTATAATTACCTCTCCAAAATTAGTTTTCTGCCCACAGCTAACTCAAAGACAACTGCAGAGGTTGAAGTAAACAAACTAAAGGTTTATAGATACCCCTGATGGTAACAAAGGCTTTAAAGTATCCCTAATAGGCTCAAAAATCGCGTCAGGATGTGAGAGGGTTAATAATGATGATGATGATAATACAAATACAGTAGCAATGCACCTTTGTAAATTGCGAAACGAACTGCATCCAGCTACCGTATGCAGCCATTTTGATACCAAGTCTTGGTTACGCTACCCTGCCAGTTAGCAACGAAATTTGCATTCTCACTCCTTAGATTTTTTTCTTTTCTATCTATCGATAACTTCAAAGGTGTAATATCTCCATCATATCAAAGACTCACCCTAAGGGTCATAGAGTAAATTAGTCTTATTTTTGTCTCCCGAATTTGCCATTAAATTTATGAAAAGGGTTACTGAATCACCCTGTATATAGGGATGAACGTGTACATACATGGCATGGTTATACATCATAAACAATCAATAATCAATGATAACACTCCCTAACCATATATATAATTTATGCAACCTAATGAGGCCAACTAGATGGGAGCACTTGGCGATGAGTTCCGTCAATAGCACAAACCTGCGATCCGGCGTCGACCCTGCCACCTGTAGAACACATGATGATAAAGTTGCAGAGCAGTATGGCTTCGTGCCGGACCCCTCAGCTAAGTGAGAAAATCCAACGGCACTAGCCCACGAAGCATACTTGTTGCACACCCTGAAGGGACCGAGTAACAGGCTCCAGTTCACCCTAAAAGAAGCCTCATGACTAAACAGTGAACTAATAGTGGGCTAGGATAATAAATCAAAACACGAGGGGCGACTTGCCTTATCACAACAAGAACACCACCTAATACGAATGCTTAGACCCAGAAAAACAATCTCCAGGGCCCGTATTTAACACTTCAGCCTACACCTAGTCGATAATCTAACCTGACTTCAGCACTATCATGGACAAATGAGTAAAGACTCACTAGTGTTAAGGAAAGGTGACGAACGAGATTTAGGCAGGAGTGCCGGGGACACACGTCCACACTACGCGGGCCCGAGGAGAATAAGAATGAACAGACGCTATGAGCAAGATGGCGTGCCGTACCCAAAAGAGCAGACGCACGGGAAACGCAATGCTAGGTAAAGTTTGATTTTAATTTTTATTCTTTATTTATATTACTAGTTTTTTCTAGTAGTTTTACCCACATCATAAGGACGAGTCCGTGAGTGGTTTTAAGAGCGTTTCGCTCACGATGTGTGGCAATCGTATTTTGAGTTCTCCCCGGGCGGGAAGTTTGAACAGCAAGCTAGAGTTCAAAGATTGGCCATTACCTACGTAAGGCGCATCGTCAATGATTCCGGGGCCACTACTAAATATTAGGTTTTCCTTCATCCCTTCGGGACTCAAACCTATATTCTATCGCGTTACATTGTTCAAACGGAGTCTGGGGGCGGGGGAGTCTGGTAGATCGTGATTTACTTTTTATGCTAGCAATGCGGCACTGGATGATTTGATTGCTATCTGTAGACGGGAGCAGGTGCTTGACTGGTTTTGGCTTTTGTTGGCCAGACCCCGTCATCTCACCATCGCCTTCCAAAAAAAGTTCCGCCCTCGGGCTTGTAACAAGTATGTTTTTGATGTTTTAGTGCGGATGTAAGGGGTGAGTCTTTGTAAAAAGCAATACCATACTCTGGCTGTATATTATTGGGGGCATCAACTTCTCTGAACACAGTAAGGTGGAGGGGTTTGCTTGAGCTCTGGGTGAGGTGAACTAGCTGGGCAGGTGTACTGATGGGAATGTTCTTCTCGTTCATTTTGAGTGAGAGGCTGTTCACCTTCATTTTGGTGGGTGTTGCTGAAGCTGTGTCAGGGCTGAGAATGAGATGTGTAGGAGATTTAGGGTCACTGGTGACATCCGGTTTATAAAATTCGGCACCAGAAACTTGGGCACTGGAAACTTGGGCACCGAATTTTCGTCACCAGAAACTTGGGCACCGCATTTTCGGCTCCGTGATATTTGGGCACCAAGAATTTTTGGCACCGTGATATTTGGGCACCTAGAATTTTGGCCACCAAGACATTTGGGCACCTAGAATTTTGGGCACCATGACATTTGGGCACCTAAAATTTTGGGCACCTAGAATTTTTGGCACCATGTCATTTGGGCACCTAGAATTTTGGGCACCATGACATTTGGGCACCTAGAATTTTCGGCACCATGGCATTGGGCACCTAGAATTTTGGGCACCATGACATTTGGGCACCTGGAATTTTCGGCACCATGACATTTGGGCACCTAGAATTTTCGGCACCATGTCATTTGGGCACCTAGAACTTTGGGCACCATGACATTTGGGCACCTAGAATTTTGGCCACCAAGATTTGAGGGCAACCAGAAGGAGGCCTAAGGGTTCCTTTCTTGCCCACAAACTTTTTCCCTCACATCAGAGCAAATTCTTCACTAAGTAAGCAGGGCGAAATTATTAGGTAGAATCAACCTCTCATTCGCTTATCAGCACCAATAGGAGTCCCTACCTGGATCCTAATAGTTCCCTAAAACTGGTGTGGTAAAGGAAGTATATTTAACTAATAATAAGGGATCACTCCGGTCTCATTCTCGCTGGGTACATCTAGTGCAAGTTAGAGAAATAGTCTACCCCGCATAATTCTGTTAATCTGTTTAACCCTCTCAATAACTCTCTAGGTCAATTACTGTCTCACAAAACACCCCCATCATAACGTAAACTCTCACTCAATAAATCTTTGTTTCGCCCACGTAACCACTCAGTTACCATATCTAGTGTTATCCTGTGACAAGCATATCCTAGACCCTCACGCATCTATTATATATTAAAGTCAAGTTACTCCCCTTGACTTAGATTAAAACATATTACCCAGGATACAATCACCTAACTTAAATTACATTATCACCAAACCTCAAACCTCCTGTTCCCTTCATAATTCCTATAACCGTTCCTTACATAAAGCATTCCTCCTTCCTTTATATCCCTCCTAAGTTACTCATCCTACCCCATTTCGATCTGCTTGCTCTCCAGTGTGTAGCTGTATATATCCTTTCTTGTGTATTTATTCCAGAAGTAATCTATTCATTGTATATAAACTTGATTATTGATTCAGATCGGCTCATATCGCTTGTCCTATATTGACGACGGAGTTGATATCCCTTGCAAATAAAAATAACTGAATTACGGAGTTCCATACTAACTCGTGATCAGTATTCTTGATAGGAGAACTTATCTCCCATAAACCTTGCCATTAACTCAATAATATATGTGTATGAATCGTCCTGTGAGTTTGATTATTGAAATTTCCCTTATATATGATCCACTTTTATCAGTATAATGCCTAAAATTCTAGGTGCACAAATGTCATGGTGCCCAAAATTCTAGGTGCCCAAATATCACGGTGCCCAAATATCACGGTGTCGAAAATGCGGTGCCCAAGTTTCTGGTGCCGAAAATGCGGTGCCCAAGTTTCCAGTGCCCAAGGGAAGGTGGGTGGAGCTGAGATGGGTCAGTGTCAGGTGACCTAGGTTGTGTGTGAGAAGTGTGGAGGGAAGGGGGTGTGCTCTTGGGATTATTTTCTAGTGTATTTGTTTGTGAATTCACTGGGGGGTGGACGGCTGGTGTGGGCTGGGTAGATGAAGGATGTGCAGGTGTGCTGCTTGGAGCTGGAGGGTCCGCAGGTGTAGTGGTCACAGGTGTAGGGTTGGCAGGTGCATGTGTGACAAGTGGCGGCTTAGTAGAGGCAGGGTTGACAGGTGGTGGCTAAACAGGGTCAGGGTTGGTGGTAGCCGGGGTGACAGGTGCTGGGGGTAATGGGGCAGTCACATTAAGTGGTGGTCTGGCTGTGGTAGGGGTTGCCTTCCGGGGTTTTGGCTTGGGCACAGCAGGGGACCACCTCTTCGTCTGGACGATACGGCGGCCAGATCTCCTACATTGTGGCTGTGATATAGGAGGAGGAGAAGGGTTAAAAGGGGGGAAGTACATAAACGGTGTTTTGGAGGTTTGTAGATTGGGGGCTTTGGGAGGGGGGATGATTTAGCTGCAGGGTGTTGTAAAGGAGAAGGAAGAGTTAGTTTAGTTTTGGAAGGAAGAGGGGAAGGAATGTTAGGGATGATAGAAGTAGAAGGTTTTTGAATGGGTTTTGGTAGACGAGAGGGAAGTTTTTGAGGGGGAAGGTTAGGGGGAGAGTCAGTGGTAGTTGGAATGAGGGAAAGAGAAGGGGAAGTTGGTTGAGAGGTAGGTGATGGAGAAAATATCGGAATTTCAGTATCGGTGGAAGTGGAGGAGGTTTGGGTTGTGGGGAGGTTTATTTTTGTTGAAGGTGGGGTGTGCTGGATGATAGGAGAATTGATAAGTTCTGGGTGAGTGGTAGTGGTAAGTGTGGGGGGGGGCTGAGAAGGCGCAGTCAGGTGGATTTAGTGTGGTGGGGTGATTGAAGTAGTGGGCAGTAGCCTACAGTAGTTGTGGGCAGAAGGGGAGAGATAGGTGGCAAGTGTTCAAGATTAGGAATAGGCGTAGGTGGTAGAACAGGGGGTATGGGGGGGACAAGGTCTCTGTTTTGGTGGGAGAAAGGTTAGGATTACTGTTATCATCAGGGCTAGCTAGCCTAGATAAATTTTCATCTAGAGGTTGGAACCGGCGTACATAACGGTTACGGTATGTGCGTGATTCCCCGTGGTAATTAACCGTGACCTAATAGCAATTTGGTACTGTTAGAATCTCGAAGGGTCCTTTGTATCTTGGTTTGAGTTTAGAGAGCACGATAAGTTGTGCTACCATGACAAGATTGCCTACATGGTGTGTGTTGATTTTGGGTGTCTCATCAGGTTGAAGATCTTGCAGGTATTGTAGCTGCCTCAATCTGTTCTTCAAGTGGACTAGGGATTGGTTCAAGTTGGACGAAGGCTCGTATGGAACGGATAGATGACGTAAGGGGAGGAGTTGAGGTGGTTGAACACCGTGGTTCTCCAAAAACTCGTTCATGGGGGGAGATTCCGTCTTGGCGCGGGCAGGTGTTAATAACCCATTGTACGATGCGTACCTGGCTGGGCCAGTCGGTGGTGTTCATTTGTTACAACTGGGTTCTGACTTGGTTGGCAATGGTGCGGTGGCTTCTCTCGCAGATAGAATTTCCTTGGGGCCATTAAGGGGAGGAATGGCTAATCTTAAAACCGAACATTTGGGAGATTTGTGTCCAGACGTGTCTGGTGAACTCAGGGGCGTTGTTGGAGTGGATGGCTTGGGGTAATCCGAAATATGGGAACACGTGCTGTAACATTGCTTCGGCTACTGTGAATGCGGTGTGTTCTTTAGCTGGGCAAGCTATTACATATTTGGAGTATGTGTCTGCAAAGGTAATTATATATTTAAAACCTTTGACGCCTTCCATGGGTCCCATAACATCGACGGCGAGTAATTGCCATGGCTTGGATGCTACAATTTTTCCTGAGGGTTCTGGAGTTCGGGTTTTGTCTTTCCCAAGGGCACAGGCTCGGCATGCTTTTGTTACTTTCTTGGCAGTTAGGTAGGTTGAGGGTGTCCATTAAATTTCCTGGAAGGTGGAGACAAGTTTTCTTTGCCCTAAGTGGATGCCATTATGGGAGTGTAGGGATTGCATGGTAGACAGAGCTGTGTTGGGGCTGATGACTATTTTTCCCTCGGTAGTGTAGAGATTGTCTCCTTTTCTTTGTAACTGGGAAAAGATATGCCTTGGCACCCAATCTGGTTTCTGTTGCAGTTGAAATTGTTGTAGTAGGTACAAAGTACAAAGGAGTACAAAGGAAATCGAGCAACAACAGATCTAGTGACCCTTCTAGGCTGCTTGTCCTCCAAAACATTGAGGATCAAGTGTCCAAACAGTGGTTTAGAGTGGGTAAGGGAACATTGGAAAGGGAATTACTGCCCTGGAACTAATGTCCGTGGCAGGATTAGGAAGTTAGTAGGGGACAGATGGGTTAGTAACTGAGGGGGGGATAAAATAAAGTTATTCATTTACAAACGCAGTCAGTCGCGGGTTTGATGCGAGATATTTGTCTATGCGGAGTTTAAATGAATCAACGGTGATGCAGTCTATAACATTTCGGGGAAGCCCATTCCACAAGTTGACAACTCGATTGAAGAAGAAATTCTTAGATTTGTGTGAGTTAAAAGATTTACCAATAATTTTGCAACCGTTTCCCCGCGTGTAATTAGATTGGTCGATAGTGAAGTACTTACTACAGTTCATATTGTCGATGCCTTTGATGATTTTGAACACTTGAATTAAGTCACCTCTTAATCTGCGCTGGGTTAAAGGAAATAGATTTAATTCTCTAAGACGCTCTTCGTATGGTTTGTTCTTTAGGCTAGGTATCATTTTGGTAACTCTACATTGAACTCGTTCTAGCTTGTTTATATCTTTTTGGTAATAAGGGCACCAGGATTGAACGCAGTATTCCAGAAGAGGGCGGACTAAGGAATTGTAAAGGGTTAGGATAACTTCTTTGGATTTATGCTCAAATGACCTGCCTATAAAGCCAATTATTTTGTTTGCCTTCTTAACAACTTCTGAACAATGTTGACTCGGTTTTAGGTTACTCGATATTGTTACTCCCAGATCGGTTTCTCTGTTTACATTCTTAAGCTGAGTGCCATTCATCGAATAGTTTGCTTTCTCATTTAGGTATCCGATATGTAGTACTTTACATTTATCCGCATTGAAACTCATTTGTCAAATTTGGGCCCAACATGACAATTTATCTAGATTGTGTTGCATATCGTCAACTTGTTCTTTTGAGAGTACGCTATTTGCAATTTTTGTATCGTCAGCAAATTTTGAGATTGTACAGGTGAGACCCTCATCTATGTCGTTGATGTAAATTAGAAAGAGAATTGGTCCTAGTACCGATCCCTGGGGTAACCCGCTACTTACATTGGTCCATTTAGATGCCTTACCGTTTATGACTACTCTTTGCTTTCTGTCGCTGAGCCAATTTTCTATCCATTTCAACACACCGTCTTGTATTCCATGCGCTTTTAGTTTTAGCAGTAAACGTTTGTGGGGAACTTTGTCAAAGGCCTTTTGAAAATCAAGGTATATAATATCTACAGCTTTACTCTCATCGTAGAGGTTGAGGATATCGTGGAAGAAGTCTAAGAGGTTTGTTAAACAGGAACATTTTTTACGAAAGCCGTGTTGAGTATCTTTAAGTATGTTATTTTCCTCTAAGTGATTTACGAGTCTGTCTCGTATGACCGTTTCTAGCATTTTACATACAACTGAGGTTAAGCTAATTGGACGATAGTTACTGGGTAGGGATTTGCTGCCTTTTTTGAATATCGGTGTTACGTTGGCTAGCTTCCACTGATCGGGCATAGTTCCAGACTGCAAGGATTTATTGAATAGTAATGTCAGTGGTTTGGAGAGCTCATCCTTAGCTTCCTTTAGAACTCTAGGCGAGATTGTATCAGGTCCAGGCGTTTTATTTACCTTGAGTTAATCTAAACAATTCAATACTTCTCTCTCTGTAACGGTGATATTGCTTAGAACATCTGAATTATCAATCTGAATCGGCGATGGTGTAGGGATATCACTGAGGTCTTCTGTTGTAAAAACTGATGCAAAGAAGGTATTGAGGGCATTACTCATTTGTACTTCGTCTTTGGTGTATTCTCCATTTTCATCGACTAACGGTCCAATAGTTGAAGTAACTACTTTTTTCTTTCTGATATAACTATAGAATTCTTTCGGGTTTGTTTTACTTTGATTCGCAATATGTAACTCTAAGGTCTTTTTACTTTGCTTAATTAACTTTTTGGCTTTGCGTTGTAGCTCTACAAATTTCACCCGTTCTTCGTCATTTTGTGAGGATTTTAATCTATCATTAGCAAATTTTTTAGCAAGCAGGCAGTTTGAAATATCTTTATTCCACCATTTGGGCTTATTATTATGGCCTGGACGCCGTATTTTCGATGGTATGCAGACTTGCACTGCTTTTAGGTAAGTGGCTTCGAATAACTTCCAAGATGTATTTATGTCATTATTGTGAATTAAAAAGCTCCAGTCAGTTTCTTTAAACATAGCTCTAAGTTTATGGAAGTTTGCTTTCTTGAAATTAGGGACTTTTTCGATGCTACTATTTGGTTCGTTACTAGTAAACTTTAAAGTGAAAGTTATCGTACGATGGTCGCTGTTACTGAATTCATCACCAACATTCAAATTCTCTATTAATTCTTCTTTTGTTGCAAGTACAATGTCAAGAACGTTATTACCACGGGTTGGCGTTCGAACAAATTGATAAAGCGAACTCTCTTGCAAGTTCGTATACAAGTCATGTCCGGAGTGTGAAGTAAGAGTATCGCCCCACTTGGTCACAGGTAAATTAAAGTTGCCAAAAATTACGGTATCTTGTGAGTTACTTACATCTGCAATTTGTTCGTAAATTTCTCGGTCAGTTTGCACTGATTGAGCTGGAGGTCTGTATATTAATGCAAGTATTATTTTTGTACCTTTATTATTCTTTATTAGCACAAAAGATGCGTCGACGTTCACAATTTGAGGTTTTGACAAGAGGGTAGGGTTAAGACTTTCTTTGATATAAAGTAAAACGCCACCTCCATTTCGATTTATTCGGCTTTTCTCAAACATTACATAACCGGGAAGTGAATACTCTGCTAAAAAGTCTCTATCTACTGTATTGAGCCAAGATTCTGTTATGCCAATCACATCATAATTTTCTGTAAACACTAGCTCCTCTAAATCTGAAAATTTATTGCGTATGCTACGAGCGTTTGCATAGAAAACCTTTAAATTTGTTATTTTAGAACTCACGGAACGCTCTTTAATAATATTTTTGGTTCTTGTCGGATCTACATTTATGTTCATGGCTGTCTTTGGTCCTTATCGCTGGTGGTCCTCGGTTGCCTCTGTTTTTTTCTTGGCGTTGGATGATTTATGTCACTGCTGCTTCTTCTCGGATGGCGTTTTTTTATCCATGGCTGCGGACTGCTTCGTGTAGGAGACGACCCATGCATGCTGAACCCACAGGGTTTAGATGAGTGCCATCCTTGCGGAACAGAGTAGGCTGGTTGTAGAAGTTGTCCCAGAGGTTGATGAATTCAACTTCTTCCCTCAGACACAAATATTTTAGTCGGCTATTTGTGCTGAAGGCCTTGTCGTAGAATTTGTCAGGTGCGTCGATCTTGGGGAGAATGCCTGAGATGATGATATTCCTTGACTTGTTTTTGTAGTGCTGGATCATCTTGCGATATTTCTCCATCAACTCTTCGGATCTGGTGCGCATGACGTCATTTGAACCAGCATGGATGACAAAAAGGGTATTTTCATTTGCATCCTTTGTGGTATCTTCGAAGGCTTCCACAATGTCGTCCAGTCCAGCTCCTGGGATGCAAAATCTTTTTCGTTGATTTGGGACTCTGTCGCAGAACTCTTCGACCTGTCCTCGTAGGATGGAATCCCCAACGAGCCTGGTCTCCTCTGGTTCGTCTTCCATCTCTACCAATATCTCAAATCTGTTTGACATTGTGACTGGTAGATGAGACCTTTTCTGCGTTGGCCGTGCACCGTTCCTCACTGGTGTAAATCCGGAAACCTGTGGTGGCGGGACTCTACGTACAGATCGGGGAGAGGAGTGGTTAGAACGGGGGCGAGGGGTTGGTACTATTCGTGCTAGCAGGCTTCTTGCACGAGGAGTGGGGGAGAGACTAAGGTGAACAGGGCGGCTGTCCTGGTTTGATGTCGGCTCAGGTTCGTCAGAAGCATCTGCTGCAGCGTCTACTGCAGGTGTTGGATTGTTGGCAGATGACGTTGGGGCGGTGGTGGATGCTGGAGTTGAAACAATTGAAGTTAGTGATACTCCAACGTTGAGTGTTACAAACTCTTGGAGTGATTCCAGCTTGCTGGTGAGGGCGTTGATCTTGTGGGCTTCATCCAATTTTGCTGTCAAATCCTCTCATTGCTGGCAGAGTCGGCAGACTTGTGGATCGACAGGAGCAAACATGGAAGCACCAAACCTACCGGCGCAGTTCGTACAGGCACGAGGCATGGTGACGATCACTTTCTTCAGATCACTTCACTCACTTAAAACCACTTAACTCACTTTAAAAACACTAAACTCACTTTAAAAACACTTCACTCCCTTCAGGTCGCTTCACTTACTTAAATAGGCCTAACCGAAAACAAAAATGTTGAAATACACACAAATAGGTTATCAGCAGTGATAGCCTAACCGAAAATTAAAACAAAACTAAATTAAATTTGAATACGCAGTGATAGCCGAACCGAAAACAATTTTACGTTTATTTAAACAGAAATAGGCCACCAGGGGTTATAGCCTATCCTAACCGAAAACAAAAATTATGAAATACCGGTAAGCAGAAATAGGCCACCAGCGGTGATAGCCTAACTGAAAATTTAAAAATTGAAGTACGCAGAAATAGGCCACCAGGAATGATAGCCTAGACTAACCGAAAACAAAAATAACCGAAAACAAAAATTATGAAATACCGGTACGCAGAAATAGGCCACCAGCGGTGATAGCCTAGACTAACCGAAAACAAAAATAACCGAAAACAAAAATTATGAAATACCGGTACGCAGAAATAGGCCACCAGCGGTGATAGCCTAACTGAAAATTTAAAAATTGAAGTACGCAGAAATAGGCCACCAGGGATTATAGCCTAGACTAACCGAAAACAAAAATAACCGAAAACAAAAATTATGAAATACCGGTACGCAGAAATAGGCCACCAGCGGTGATAGCCTAACTGAAAATTTAAAAATTGAAGTACCGTACGCAGAAATAGGCCACCAGGGATGATAGCCTAGACTAACCGAAAACAAAAATAACCAAAAACAAAAAAGTATGAAATATGCAGAAGTAGGCTACCAGGGGTGATAACCTACCTAAAAAAGCAAAAACAAATATATATATATATATATATATATATATATATATATATATATATATATATATATATATATATATATAAATAATAGAATATGTGACTAAATATACAATTCACCAAATAAAGATTATATAAAAATAAAGTGTAACTGCACACAAGGGGTTAATATACTGTATCAACAGATGGCGCTGGTGTCACTGTAGGCTAGTCAAGCAGGATTTAGATAAACAAAGTTATCAGTCAAAGGTTACTACAAGATCATGCAAGCAACAACTAAAATTACAGATATATATAGCTACAGTAGGATACTGAATACGATACCTACTAGAGTTAATAAGAAAATACAAAGCTAGGTCGATTAGAGGTGCGCGTGCGTCGTCTGCTACAAGCTAGGATAACAAATGTAAACAACAATGTTTATCAGTCAAAAAAGCAATAATATAACATGCACGGCAACTACAGAACTATGTGGAGGTTAAACAAGCACTAAACTACTGTTCATGCAATGAATAAAGGGAATTGGGATATGAAATACTCAAATTAGGATCGAGTTTTCTCAGTGGCGATGTGGAGCTGTTGGCGGTGCTAAAACCGGCGGGTGAACCCTAGGTGTTGTTGATCCTGATCTGTCGAGTCTTGATGAAGAATGGCATGGATTGGGGTGAGGCTAGGTTCTTGGTTAGAGGTGGTAGTTTGTAGAGGCAGTATAGATAGGGCGTCGGCGTTGGTGTGTAATTTCCCGGGTCTATAAGGTATTTTGAAGTTATATTCCTCGAACGATTCTCGCCATCTTACTGTTAAATTATTTTTCGTATCTGACTTCCGGAGCCAAGTAGGCTTTAAAATGTTGAAGTGCCCATATTATTCCTATGCACTCTCATTTCGTCACGGGGTAATTAATCTCAGCTGGGTTGAGTGTTCTACTAGCACAGTGGGGAGATTGTAGGCACCAATCGATCCAGACCCAGGTGAAGTTATAGGCATGTGATAAAGAGTTGCTGGAACTCCTGTTTCATTTGCTTGGCCTCTCTTACTGATTTTCTTTGTGCCTCATTTACACTGAGAGCAATCCAGCTAGCTCTCACAAACGCCTCCTCATCCTATCCACTTCACTACACTAAACATGCACACCACACTTCATTCCTTCACACCAAAATTTTAAAAAATTATGAATTTTAGCCCAGCCTCGGAGTCTCCAGGGGGGGGGACCATCAATGCCCCCACACCCGACCGACCATCCCCTGACGACCCCACAAAATTACCTGGACCTTGGCCTGTTACTCTTTCTATTAATTTCTGCAACATTTGCGGACTTTCCTCTAACTTTCACTCTGTTGAACACCATCTCTCCTCCTACAAACCTGATCTTCTCTTCCTCACCGAAACTCAGGTGTATGTAGCAGCAACCAGCAGCCCCTTCTCTGTATCCTCCTACTTTCTCTATCCTAGTTTCAAAGCCAAAGGCGGATGTTGTTCATATGTGCACAACAAACTCACTTGCTCTCGTGTTCCCGATTTCGACTCCTCTGAATTCTTAACTTTATGGCTCAAACTTTCCTGTCATTCTCTTACTAAATATTTCTGTGCTGTCTATCTTTCCCCTAACTCTACCAACTTTCCCAAATTCTTTGACTATCTAAACTCTACAGTGGAACACATTCTATCCATTTCTCCTTTCTCAGAAATCTCCATCTTAGGAGATGTCAACGTTCACCACCGCCAATGGCTCTCCTCTCACACTACTGACCCATTTTGTGAACAAGCCTACGTCTTTTCTATCATAAATGACCTAGAGCAGTTAGTTCAGCAACCCACCCGTATCCCGGATCGCATCGGAGATCGGCCCAACATTCTTGACTTGTTTCTAACTTCTAACCCTTGTCGATCTTTTCTCTCCTTTGGGCTCCTCCGACCATAAACTTATCTCTGTCACCTGTCCTATCTCTCCAGTACGGCCACCCGATCCTCCTAGCCGGCGGCGCTTGTGGCACTTTGGCGCTGCCGACTGGGAGGCTCTCTGGCAGTACTTCTTCGATTTCCCATGGAATGATTTCTGCTTCTGTGGCCGGGGACCCTCGGAGAGTGCTGAACGCATTATCGAGGTAATCCTATCGGGCATGGAAGCATACATTCCATTCTCTTTCTCTCAGACTAATGCTAAAAAATCTTGGTTTACTCACGCCTGTTCTACTGCTGTCCGCAATAAGGAGGAAGCATTCAAACGGTACTGACGCCTTAAAACTCAAGACTCTCATTCTTCCTATGTTTCTGCCCGGAATCAAGCCAAATCTGTTCTTCGACTTGCCAAACACTCTTTCATCAATAATAAATGCACTGAACTATCCAACTCTAGCTCTTCCCAAGCTTTCTGGCATCTAGCCAAAAACCTCTCCAACAATTTCTCTTCCTCGTCTTTCCCTCCCCTTTCCCATTCTGATGGCACAACCATCACTTCTTCCTCTGACAAAGCTAAACTCTTCGCTCAAACTTTTGCTAGAAACTCCACCTTGGATGATTCCGGTGCGATTCCTCCCTCTCCACCCTCCTCTCTCTTACTTATGCCTAATATCCTAATCTCTTCTAAAGATGTACTTTCTACCCTCTCTGGGCTTAATACTAATAAGGCGTACGGTCCGGACGGTGTTCCTCCTGTTGTTCTCAAAAAGTGTGCTTCCGTGCTGACTCCCTGCCTAGGCAAACTCTTTCGTCTCTGTCTATCCTCTAACGTCTTCCCTTCATGCAGGAAGTTTGCTCACATTCAACCTGTCCCAAAGAAGGGTGACCGCTCTCAACCCTCCAACTATCGTCCAATTGCTCTCATCTCTTGTCTTTCCAAAGTTTTTGAAACTATTCTTGCTTCCAAATTTCTTAAGCATTTCTCTTCTCATAATCTGCTCTCAGATCGCCAGTATGGCTTTCTTAAGAGTCGCTCTACTGGTGATCTTCTTTCATATCTTACTAATTCTTGGTCATTCTCCTTTCGGGACTTCGGTGAGACTTTTTCTATTGCACTAGACATATCGAAAGCCTTCGATAGAGTCTGGCACAAATCTTTAATTTCTAAACTACCCTCCTTCGGTTTCTATCCCTCCATCTGTGCCTTTGTCTCTAATTTCCTTTCCAGCCATTCCATAGCCGCGGTTGTGGACGGCCATTGTTCACTTCCTCACCCTATAAACTCCGGTGTTCCTCAGGGCTCTGTCCTATCTCCTATTCTCTTTCTAATTTTTATAAAATATGATCTCAACTGTACCTCAATTCCCATCCATTCATATGCAGACAACTCAACCTTACACTACTCCATTAGTTTTTCAGAACACCCCAGTCAGCAATCCCTCAACGTCAAACGTAATGAAGCCATAGAACTCTTAAATTCTGATCTAAATACTATCTCCAATTGGGGCAGAGAAAACCTTGTTACCTTTAATGCTTCCAAAACCCTATCTATCTACCCGTAAGGAGCTCCCTGCGGACTATCCCTTATTCTTCAACAATACAAAAATCAATCCTTCATCTTCTCTCAATATTCTTGGTGTCTCTTTTTCTTCTGCTCTCAGTTGGAAGGGCCATATTACCAGTCTTGCTAAGGCAGCCTCCCGGAAGCTGGGTGTGCTCAACCGCCTTAGGGGGTTCTTTTCCCCTGCACAGTTTCTTGCTCTGTACAGGGGCATAGTGCGTCCTTGTATTGAGTATTGTTCACATGTGTGGGGAGGTTCCTCTTACACCACTCTCCTAGACAAAGTTGAAAGTAAGGCCTTTCGTATCATTAACTCCCGTCCACTCACAACACTCTCTGCAATCTCTCTCTCTCCGCCGCAATGTTGCATCTCTCTCGCTATTCTATCGCTACTATAATAATCAGTGTTCCTCCGAGCTTTCCCAGTGTATACCACCTCATTTACGTAGGGCACGTGGTACCCGTCTTGCGACTCAATCCCACCCTACTCTGTGCAATTCTCCAACCCAAGAGTGAAACGTTACTCTCAAACTTTCTTCTACTCAACAGCTGAGCTCTGGAACTCTCTCCCAGAATCAGTCTTTCCCTCTTCCTATGACTTAAATTGCTTCAAACTCTGTGTGTCCAGGCATTTTGGCTCGAACGTCCCTTGATTTTGGCCCTGTCACTCTTTCAACTATGGGGGAGGCACTCGCTATAGGCAGTTCTGCCTTTGCCTCCCTCAATCACATAGAAAAAAAAAAAAAAAAAGCAATGATATGCTCTTTCCCATCTCTAGTTTGGGCTAATACGGCTCCAATTCCGAACTGTGACACGTCTGTGTAGAGGCGGAAAGGTTGGGTATAGTCAGGAAACGAAACGAGTGGTGCGGCTATGAGGAGGTCTTTGAGGGTGTGGAAGGCTTGTAGATGCTGGGTTGTCCAAAGGAAAGGCTCTTCTTTTCTGGTGAGGTCATGGAGTGGTTTGGCTATCGTGGCAAAATTCTTCACAAAGCGACAGTAGTAAGAGGCTAATCCTAGAAAGGCTCGGACTCCTTTTACGTTGTTAGGTGGTGGTATGGCACTTATTGCTTGGAGTTTGGTGGGGTCAGGCGAAATGCCTTCTTCTGAGACTATGTGGCCGAGGAATTGCACTTCTTTCTGTGCCATGGTACATTTGGAAGGCTTGAGTTTTAGGTTGGCATCCCTGATCCGTTGGAACACTTGGCATAAGCGTTGTAGATGTTCGGCCCAAGTTTTCTTGAAAACGATGATGTCATCGAGGTATGCCAAATATGTTTCCCAAGTCAGTC
The DNA here is from genome assembly GCA_032716605.1 of Paralithodes platypus. Classification (NCBI taxonomy): domain Eukaryota; kingdom Metazoa; phylum Arthropoda; class Malacostraca; order Decapoda; family Lithodidae; genus Paralithodes; species Paralithodes platypus. The sequence goes on along the minus strand of CM064514.1, from coordinate 2,795,240 downwards.
CCTGCAAAACGGATTCGATGAACCGTGAGAAGGTTGTGGGTCCGTTGCATAGTCCAAATGGTAGCACGGTAAATTCATACAGTCTCCCTTGACTGGTGGAGAAGGCCGTTTTAGGTTGGTGTTCCGGAAGTACAGGCACTTGCCAATATCCTGCTTGGAGATCTAAGGTGGTGAACCATCTGGCGCCTAGTAGGGAGTCTAAAGAGTCGTCAATGCGAGGGAGTGGAGTTGCATCCTTGATGGTTACGTCATTAAGTTGCCGATAGTCAATGCAGAATCTGGTAGATCCGTCTTTTTTTTTTCTTACTAGAACCACTGGGGAAGACCATGGGCTGGTAGATGGTCTAATGCTCCGGTATTTAGCATTTCTTGCACTTGATTGTCTTCCTCTTGCCTTTGAATAGGATTTTTCTGCAAATTGGTTGACGAATAGGCTGTCCTACGGTGTGAATGGGGTGGTGAAGCAATGTGGTTTTTCCTACGTCGCGGCTAGATGTGGCGAAGATGTCTTGAAACGAAGTCATCAAGTCTTGTAGGTTTCGTCTTTGTTGGTGAGTTAGTTGGGAAGGAATCTCAGGGAATTTAGGAGGGGGGGAGGATCCTTTATCTTTGGGTAATGATAACTATTCATCGTTATTTTCTAGCTCTCCTATAGCTAATCCTTTCGGCAAAGTAAGGGGTGATCTGATATGTTGGCAATTTTTATGCAATTTAGTTTTTCAGGCATGATGGCTGGAGCGGTAAGGCAGTCTCTGTCAAAGGGGCTTTGGAGGTTCGGGGTGATGATTACATCACTGGGCAATGTAGGTAGGATAGGAATCCATTGTTCATGATGGGGGGTAGCGTAACAGATTTGGAAATGATAACCTGAGTAGTTTTGATAGTGCGAACGGGTTGCGTTACGTTAGTTTCATGGCGGATGGCTGGAGTTACGTTAAGTTCGCTGTTCGTTGTTTTTTTTTGTTGGAGGGTTAAAATTGATCACTGGACACAGTCGCTGGTGGCATGAAGGGAAGTGACCAAGTCAAAGCCGAGGTATCCATCGTATTTTACTTCTTTAGAGGGGAATATCATGAAAGGGTGGTGGTGACCGTAATCAGGGATGTTGGTAGCTACGTAAAGGGAGGCTGTTTCCCCACTGTTTGGGATTATGCCATCAATTGCATCAATTAAGACGATGGTTGAGGGTTGCAGAGGCCCAAAAGTGGCCTTGTTTTGATGAAAGAATGAAGAGAATAAGCATGACCGGGAGGCTCCCGTGTCAATCAAGAGTTTAGCTTTCACCCCTTGAATGGTGAGGTGAATATATATGGGGGGCTTATATGAGATTGTTCCATCACGAGCCCCCACCAGTTTGACGACCGGTGGGCGGGGGCGGATTAAAAATCCAGGTTGTCTTGAAGTTCTGAAGCGTCCTCTATTTCCACTACTTCTTCGGTTATTCCTTCTTCAGGGGCGTAATTTATTCCTGCAGTCCCGTCTTCATTTATGGTGGCAACACGTCTAGGTTTAATCCATGAGATCTGGCCCCAGAATTGAGGGAGTTTAGGGTGACATTTCATCAATTCACAGAATTACTTTTTCAGAGATAAAAGAGAGCATTTGAGGTTGCAAGGTTTCCAATCTGAGGGTCGGATCCTTACCCAATCTTCCATCTTTTCTGCTGGACGGAGGTAGGACGGGTGTGAAGAAGGCGTTGAAGAAGTTTGAGGTTGGGTGGTGGCACGGCTAATTGCGGCGATCTTGTCTTGTTCTTGGCTCTTCTGTAGAGCCAAGATACGCCGGATAATAGGTAAGTCTTCGTCATAACCCTTGGGCTATGTGATTGCGAAATGATCTCGCACTGACGTAGGTAATATCCTAAGCAAAGCATTGAACACACTCTCTTTTCTGTTTATGGCAGTGTCTTCTGGGAATGCAATGACCACCAGTTGATTTAATTGACTGATGGTGTGGTCGAGATTACCAGAAAACTTGACACTGTGAAATTGCTGATTAGCAATTATGTTACATATGACTATTATGTGTAGTCAAATGTATTCATAGGGTTAACTCTGACTCTATATAAGGCTGACTGAAGGTGTCGATGGCCTTAAGTGATGTAGATATTATGTTTTAGTTATAGGTTGATTGTAGGTTGATCTCAGCTCTCGTTCTCTTCTCATTGATTGATATATTAATTAGGTAGATAATTGCATCGCCGCCACCATCCCACTTATACCTTATACATGTTATATATAGGTAAAGGGGGAAAATAAAGATTTCTGGTCCAAAACCACTTTGATATATATTCAAGTACAAACTGAATTAATATAATAATAATAATAATAATAATAATTCTTTATTCCAGACACATAAGATAGATACAGTATAAATACAGTACGACCTAGTGGTCCATATCACATACACTTCTCGTCAGAGCACAGATAATAATTATACACAAAGATATATTAATAAAGACACAATAAAATAAAAAATACAGTAGGCCTATTTACAGAATAGAGCACATATCACATTTTGTCACAATATAACACAGATAGGCTAACTAAGGCTATTGCTCAATGTTGGTTAACACCTATTGCACAGATCATTGCTCATAGTTCAATTAGACCTATATATTACATTACAGTACATACTATGTGTGCAGCAGCTTCTGCCAGTGAGATATAATACGGGATTCATAGATATGATCACTAGACCAAAGAGCTACAATCAGCGTGTTACTGGAGGATTGCAGTCGCTGCGAAAAGCTGTACACCAGTCTCCTGATGACAGCCCGACAGCACTGCACATCCAACAGTGTGCACACCATACTAGTGCTTTCATATTTAGAGAGACCAATGAACATCTTGAGTATATTATGATAGGATGTACACAGACCTTTTATGGTGGCTCTCTTATACTTCCACCACAAATGGGCCGTGTACATAGAGGAACAATATGTCCGGAACAAAGTGACTTTAGTTTCCCAATTACACATGTGGAATTTTCTCAAGATGGTGTTACCACGTAAATATAGCTGTCTGCGCTGACGGCCGATATCTGCATCATCTGAGCAATCGTTTGAGATAATGTGTCCCAGGTATTTTATTTTGTTTACTTCTTGAATAATTTGATTATTGAGTGAGAAATTTGGCAGTTTACTTTTATACAGTAATTTTGATCTAAATATAAGAACAGCACTTTTCAGTGGGTTGAATTTAACACAATGTTTACTACCAAAAGATTCACATATATCAAGAAGTTTGCTCAGACCCGCAGAAGACGGTGCAATAATGACCAGATCATCAGCATACATGAGATGGTTGATGATTTTATTCCCACCACAACATCCAATCTGCTCTTTATTCAATTTATCACTTAATTCATCCATATATACATTGAATAAGTAAGGTGAGAGAATACTACCCTGTCTCACTCCATTGGTTACTGTAAAGGAATCCGAAATAATGTTACCCCATCTTACATTAAATGTTTGATTGGCGTACCAGTACTTCAAGATTCTCAGTATATAGGATGGCACTCCCCTTGTTGCTAATTTATCAAACAGGATATTGTGGCAGACTCTGTCAAATGCCTTACTAGCATCAAGAAAGCATGCAAAAATAGAGCTGTTCATTTTGATGTACCCATCCACTAGCTCCTTCAGAGTGTAGATGCACTGGTCCGTACCATGATTCTTTTTAAAACCAAATTGATTACTATTAGTTGAGATATACACTGAGATTCTGTCTAAAATGATTAACTCTAGTATCTTACTTACAATACTGGCAAGGGCAATAGGTCTATAGTTGTCTTTTGATGTAATTTTGCCAGCCTTGTCTTTAATCACTGGTATCAAGGTAACGGACATCATAGATTCTGGTAGGAAACCATGGATTAGAAAGCTGGTAAAGCAACTGCTGAGTTTCTCCAAGAGGAGAGTGGAGGAGTACTTCAAATGTTCAGCATATATACCATCAATATACAGATATACAGAGTACTAAAACTTAAGTAAGTGAGATAGCCTTCCCTATATTGAGAGGGAACTCTAAAAGGCATCTTGTCTGGCCTGTGGTTAAAATCTATCTGACGTCCAAACTCCTCCCTACCTCTTAGCTCTGCTGCTCTGCCACACCCAAGAATGATGGAAATTTACCAAGACCCCTTCTATCACACAGTGTGATGTGGAGAGGTATCAGGAGTGTTGAGGTAAGCTTTAAAAGGTGTAAGCAGTGAGCTGACTCCTCATCACTGACCAGGGAGTTACAATGGATAACCTCGAGATTGTACAGTTGCCTTCATTAGATCAATCATAGAAGTATATTAGCTTAAAAATATATGATAGATGGTTATAATGATTTCATATTACATAATACAATCTTTGAGATGTAATACGCCCCCCCTAACTTCTTGCATACCCACCGCAAGGCAAGCACTTAAAAATATATGATAGATGGTTATAATGATTGCATATTACATAATATAATCTTTGAGATGTAATAATTATTTTACCGAGAGAAGGGTTAATGGCTCCCTTGGTATACCTTTCAAATTGAGCCCAGGTTAATTGTGGGGTATCACACAAATAACTTGAAACGAGGGAAATATGCCGGCCCAACTTCATCACAACTGTGTGGATTTTGGAGGTATCATCGTCCTTGAACACAATATCAAGGACTGGTTTAACGACTTCATGATAAGTAGCAATGTTGTGATCTTCTTGCTTGAAAGGAATAATTTTGAGCGATTTACCCGCCATTGTGATTTGTGATATTAGTTTATATTGGGTGGATTTATAAATTAAAATTGCTATGCTGAGTTGAGACACCGCTGCCGCCAGTGTTATGCGACGTTATAATTTAACGTGCTTTCTAGTAATTCAGTTTTCCAGCTTAGGAAAGAACGGAAATCACAACTATCTCACTGGTACACAACAAACTTCAATGTTATAAGTTACACAACAATTATACTCAATGGACACAGAATACACAATCAAGGTTCACAAGTTTTATTCCTTAATAGCTAGGGTACAATCATAGGTCAAATAAACATAGATTAAGATCGAATCTCATATATGGAAATGAACTCATCGATCAAACATAAATAATGAAGTATGAATATAGATAATCACTAGAGTAATAATGGTCTAGGAATATATAAGTTAGGTTACAAATGGTACATATGAATAAATACAATGTTACTACAATAACCACAGGTAAGTGTGCACAGAGATGTTAGTCTCAAACAATAAACCGTATCCTGATAGAAAATGGCGAACGCAAGGTAGCTTCCCACTGAGGGTAAATAATAATTACTGCGATGACACACACAGCACTGAGTTTATGGAAATTAAGATACTGTTTGATTTATGATGAACTTCTACGTTAATTCAACATAGACAGGAGATTAAACTCAAAGAACTCAAATAGGTTAAATAAATATATTAATCATGTATGTGTGACTGAGATATCCTCGCCGGGGGGGGGGGTGGGGGGAAGGTTAACGCGAGTTGAAAATAAGGAGTTGGAAGTAACTCAAATAATACACGGCATGAATTATAAGTCAAGCAGCGTGATAATAACAATAGTCAAATGAAGAGACTGAATAGTAAAACACCCTGTGAACAACTTATCTATGAATTATGTACCCAAATGATGATGTTACATACAAACAAGATCTGAATAAGCGTTCACTAGTTTTACGTGTAAAAGGTGAATGTATAATTTCCCGAACAAACATATGTATTAATCTTCATAAGAATATAGGAGTCTATATCCAAAGAATTATATATATATTTATCCCAAAGATAGGAGTATGTTATTGTTATGCCCTGATTTTATACAGGATTAGCGATTGATTGAGGAATGCTAGACTACTCGGCCCACGGGACAGCTCGGCTCGGACAGCTCGGCCCACGGCGAGACAGCTCGGCCCAGTCAAACCGAGACAGCTCGGCCCAGTGTTAATTACGAGACAAACAGGCCGTGGTGGTCAAGTGGTGAGCACGCTCGCGTGTGAATCTGAAAGACCCGGGATCAAATCCCTGCCACGGCGGACATTTAGTGGGTGCGGTAGTATGTCCTAGCATGTTTCACATGTTTGCACCCAGTCAGGGGACACTCTGACGACGTATATAGACAAAACACACATAACAAAGCCACTCCAACACCTTCCTCTCTCTCCAACACCCCTTCTCCCCTCTCAACACTCTTCTCTGAGCTATTGCCGATAAAAATGGCATGTTCAGTCCTGTAAAGAATCGTAAGATTCAGAGTCGTAAAGATTCCAGGACGAGCTCATTAGCGGCGGATCCCCAGATCGACCGTGGTGATTGTCACCTAAACATCTACAAAACAAACAAACAAACTCGGCCTTCCACAACCCTTATTTGCTTCGACAACATAAGAACGATATAGATGGCTATATTGATCATTTTGGAATCACTATGTCCCTCTCTATTTATGTAGGCTATCTATCTTTTCGTTTCATCAAACAAGTGACAATTCATTAACTTTTATTTCTCGTATTGATCATTTTGGAATCACTATATATCTCCCTATCTAACCTAACCTAACCTAACCTAACCTAACCATAGCATAACATGGGGCCGAGCTGTCTCAAATAATGGGCCGAGCTGTCTCGCCGTCGTGGCCGAGTTGTCCAAAAGTGGGCCGAGCTGTCCGAGCCGAGTTGTCCCATGGGCCGAGTCGTCCAGTCACCTTGATTGAGGGGAGTTCTTCGAGACTGAAATATCAGGTTTCATGCACATACATATAAGGAATCAATAGAACACATAGATATAATTCCGGAATGTGGTTCGTAATACAGCTTAATTTAATTAGCACTCACTGGTATAGAAAAAGAATTCATTCACTTTGGATAAACATAAGAAGGAGCAAGAGATTCAGTATCAAGTTTGGTCTTTCAATTCTCCTAGCACGATCGTGGATCTGGATGGAGCGTGCACTACCATTTTCAACGCTCGGGTATTATTCTTCTGAGATAAGTACAAGATACAAAGTTAGAAGAGAGTCACTCGAGGGGCACTGGTTAAGTTCTCATAAGTATATTGTGAAGTTCGTTGCTTATGCCTGATGCTTAGTTAATTATTTTGATGTTTAGCTAACTTTTGGTCTTGGTTTCCACGAAATATGATAGAGTGAGTAGACAACTAGAATTGTATACGTATTTGACTGTTAATGCACGTGTTGGAACTCGTCACTGAGATTAATTTACTTTACGACCTATCCTGCAAGCTTTTGGGATCTCAGAATATCTATACCATAATCTCCCAATTAGGAAGGACTCGTTATGTGGCTGAGGGTAAATATTGTCGTGATTATTATCTCGTAATAACTTTTACTGATACGAATTCTTTGGCAATGAACAGGGAGCTCTAGGAATCGAAATTAAAACACTCGTCATAGTTAGCAAATAACTTAAGGGGGAGCACAGGTGAACAAACGATCTGGTGGTAAAGTATCTCCGCACTGATACTAATGATAATTAATAGTGCACTGTTGTGTTATCTTCTTAGGTTCTCGATCTGTTGTCATTGAGGGTTCCTGGGTTGCTCCGGGGGCCGTCCAGGGGGTCCAGTCGTGTGAAGAAGTTACAGATGGGCCATCAAACGGTGATGAAGTTCCGTTCAGGTACTCTTGGGGCTAGGATTTTAAATGTTATGTTTCAGGCTGAGGCCGGATTAACACACCATCGGACCAATGCAAGAGGAGTCAATACAAGGAACTCTTCTTGACAGTCTCTAATCTTTTTAAGAGGTTCAAAGAACTCAGGCGGTTTTACCCTTTTAGTCACAAATCCTGGGGGGTTGCCACAGACAAGATGTGCCTAGGATTATACATGCTAAGTGCTCCTGAGAGTAACTCGCATAGACCCTTCTAACACAAAAGATCTTTCTATCCTAGATCTCTGTGAGTTAAGTGCCAGTACTATCTAAGATTACAAGTGTATTGAAAGGTAGGGTGGCCTGCGTCCTTCAATATTCTTGTTAGGTTAGAGTAGAAACTAATATGGATAACTATATTAAAGTTCTGGGTGGCCAGAAATAATCAGTTATCCATATATAGTTACGGGTCCACTATTTAAACTTCACAGGTCTTTCTCTCCTAGATCTCTGTGAGTTAAGTACTAAGCAAGATGTCTAAGATAATAAAGTATTGAAAGGTAGGGAGGCCTTCGTCTTTCAATATTTGTATTAGGTTAGATAAGACACTAATATCAATAACTATATTTAATCCTGGGTGGCCAGAAATAATTAGTTATACGTATGTAGTTCTTGTTGCACTATATAAATGATTATAATACTCAAGTGGAAGAGGCCATACCAGCAATGTAGTAGAGTTATTTTCAGAGCTTCCGTGACTGTGTTTAGGATACCAAAGTTTCTCAGTGAATTTAACAAAGGCAACTGATACTAAAAAAATAAGCCCCCATACACCTCACCAAAATGACGGGAAAGTTGTTATTTTAGACGTTTTTCAAAATGGCTGCCGCCGTCATCTTAAAAAATTTATAAAGTTCTATTTCTTGAAGTGAATGGCCAAAAATTACAATTTTGGTGTCTATTCCCACTAATTTTGGTGTCAGAAGATCAATGGCATGGCACAATTAAAAAATAATTAATAAATAATTACCAAATAATTACCAAATAATTAAGTAAATAAGAAAATAATTAAGAAAATCAATGGGATGGCATAATTCATGATTTAGAGTCCCATTAACCTCAACATCTAAGACAAATATGATGTTGTTAAATCCACTGAGAAACTTTGGTATCTAAATTAATAAAACATGAGACCTACTGCATTAAGATGCACTATCACTGCAGGACAAATATGATGCACAACTGTCAGAATCACTTCCGCTGTCATCATCGCTGCTCTCCATTTGTGGATGACTTGGAGTTTTTAGAAGATCCAGGAATAATGGAAGTGCAGGTTGGGTATAGCGTACTGGGAGGCATAAGCCATTTACAAGGTGCCATCCATGGCCAATTGGTGATGGATGATTCTGAAGCTGGAAATTCTTCTGCAGATATGTGAGGTAGTTGGTGCGCTCTAAGTGTGGTCGTAGACTGTCAGAATCAGGTACCAGTCTGATGATCTTCTTTTTCTTGAGTACTGACCACTTTGCTGCTCTCACCTCTGCTAGGGTCTTGTGTTTGGTGTCACAATAGATGTACCGGATAACAAATTTCTGTAAGTCATTGATGATTTCCTGTGTGACTGGGATGATTGTGCCACAACTTTTAAGGAGGTTGCGAGCTTCTGATGATTGTTCTACATGGTCAACAATAGTTTTCTTGCCTATTCCATAAAAGCCGGAGTTATGGTCGCATCCGGTAAGAACATAAAGTGGGATCAAAGACTCCGCCATTGCCTCACTACACAAACACCGAGCATTTATCAGCTGAGATTTGCGTTTCAAGCACAAGAGTCCTGATATTTGCCGAGCCACATAGGCTTTCTGAACGTAGTTATCAGTATCTTCAGTGTCTATGACAACTGCTTCTGTATACCCTTCTGACCGCAGCTTACCATAAAGAGTGAACAGAGCTGTGTCTGCTTCTGCATGGGCGTATGTGCGATTCTGCAAAACTTCATCTGTGGTGAGATTCCTTACTGGTTTGCCAACAACACAGTGTATGAGCTGAATAGTGGTTGTAGATGCCTTTCTTTTGAAAGCAGCCTTGATAAATGCTTGAAGGTGAACTTTATTCTCTGGCTTACCAAGAAGAGCATGAAAGTTTCTATTAGAAGGAAATTTGTCCTCTGACTTCATAAACACATTGCAAATGGACTGATTTTGTTGACGGTGTTGTCGTTCACTATCTTTGATGGAGAAGTCTTGCTCGTACGAGTCATTAACCAAGATAACACATTCTGCATTCGAATGTCTATTCAGGACAAAGTTCACAAGTTTCTCACCATAGTCTCCCCATGTTAACTTGGTTCCATCTGCTTTTTCTCTGTCTTCAGTAGTAGGCGTTGTTAGACGCCAGATTAGTCCCATGTCTACTATTGATGTGTAAATATCAGGGTACGGTATGGATGTCATTGTCAGTTTTTCCTGTAGCTTACTCTTCTGCGTTTTGCGCATAGTACCATTTGCATTAAAATTGAAAGGCACTCCTCTGTTACTCGATGCTGCATTAAGTCTTCCATCTTTAAGCCGTCACTTGCCTCAACAAGTTTGATGACCGAGGTAAATGCCTTACTCTCCATTTCTTCAGTTGTCTGTTTCAGGTTTTCACTTGCTGTCTTCTCGATTTCTTGAGTTGCAAAATTGCCTCTTTTACTACGGGTTATTCGAGCATTGAGGGACTTTGTTTTGGAATAGACTCTTTCATTTACAAATTCCTCCACTTTTCTTTCTCCATCGGCCTTTGCAGACTTCAGATCAGCAAAGAGAGCTGGAGAGGCTTGAATTCCAGATTGTAGGGATCTTAGTGTCAGATCTGATTGGTCAAATGGATCACAATGGAACTCGGTGAGACATGCACTGATATCCTGCACAGATTGTTCATCTATCTTCATCTTACTTGGGGCACAATCTGCATGCTTTCTTGAACCTCGTCTCTTGTGATTTGCGTGACGATGAACACAGCCTCTTATCCAGTTGACGTTGTTAACATTCCGCGTGTTTGACAGGAGTTGCTTCTCATTCTTTAGAATAGCCAACCATCCACACTTAAGCTTGGATCCTTTATTCATCGTTGACTCTATCCATATGTCAAGGGCAACACATGAGTAGGGTTTACCGGTCATTGACTGTGCAAACATGCCACTCTCCATGAATTGTGCTTGGATATGGGGAAGACTTTCTAGGACTGCTATGAAATCTGGAAGATGGCGCCCATATCTATCGTTGTCATAAATATGCATCCAAGGAAGCATCAACTTCAGTGAAGACTTGAACTCGATCCAGTTTCTTGTCCTTATAGCATGTATATTTTGAGTCAGTATCACTACCATCTCCAAGAATGAAATCCAGAATTCTGCTAGTGGAGCACCATCTAAGTTCTGGAATAGGGAGTCAACGAGCCCCTTGAGATCGGCATTGCTCTCTAACTCAGCATGTGCATCATTAAGTTCTTGTTGGTCTACTGAACTGCGTAACTTATTGAGAGATGCCTGGATCTCTTCACACAGAGTGGCACCTTCCAAACGTTTTGTCTAGTGCATGTTGGAGTAAAGCCTCGTAGAAGAGTCGAAGGCAACGCACACCGCGGTTGAAGTGTTTTCCACATAGAGCTTGATCCACGGATCCATCTGCAACGACGCCTGCAGCCACCAGTACATCTGAAATGCCTGAGCCTTTGAACCTTTTGAAGATTGCATTGATGAAAGACATCTGGATATGAAAGGGCCCCATGAATGTCAATATGTCAGCAAATATCTCTGGATTCTCACTTTTCAATTCTAGCAATAATGCGTAGACAGGATGATCACCGACGATAATGGCAAATGGCATCTTCTTGTCATCAATTGCCTTTGCAAGCTTGCGCAGGGCATCATACAGAATAGTCTTGCTTGGTGGATCAGGATAAGTCATATGATAAATCGCTTGACTTATCTGGGTTTCTGGTGATAGCGTGGCCTGGAAGCCAGAAAAGGCTGGTACAGTCTGGTCTTCTGGCTTTGGTCTTGTTCCGTCTGCCTTAGCTCGGGCCATTGCATGGGTGACACCTCTCATTCTTTGAGGAACTGTGTCCAGATGTTGTTCATCCGTTATCCTTGGTCTGATGGGTGGTTCACCACGCTTGACTGTTTTGTATGGTTCAATTCTTTGCATCTGGCTCCCAAGTTCTTTAAGGCTATCAGAGAGGTACGAAGGCAAGGTGCTATTTGCAACTGGTCTATCATCATCTAGGGTAGGTAGATTTAGCTTAGGTAGGTCTGGCTGAGCTGGTATGGTCATGTTGAACGAATGGGAGATGAAAGGCTTACAAAGAGAATATGTGAGTCAGGTACAAGGGGAGATAGAAGGGCAGGAAGACCCCATTGAGATGGAGAGACTGTGTAAGAAAGGCTTTGGATGATAGAGGAATGACTATAGATCAGGCAGGGGAAGTGGTGGTGGACAGGAGTGAATGGAGAATGCTTGTGAATAGTTGAGTGAATACGTGGTCATTTGGAGTAAGGGGTCGGGCGCAAGTTCGACTAGATAATAGTCCATCAGGCACCTGGCCCGGGGGGACGATTAATATGAAGGGTGTGCCTGGAAGTGTGGTGGGAGGGCTTGTGGCTTTGGCTCCGCTGCATGTCTGCCTGCCGAGATCGGAACCTCTCCGGGTGGTCAGGGGCCGGGGGAGTGCTGGAGCGACCTTGGTAACCCTGGTCTCTGGGTCTTCTCCTGGGTGACCTGGATGTGTGTGAGTTTGTGTTTTTTATCAGTGTTTATTTTTTGTTTTATGTTGTTTTTGTGTTTTCCCTGTTCTTGCTCTGTCTTGAGTCGGCTACCCCCAAAATGGGGATTGGGCCTGAGCATATATATAGGTCTGGCTGAACAAACATGACATTTGTACGATGTGATTGGCCACTTCCAGTCAAAGTGTCACTTTTGAAGTCATCGTTGTCGACTATACATATTGCCGGTGTTCCTTCAGAAAGTTCAAAAGGACACTCAGTTGAATGCTTCAGGTCAGTAACTGCCCAGAAATATCTAAGCAAAAGCACATCATTGTAACTGATTCCCAGGCCATCCTTATGTAATATGTCTACCATTTCTCTGCTCTTTGTCATACCATGTAGCAGTACACCGAGGTTTGTCTCAAATGCAGTACGTCTTCCAGTGATGTAGCTGGTCAAAATAGATGCAATTGATCTGACTTGGGGCTTGTCATCGACTTCAGACTTTGTGGGGTGCTTTAACCAAGTGATGAGCTTCAATAGGAGATCATTCAGGTCTTCATATTCTTCTAGCTCATGTATGTATGGAGGCCAAGGAAAAAATTTTGTTTTCTGATCTCTGAGTCGCCCAGCTACATTCTTCACCAGCTGATCGTCACTTACACAAGATATTTTAGGCCTCTCGAAGATTAACATGTTGCAGATGCTCTGTTTTTTCATCAGGAAAAGACTCCTTCAGAAGGTTGCTGACATAATTGCGCCAACATTCACGATGATAACGAATTTCCAATCCAAACGCCGTTCGACTGTCTGGGATAGATGCAAGTAGGGTATTCAATCTTTCTCTTATAGGCTCATTTGACAGACAAACTGTATGCAACTTGAACCGGTTCCATGCGTCTACTGTTGACAGCAGCAAAATTTGGACTTGCCAGGATTACTGGTTTTTTGTGGTCCTTTCATACACCACACACAGAGATTCTTATCATGAACCACTCCAGTACTAGAACGAAGCTTTTTAGGCACATTTCCTGGGAGTTGTTGACTTGAAGTTGATGCTTGAACTTCTTCCTGTTCAGATTTCCGTTTACGATTCTGTGCTTGCTGAATATAGCGATTACTACTGATCTGGGTGTAACATTTACTATGCATGTACTGGCCTTTAGGCCCCTTGTCCCACTCCACTGCTGCATAGGCATGCTGAAATTTATCAAGTTCCTTCCACCGAAAACACTTGCTCCTTAGATTCTCCCACTTTGTATCAGATATCTTGTCCGTACTATCATCAGCTATACAGGGATGTTGACATAATATGCATTTTAATCCAGGTCCTGGGTCAGGCACATCACTAACTCCTCTACGTTCCATGCTTATGATTCTTCACGCCAAATTCGATGCAACAAACCTGAAAAAGAAGGAATTGATCAGTCAACATTCTTGGTTTACATTTTAAATTATATATTATATTATTTGAGTAAGTTTCAGAGGATCCGTGACCGTGTTTAGGATACCAAAGTTTCTCAGTGGATTTAACAACATCATATTTGTCTTAGATGTTGAGGTTAATGGGACTCTAAATCATGAATTATGCCATCCCATTGATTTTCTTAATTATTTTCTTATTTTCTTAATTATTTGGTAATTAGTTATTAATTATTTTTTAATTATGCCATCCCATTGGTTTTCTGACACCAAAATTAGTGTGAATAGACACCAAAATTGTCATTTTTGGCCATTCACTTCAAGAAATAGAACTTTATAAAAAATTTAAGATGACGGCGGCGGCCATTTTGAAAAACGTCTAAAATAACAACTTTCCCGTCATTTTGGTGAGGTGTATGGGGGCTTATTTTTTTAGCATCAGTTGCCCTTGTTAAATTCACTGAGAAACTTTGGTATCCTAAACACGGTCACGGAAGCTCTGAAAATGACTCTACTAATGAGTTTTTAATACACTTACTTGGGAAATATGTATATTATTTTAAGGTCTCGGTATTAACCGATGGGTCGCCACGATTAATAAAGATCCATAAATTAATATATATGTCACTAATAGTATCACAGACTCCCGGTTGCCGTTCGTCAATACTTAGTCTTGAGTGGGGTATTAAATAGTATAGTTGGAACGGCTTGGTCAAATCCGGATGACAAACTATGGGGTTAGAGGTTAATTTTTGTTTCAGTTGATCGAAAGCTATCTGGCAACTCTGATCCCAGTCAAACGTCTTCCCTTTTTCCAGTCTCTTAGTCATGGGTTGAGCAATTTTTGAGAAGTTTGGTATGAACCTCCGATATTGGGCGCCATTCCCAGAACGCTCGGATCTCTTTGACAGTGGAAGGGGGCGAAATTTCTGCAATAGATTTCACTTTAACCCTCGTGGCCCGGGCTGGTCCTCCAAAGGACGGAGGTCGTATCCGGGCGATCTGGCCGAAAAACGTCTAGGCCTAGGCTACCATATTTATTTTTATTTTAACTGCTAGAAATTTCCCACGCATCTATAAGCGTAGTGCGGTTTTCAATCTGTAGACTGACGTTGAGTAGAGCTTTGTAAGTCAACTGGTTCAGTTGTGATGACGATTTCAGTGGAACAAATTTTTCCGCGATGTTGACAATATCGGAGCTTTTCAGACACTAATTTCGTCACGTCACAACAATAACATTGATCCGACGTCTCCTTATTGTTTTCGGAGGTCCGGTGACGCAACGATCGGCTTTGTTTACATGCGTCGGACGCACGGCGTTCAGACCAAGCTTAATATGCTTTCAAGCTTACTGTCTTTTAATAGGACACCCAGGCTCCTGCCCTTCTTTTGCGGTGTCATTTTAAAAGGACACCCAGGCTGGAAGGGTTAAGGGGGCCAGGTTGGATACCTTTACTTGAAACTACATGCCCTAGGTATGCCACCTCGCAGGCCCCTAATTGGCATTTGGAAAGCTTCAATTTAAGTCCCGCCCTCCTGATCCTCTCTAATACTTCTTGTAGTCGATTGATATGTTCCTCTCAACTATTTGAAAAAATTATAATATCATCCAGGTAAGCTAAGCAAGTTCTCCATGTTAATCCCCTCAGTACTTCGTCCATGACTCTAGTAAAACTGGCTGGTCCATTACAAACTCCGAAGGGCAAGACCGTGAACTGATAGAGTTTGCCTTCGCTCGTGGCAAATGCGGTTTTCTCCTGGTCCTCTGACCTAACCGGTACTTGCCAGTATCCACTTTGTAGGTCTAGGGTAGAAAATCATGTTGACCCATTTAGTGATTCTAGCGAGTCATCAATACGAGCTAGGGGTTGAGCATCTTTGATGGTGAAATCATTTAATTTTCTATAATCTACACAGAACCGAGTGGACCCATCTTTTTTTTTTACCAGGACTACGGAGATGACCACGGACTGTAGGATTCCACTACTATCCCCTGCTTGATCATCTCCTCTACTTGTTCCTTTTCCTTTTGTCTCATAATGGGATTTTGTCGCCTATAAGGTTGTCTAATAGGGGGCCCTTGAGTATGTATCTCGTGGGTGTGTCAGGTTCGGGCCGATCCGTGGTCCCCTTCATTTGAGCAAACACGTCTCGGTAAGTCCAGAGCAATTCATGTGAGGTAGTGGCTTGATCTGACGTTAATTGTTTCGGGATCTCAGGTAAGTTAACGGGTCCGTTAGTTCCAACAGTGGTGGGTTGCGCGGGTGTAACTTGTCGTAACAGTTTCCCTTTTTTATAATTAATCGTGTCATCGCCAAATTTAGCTAGAACTAATTTCCTCTGGTCGGTAGTAATAAAGGTGGGAGATATTCTCACCTTATTCTGTGCATCAGGTTCAAAACTCCCGGCAGTCATTCCCAGGGATATAGGAATTTCTATCATTCTCCAAGATCTAGGGGGAATAGAGAGTTTCCCTGTGGTAGCTACTATTTGAGGTCGTAGGGTGGTCGTCGTGTCTTTCGGCCCGCACTGTATAGTTACCCCCAACTGACTCATGAGATCTATTCCCAGATATCCATCGACTCCGCTATTAGACTTTCCTGATAGAACACAAAAAATGGTGGTGAATTTAATTCCCTTCCATTTTACCACCACCGTATTAGTTCTCCCTAGAATCGTCAATGGTTGACCCCCGGCTCCTGACAACTGATTACTGTTGTTTTTTTGTTTTTGTTTTTTTTTTCCCCAAGAGACAATGAACGGAGGAAGGAAAAACACAGATAAAACAAAAAGGTCCATGTGCCTAAAGGCATCCTCCATTCATAAAATGTTTGTAACAACTGGATTTAAACTGTTGTAGATTGTAAGTTTGTGGAAAGCAACTCGAGGGAAGTTAATTCCAAAGAGTAGTAGTTCTGGGGATAAATTAATTTTGATAAGCAGAAGTTCTGCATTGTGGAGGAGAAAGTGTAAATTCATGGGCGCTCTCAGCTGCCCTAGTTCTACGGGGAAAGATGTGGAGAGGCGGCACAATTGAAGCAAGTTCTTCGGAACAATTGCTGTGAAAATATCTGTAGAATAATGCAAGGGATGCAACGTTTCTTCGTATGGATAATGTAGGAAGGTCCTGTGTGATTGCAGGGTTATTGATTAATCTAATAGCTTTATTTTGAATTTTGTCCAACTGCCTCAATGCAACCACTCCACTTCCACTCCACAGAGGTGAACAGTAATCCATCTGAGAACGCACATGACTTTTATATATTACGGCCAACTGCTCGTCAGTGAAGAATTCTCGAACTCTGTACAGGAGTCCCAGTTTTTTAGAGGCATTCTTAGCAATGCTTCTAACATAATTATTATGTCCAGCTCAAGTTAGTAGTTAATGTTACACCGAGAATGTCAATACTAGGGGAAGTGGGAATATTTACATCATTAAAAAATATATGGGAGTCAGTGAGATTCTGTCGGTTAGAAAATTGAATGTACTTGGTTTTCTGTGCATTAAAGGAAACTAGATTTTTTTGTCCCCATTCATTCATTCTAGAAAGGTCCTGTTTCAGAGAAATTGCAGTGTTTATTTTTGAATTTATAAGATCGGGTTGGGTGAAAGAATTGGTAAATGTGAAGGAACTGTGGAGTGTTGAGTCATCTGCATAGGAATGTATTGGATTATGAGTGGTAGATATGAGATAATTGATATGAATGAGGAACAGAGTTGGGGCCAAAACTGATCCCTGGGGAACACCAGCATTTATTGAGTGAAATTGAGAATATAGGCCATCTACCATTACACGTATTTTTCTGTTATGAAGATAAGAAGAAATTAGTGGAACTAATGATGCAAGGCCGTAGTGTGACATCTTCGACAATAAGGATTGATGCCAGACTCTATCAAATGCCTTTGATATATCCAGTGCTATTGTATGTGTTTCACCATGTTGGTCTGTAGCTTGGTTGATTTGATGCGTAAGAAGGCAAAGAATGTCTGCAGTTTATCGACATTGTCTAAAACCATATTGCCTATCACTGATTAATTTATTATTCTCAAGATGCTTAATTATGTGATTATTTAATATAATTTCAAAGACTTTACCAAGAGTGGAAGTTATAGCTATTGGTCTGTAGTTTGATTGATCTGAAGAGGCACCTTTTTTAGGAACTGGATGGATGTTTGCTTCTTTCCAGGATACTGGGAAGCATGAGGTATGAGTACACAGACGGAAAAAATTTGCCAATACAGGAGCGAGCACCAAGGAGCAATTTTTAAGTACTATTGGAGGAATTTCATCAGGACCAGGAGTCTTATCTACTGAGAGATTCTGCAAAATAGTTTTGACATGTCTGGTGTGGATCTTAAGTGAGGGAATTTCAGGCGAATTCAAATTAAGTACAGGGACATCTTGATTTATTTCATCTAAGGTCGAGTTGGGAGAAAAAATATCCGCAAGAAGGTTAGCTTTACCTCGTGGATCACTTACAAGATTGCCAGTCGGAGATTTTAATGGTGGAATGGATGAAGCAGTAGTGAAGTTGGATTTGAATGAGTTAAGAGTAGACCAAAATATTTTGTTATCATTTGGATTATTTAGAAGTTTATTTGCCAGCTTGTGGAGAAAGTTTGATTTAGTTAGATTTAATACAGTTTTGGCATGATTTCTGATGTTTCTAAAGTAATTAAAGGCTTCATGTGTTTTTTATCTTGTGTATGCATTGTAGGCTATTGCTTTTTGTTCAGTTACTCTAGCACAATTATGGTCAAACCATTTAGGTGAATTAGATCTTTTACTGTACTTTTGATGAGGAATAAAAGTTTCCATTCCAATTTTTATAAAATCTTGTATGTGGCTCAAGGTGGAGTGTGCATCATTAGAAAAGAAAGAGGTCCAGGGAATATCAATAAAGAAATCTTGAAGACCCTCCCAGTCTGCCCTATCGTAATGCCATTTAGTCACCAAAACAGGTTCAGAGTGGGAAGGTGTGGTAGGTGATAGACAGGTGGCCTGTATCAGACAGTGATCAGAAGATCCAAGTTTGATTTAATGGCCCTATTTCTTTCTGACTATTCCTCACAAAATTCTCCAACAGACAACTTCTGTTTGCCCCTGTATCAATTAACATGTTCGCGGCTTTCCCATTTATTACTATGGTTTCACAAGGCGTTTGTCTCTCTAATATATTGACCTCGCTATATCGCCCTTCTATGTGAGGTTTAAAGGAAAATTTTCTCCCCCTTCCGGCATTGTGATTTTTGGCTGGGTTTCTGTCTCCCTGTATTCTACTGGAAGCATTCCTCCCTGGGTTGGATCTGTCACCCTTGGTAGGGGTCGATCATTTGGAGGTGTGGGCCTTGAGTTAAATCTAGGTGTTGGGGTTTGGGGACTGTTGGAACAGTTCCTAGCTAGGTGTCCGGTTTGTCTGCATATAAAGCATCGGATTATTGTTCTCTGATACCCTTTGTTTGGGTTCTCCTCCTCCCCTTTCTTTTTCTCTTCTCTTAACTCTCTGGCTTCCATTATTTTCTCAATCACCTCCATGAGTTCCTTAGTGGTAGTCACTTCATGGATAATGCAGTGCCTTCTAACTTCCATAGGACATGCTTGGATCATAATCTCTCTGATCTCTGTTTCCTGGCTCTCTTGGTCCATGTGTGGGTACGCAAGTTTGACGTTTTTCGTGATCTCCCTCCTCAGGTTTCTCACGTTCTGGCCGTCTAGTTTCATACTCTTTAGTTTGTCTCTGGCCTTCCTTGTGGAGGTTTCTCGGCCAAATTCTTCAATTAGAGCACTCCTAACTTCTGCCCATGACACTAGTCCCTCTAGACGTACTCTTACATCGTTCAGGGCCTTGCCTAAGTGTGCCTTTCCATAGGCGATCTTCTTTCCATCTTCTCCTACGTCAAGTAGCGTGAACTGACATTCTAACTGTTCGATCCATAACTCGATTTCTTCTTTCCCCTCTTCCCATAATCTGAACGGTAATACTGCCGTCATTATGTCTGATCTGTTAGATAAATATACTCAATCTAAACAATTTGTCGAATCCCACCGCTTGCCACCAAAATGTAGTACTGTACTTATTTTCTTATTCCAAATATACTTGGGCGCACCTAAAGTATTGATAAGTATTTTTTCCCACTCACAAATTATATCTCGGATTTTTGTATTTATTTGCATTTTTTATTTTCATACATATATGGAAGCGGAATTTTATGAGGATTCCACAGATAACTTCAGAATTAAAATAAACCAAATAGTTACTGAGATAAACAAATAAAAGTGAAAGTATTGACAATGGGTGAGGCAAGACTGAGGCGTTCTCTGCCCACTTCCAAGCCGCCGCTTGTAAACCCAGGGGGTTGCCAAGAATTTCCATTGAACTAGACTTGATACCGAGTATCTATACCAAATATGACTCGCGTCAGACGAAAACTTTATTTTTGGCGAATATTTTAAAGTTTAATGACGCTGAACGAGTCATCTTGCACTTAGGGATATACTACCCTAATGACTCACATTGAGTCATCGTGCGCCCAAGAGTTAAGGTGGGGAATAATTCGACAGTCATTTAGAAGTTTGTATACTTTATTTAACAAAACTTACTACTAACCTAGTAACTATTTCTCTGTTCGGGCCAAAATGAGTTCAAGACACAGATTGAATATTTTGTCGACCCACCATAGGTTGCACATTGGAACTCTAGAGCTCCTGTTACCACCTATTTGGATTCCCGATATTCAGGTATTGACTCACTTCGACTTCGATCCAAAGTCACGTTACTAGTCTCTAAAAATAATATAGTTTTACCGGGCCCAGCTGTGTCTACTCCAGAGACCAGGGCATTAATGAATCTGACCTTTATTTCCCTATATAGAACAAGAGATTTATTCTTAACTCGGCAAGTGCGCAGCCTATGTAATGAGCACCATGCCCTGGTGCGGATGTATTTACACTGTTTTCTTCACTAAAATCGTTATTTTACCATAAATATCATTAATACTTATCCATATGCACCTATTTTACGTTTAATATGAAGATAGTAACATGTTACAACAATAAAACAAGTGGAAAAAGTGTTTGGATGGTCAAAATCGCGAAATGAAAGTGAGAGTTTCATTCATCAAGTGTGAGCCAGCCTGCTCCACACCCTCCCCTCTCAAGGCTTGGAGAGATACTGAGGCCTCTCTCTCTATCTCTCTCTCTTTCCCACGCTTAGATACACATATGACCACGCCCTGCTAGCAACTCGCTAATGTTAGCACGAAAATATACCCAAGAATAAGGGAATAACAGGGATAATAGGTGATAATTGAAGGGGGGGGGGGGGGGGAAAGGGGGGAAGGAGGGGATGTGGAGGAGTGATATGTGGCATGGCCGAGAGGAAAACAAAAAAATAAAAATAAAGTGAAACTGGGGTGTTTTAAATGTTTTTTTTTAGGCCTAGGATCATAAGAACATAGGAACATAAGAAAAATGGAAATCTGCAGAAGGCCTATTGGCCCATACGAGGCAGACCCCTTCCTCCCTACATCCCTATTTCTCCCCGCAGTCGCCCAGTAAAACTCATAAGAGTCTCCCGGCAGCTGCCGGGTTAACTAAACTCCAAAATAAGCTAACTTTACCGGGCCCTACCGTGTCTACTCAGAGACCAGGGCATTACTACCTCTGACACTTTTAGATTATATATCCTCTTATAGTGGGGCAGATAACTGGAATAATCGTTCATTTCTGGAAACAAGCACCAAAATTGGCACACATACTCCTTGGGGATTGCTCTTTTGATAAAACCCGTTAGCCACCTAAAAATTCAAGATGGCGGCCATTTTTCAAGATGGCCGCCATTGAATATACAGAAACATTGCATTTCGCAATAAAATCGCAAAGACTTGTCCTATTTGAATGATCTTGGTGTCAAATCATACATTTTTCACTATGTAGAATCCGAATTTGGAACCATGGACTTACTCACTAGCTTCCTTGTACCATAATATCAGTCCCGGAATCATAATTAGGGTAAAAAGTGCCCATATCATAGGCACCATCAGTCCGATATATTATTGGATGTACATGTAGGCAGTAGGCCTATACTTGTTTGTCACTTATTGTCTTGCTGCCTGGATGAGTATACTACAACGCTTCTAAACCTCGCATCTGCAGCTGCACAGTGCCGTGCAGGTCAGACCAAAGCAGTAGCATTTGCATCGACTGCAGCATTCCAACTTGCATCCACACTTGGTCAGCTGCTGGCAACTCTCTGCAATGGGTGGGAGCTCTGTCCAAACGATCCGCCACAGATCTCCTTTCTTGGTCCAGCCCCAGTTGGCAGGAGTCTGCGTTTCTGGTTGACGTACTGTTGACTGACTCCAGATGCAGCCCGCCTGGTAGGCAGCATGCTTCACATGCTGCTTCAGTGCTGCTCGGGTTGGAGGAATGGCTTCGTACGGCCTCTGCTTCCGAGCAAACATGTCCAACCTCGCATCATCGACACCTTCAGCTGTGCTGGATCTGTCGTACATCATGACCACGAACTTCTCCAAGGTCTCCAGGTCTTCATCATCAACTACCGGTGGGTACTGGCTGAGTTTGCTGAAGACACCGGAAGCCTCATCACAAACATCCCAGGTTTGCCAAGCAGACTTCTTCCCTTTGCCACGGAATGCTGAAACGACATCGCAGCCAGTGAAGGTATGGAAGAAGAGCATCCCTTTGCTCTTTTCTGCAAGAGTGCAACACAAGTCATGTACAGGAACCCACCTCAGGTTCTGTCCTTGGCCAAAGGCAACCCACAACTGCTGCAGACCTAGCTCCTGAAGTGCCTGCAGAACACTGACTGCGATGACGACAACATCTGTGTCGCTGGCTTTGACCATGATCACTTTGCTGCCTGCTTCTGTTGCATGCCTGGCATGCACAAAGATCCGCGTGTCAGCTTCTTCATGACTGCACGGTGCCACCCCAGCCAGATTGATAGTGCGGTTGCTGACAGCATCTTCTTCCTTGGTCACAATGACCACATTTGGTGTGGCCACACATGCAATCTTATCAACCAGAAAGTTGAACAGTTCGGCTTTGTTGTCATTTTCTTTCAGGAAGTTTCGCCAGTTTGAGGGAATTTTGCCCTTCCCTGTCACCCTGCGTCTCACCCCGCATCCTCGCTTTGATCTAGTTTCAGCTTTCAGACTAGATGGCCGGTAGACATCAAACACAATGTCTGTTCTCTTGTACTTGGTAGAGTATGCTTGTATTCCAAGTGATGACCACTGTTTTTGGTTGAGGCAGTGCTGTGAACTACATGATAGCAAGCTGGGTATTATTTAATTTCTTTTTATTTTATGTAGCCTATGTACAGTAGCTTATATATATTTATGTTACTGTAAGGTACATATGGACCCCAGTATGGTCCCCTCTATACTGTGTGAGTCTGAAATAAAGTATTATTATTATTATTATTATTATTATTCTAGGAAGGACATCGAGCATTGCGTACTCTTCGAACGTCTTTGAACTCCGTGGGGGCAGACTGTTCACCAACGCTGCACCATCCATGATGATGGTGTCGGCGTCTGGCTCTGCCTCAGGGGTTGTAACTTGGCTCTGAAGAATGGTAGTGAGGTGGGATTTCTGACAGGTGTGGAGCTTTCCACCATCACTGAGGGCAGCAGGATGTGACTGGTTCTCATGACGGAAGAATTCCTTCAAGTCACACTCTCTGCTCTGGCATGTTATGAACAGCTTGGAGAACAGTTGACAGTCTTCCTTCAGCACTTTATGCTTTGAAGAGTCAACAGAGGCTGGTACCTGTCGGAAAAAGTCAACCCTGTTCTTCTTGATTGGTTCATAGAAGGTGGATTCTTCTTCCCCTTCCAGTCCCTTCATAAACTCCTGGAAACGGACCGTGCCTTTCTCAAGGTGTGTGCCAATCAGCTCGGCGGCAGTGTGGTGAGCAATATCCTTTGTATCAAGCGAAAGCAGGTCCCGACTCTCCTCCTGGAAAGGATTGCACATATCTGTCATGGCTTGTGAGAGCTTTTCTACTTTCTCAAGGAACACTCTTTGTGCTCGTTCTGTCTCCTCGTGGTGGCTGGTGTGTTCAGAACCCTCTTTGGTCCCACATGCTGCCTCATACTGTGCAACCAAGTGGCTGACTTGAGGACCAGCTATCATCCATCTTCTCAGTGCTGATGGGTCTTCAGTCATGCCGATCACACCCCCGTCTGCCTTGATGACAGCGTTGGCCTGCTCGTGAGCTTGGTCAATAGCCATTGCTGAGAACTGTCGGCTCGATTTGTGTACAACAAAGTTTCCACTCTGGAACTCCTGAGCCAGCTGAGGATGCTTCTGTTCCAGGGTCACCATGTCTCTGTAGTGGATCGAAATGATAATTATCTGTAACACAGATATAATAGATAACAGATAATCACAGTATATAACAGATAATCACAGTATGATATAACACAGTATGTTATATGATAACAGATATAACAGATAATCACAGTATGATAATTATCTGTATTCAGTGAATCAAGGCCGAGGGGTTATCCTTTTACCACCTTGATCACAAGCATGCACAATAAGGTATGGGATACGACTAGGTTCGAAAATAAAAATATATGACCTACACCTAGCCCGATCGTTCATCCAGTATCATTTAAGTCCCGTGCGATCTGTACACCATCCAGGTAACTACATGCAAAGCAATGTAAAGCCCCGTTACCCTTGGCTCGGCTCTCCCGCGCTGGCACACCCTGTCAATTCAGGCGCGGCTATCTAACTAAACATCTATGTTAAACTACATGTAATCTACAGTAGCTAACTGATGCAGGGCTTATTAGACAGCATTTGGGACACTAAACTAATTATTCAGCTGATACTGAACTCCATGCTGAGTTTCACAGCAGCAGTGCCACCAGTGTGCCCTGGCTGTGCGTTGACATCCGCTCTGTTGAGCTACTACTCTACACCTTCCGCTGCAAGTCTCTCAACGTCCCCCCCCCCCCCCACCGCATCGTGTCATGTCCAGTTTGGAGGCCTTGTACAGGAAGATGCTACACATACTAAACCTCTAACACTACTACTATATACACTACCATGCATTTTAGCCGAGTCAGACGTAACATGAACCTCTAATTTAGCAGAATATTAGGATTCCGGGACTGATATTATGGTACAAGGAAGCTAGTGAGTAAGTCCATGGTTCCAAATTCGGATTCTACATAGTGAAAAATGTATGATTTGACACCATGATCATTCAAATAGGACAAGTCTTTGCGATTATATTGCGAAATGCAATATTTCTGTATATTCAATGGCGGCCATCTTGAAAAATGGCCGCCATCTTGAATTTTTAGGTGGCTAACGGGTTTTATCAAAAGAGCAATCCCCAAGGAGTATGTGTGCCAAATTTGGTGCTTGTTTCCGGAAATGAACGATTCTCCTGAAATTTGCAGTTATCTGCTCCACTATTAACCGTATATAATATATTTACTCCTAAGACCAGGGCGTTACTACACTTGACCTTGATTGCCCTATTTATAACACTCTTAGATTATATTATGCTCTCTTAACCCTATTTATAACACTCTTAGATTATATTATGCTCTCTTAACCCTATACAATATATTTACTCCTAAGACCAGGGCGTTACTACACTTGACCTCGATTGCCCTATCTAGAGCACTCTTAGATTATATGTTCTCTTAACCGTGTTACCAATAAGTCATATGTCACATATACCACCTATTCAATAATAAAACTCAGTAAATGGCTTAATATGATCAGTACCTCAAAACCCCTACAAGAACAAGATTTACCGCTTTAATCCTCTACATAGATTCTATGATTACATTATTATCCTGGACTTAATGCTCGTAATGCTTACCACGAAACTGACCGAATATTCCTTCAAACAATATAATTGATAAGGTTTCCTTTATAACAAAATATTTCGTAGATCATACGGACTAGTGTCCTCCCTACCTATTTCTCAAACTAAAGCTGATCTAATTGCACCTATTCTTTATTTCCCCTGAGCCTTATAGTTGTTTATCTATTTAATAGTTATTCTATCTACTTTAATTTTAATATCTATTTGCTGTCCTACCAGATCCTATACTATTGATAGCTAATCGGCATGGAGCCTTCTCTATCAAGAATAACTTTTATCCTATTAACACATCATCATTTTATGTATGTACACCCAGAAGTGAAAGTCCCTGCATAGGGTTTACCCCCTACTCCTACTACCCCAGAAGGTAGGAACGGGGTGGTGCCAGTCCGTCATCCCTTCCTTCCCCTACCCTATAATGGAGAGATTAAACAAGCAGGCCCCCCACTCACACCCTACCCCAACCCCACACAGGAGGAAACCGCCGATTACAACCATTGTTTTCCACGATACAGAATAAAGTAACCTTGCAACGAGGCCGAGACCATGTCAGGAATTGGTAATATATAGATATTCTATATATGCCACAACAATGTTGCAATAAATTATCTGATTTTACAGAATGAAGATCATTTACACTATCTGTCACCTATCTGTAGCTTGACACACAAACACTTATGATTTATGCGTAATTAGTATTCTATCATGTTTGTATTTATAATGTAAATTTCCAATACCATCACCCCTTCTAGTTATTTTATAAATTATTGTATTCACCCGTGGCCAACCCTTCGGGGATCACGGCGTCAGGCAATAGATAGATAGATCCAGGATCCATAGAATATATTCTCTGGACCCTGGATAGATCGATAGTATTCACCCACCCGCGCAATATGCATTGGTATTTAATGGATTTGCACATTGAAATGGCAATCTTTTAATTGTTGAATACCTCTGAAGAGATGTTGGAACTTACTAAAAAACATATTGTATGGATTGCTTAATTTATTATAAGTGGTATATTCATGCAATGCTCGATCCGTGGTTAGGCTATTTGGTGCATATTCGAGAATATAAACACTCTCTCTCTCTCTCTCTCTCTCTCTCTCTCTCTCTCTCTCTCTCTCTCTCATATATATATATATTGTTACGTATCTTGATCCTCAAGTGGTTAACTCGATGAATCTAGATAGCACAGAGATATATTAAGGTATCAGTCAGCTGAAGGCAAAACAAAAGTAAAATCTAATAACATAAATTCCTGTTGTTGCTTCCTTTCCTTTTGGATCTTAGGACTTGGTATCCTTTATTGACTGATACTCTTTAATTATGAAAAATACTGAAACTAATTAAAGTCATGTAGTATTTATAAAGAATTATTATTTAACCGAAGCTTAGTAGGCTATAGTTATGAACCGAATAAGTTATAGCTAAAGAAGGACTATTAATTTTATAAAAAGTCTTGAAAGATAAATATAAAAGTAAGAATATTTCTGTCTCTTACCCTCTTTGAAATGAATAGATAGTTTTCTTATATGTCCTTTTATTTATATTTAATGTAATTATTCTTGGTTCTTGTCTTACGTTAATAGTATTATATTATTATTATCATCAGGAGTAATATCAAAGTCACATAAAAAGTTAGATATATATTTAATAATTAGTTAAATTTATTTCTTAACCACGTAACATTGAGGTTTGATTATGAGTAAATAAAGTTACAGGATCGTTTCATAGATTCGATTCAGGTCTCACTCAAATAATATGAAAAGCAAAATATAATATTTTGAAGCAAAAGAATTTTCTTCAGCTTAGGAAATCACTAGAAGTAATATTAACACAGCCATGTTAGTCGAAGGCGATATTACTAATACGAGACAATAGCATCACCGTACTAAGCACCATTAAGCAATGTAAGCTTAATTCAAAGAAAATGAAAGAACTCGTAAGTATTAATATAAACAATAGTATTACTTTCATCATAACCCAATTACTTAAAGAGTTGCTTTAGTCCACAAGTTAGTCAACTAAAATAGTTAAGTACATAATAATAGCGTTAACGTTAATTCGCAATCAAATAGTTAAACACATAATAGTAGCGTTAACGTTAATTCCCAATTAAATAGTTAAACACATAATAGTAGTGTTCACGTTAATTCCCAATCAAATAGTTAAACACATTACACACATTAAACACATCACGTTAATTCCCAATCACATATCTCACTAACCAACATAACATAAGTGTTTACACCGAACACACTTAACACACATTTATATAATCTGACTGACAGTCACAATCCCATTATAATACTTCACCCCGTCTTCCTCCAGCTGCAAGTTCACCTTCCCCAACTCCAAATGAGACTGATTTGAATGCCCACAACTCGGGTCTTATATACCAAACAATGATGGTGTAGGAACGAATCAGGAGGCGGCGGGTGGTGCCGGCGCCAATCATAGCTCCTCGAATCACATAACAGGTGCGAGGTCCATTCACAGCTCCTGGCGTCGATCATACGTCATAGCATCGGTCATCGAGGTGTGAAGGCTAGCATGCTGGTATGGGGCGAGATGGTTTGCCCACTCGCTCGTTCGCTCGCTAGTCTGCTTCACCACTTGGGTAGTTTGGCTCCTTGAACTCTAATTCTAACTCTTAAATTAACATACAGGGCTCCGTATGTCACAATATATATATATATATATTAATTGCCATTTTATAGCATTACCATGTTCACTGCGGTCATTACATTTTTTGGCGGGGGGGGGGGGGGGGGGTCAATCAAAAAGGTATTTCATGTGTTTTTTCCACCAACCAACTTTACCTCTAAACTCAAATCATGAAATCAACAAATACATGTGACAATCCAGGGATTCGAACCTAGGATGCTCACACCGAAATTCAGTGCATGTATGCATTACGCTCTGAAGACAGTTTTACAGACTTCAACGAGGTATGTCATAACTTTATAACAAACTAGATATCTACTTATCTTTTCGCGGATATATCATAATCAGGAGAGCATTATATCCGCGTAGCAACTGAGAGTGAAATTATTGAAAACTCACTTCCCAAACAGTCTCACAGATACGATATTAACGTAGTACTCTAGTGTTGTCTTAATTATACTGAACTTTTTCGAGTATATGTCATCTATATTAAATACATAATTCTCATAATCGGTTTTCACTTGGAACGAGTGTTATTTCGAAGCATGCCAATGCTCAATGGATACGTATTCAAATACGAAATAAATGTTCAGTAATAGCTATTCACCATCTATCCTACCTAAAATCGACAATTATATTTTATCAATTATAAGGTAATCGGTAAGAAAATGCTTATCTAATTCCTGCTATAGAATCTCTCTCTCTCTCTCTCGCTCTCGCTCTCTCTCTCTCTCTCTCTCTACCAACAGATTTTTCATTTACTTTTGTAATTATTATTTGTATTGCTTCTACATTAACACACATCTATTATTAACGTTAATCTTTAGTGCAAGTTAATCAGAATCAATTAGATTAATAGTGTAACTGAATAGTTAGGGTCATAGGATTTATCCTGAATAATGTTGGCAGGCCTGAACTGTAATAACTGTGGTGTTCCAGTAGTAGCAGAAGAGTTGGTAAAAAGCTCTATATGAAGATCCATACTAATCTCAGCCTAATGTCAGAAAGCAATAAGGGCTAAACGAGACTCAAACTATGCAAGTATGTAGTTCGGGGGAGGAAAGGTGATAGTTTAGCAGTCGACACAGGACAATCAGCTTTAGAACACCATGAATAGAGACGCATTTAGTATTCAAAGTTTAAACACGGTTACCAGCTACTCTAAATATACCAATAACTCATGAGAGAAATGCTTTACCACAAATGTTTGCCTCGATGTTAATTAATTGTTCATTATATATATATATATATATATATATATATATATATATATATATATCCGACGTGAGATATGTCTACTATTTGTTTACTACTGCTTATTACAGTGATATAAGTTATCATATCTGTTATATAATTATATATATATATATGTGTATGTGTGTGCATGTGTGTGTTATTCTACAGTATTGAGTTATGCACGAAATATATACTGTAGGCCTATGCAGTTTGGTATAATATTTAGTAACCCACTTCCTTGATAATATTTTCCAATAGGTGTTATACACCGAGACACCATATAATACAATAATTCATTACTAGATTATACTGCTTTATAATACAATAATTCATTACTAGATTATACTGCTTTATAATACAATAATTCATTACTAGATTATACTGCTTTATAATACAATAATTCATTACTAGATTATACTGCTTTATAATACAATAATTCATTACTAGATTATACTGCTTTATAATACAATAATTCATTACTAGATTATACTGCTTTATAATACAATAATTCATTACTAGATTATACTGCTTTATAATACAATAATTCATTACTAGATTATACTGCTTTATAATACAATAATTCATTACTAGATTATACTGCTTTATAATACAATAATTCATTACTAGATTATACTGCTTTTATAATACAATAATTCATTACTAGATTATACTGCTTTATAATACAATAATTCATTACTAGATTATACTGCTTTATAATACAATAATTCATTACTAGATTATACTGCTTTATAATACAATAATTCATTACTAGATTATACTGCTTTATAATACAATAATTCATTACTAGATTATACTGCTTTATAATACTACCAAATAGCAAACATGGCATATTGTTATGCTGTCAAATGTAAAGCGAGTAGCTATTGTATTTTTGTGTATAAGTTCTACATGATAATACATGTATAACAAATCATATAGCTCTGAGAATCGATGACACTCTTCTTTTCTGCTTTATGGCTATTATTAGACGATTATTTCAGATTAGGACATTATTTCACATTGTTTCTTCCTAAGCTGTAATTATTCTTCTAATTATAGCCAGGATAAACAATCAAAATGCGTCAAAACCGTCAGAGGGTAAATTAATGAAGGTAAACACGATACCATTACTTATGAAATTGATAATGGTGTGTGTTTGTGTGTGTGTGTGTGTGTGTGTGAACCTCCTGTCTGGCATTGGGGTGGAGTGTAAGTGTGCGTGGGGGGGGAGGGGAAGCGGGGGTAGTTTGTTCTCTTCATGGGTGGGGAGGGGAAGGAAGGGGTGACAGACAGGCACACCCTGCCCCTTCTGCCTGGGGTAGGAGTAGTAAGGGGGACTGGGCAGGGACCACCCCGTTCCTAGCTTCTGGGGTAGTAGGAGTAGGGGGTAAACCCTATGCAAGGACTTTCACTTCTGGGTGTACATAAGTCTAGTATCTTTCTCTTTAGTTTGTCCTATAAGAACACATCAATTATTATTTATGGAACCACTGGGTTAGTCAAGCATTTTCTCTCTTTCTTTAACTCTAGTTCGGGCCCAATATATGGGTCCTTTAAAAAAACTATGCAGTACTACTAGATGTTTACTGGAACAATTTCACCACCTCAGAGCTGGCCAATAGCTCAACTGAAAATCTTCGCTCCCATCTACTATCTGTCGTCCCTCTTGAACCGCTTGGCTGTAGGTATGCAAGCCAGCGATGTGACGACAGGCGGCCGGATACTGAAGGTGTATCCGCCTAGTAGGGGAGAGCGA
The DNA here is from genome assembly GCA_032716605.1 of Paralithodes platypus. Taxonomy (NCBI): domain Eukaryota; kingdom Metazoa; phylum Arthropoda; class Malacostraca; order Decapoda; family Lithodidae; genus Paralithodes; species Paralithodes platypus. Next base: position 2,763,920 of record CM064514.1, on the reverse strand, counting down.
TGCTAGGCCCGAGGTGGACTTTACTGGAACAAGTGATGAGGGCCTGGAGGCAGGAATAAGTGGATCCGAGTTTCCCTGAGTGCCCAAGCAAGAGAGAGAATGTGGGTTGCAAAAAGTTAGCCCAGTGTAGTCTGAGAGGTGAATGCCCCGGCAGCCTCCCCCACCCCTTTGATATAGTCCCGCCTCCCGCTCTCCGGCGCTGTGATTGGCTGAGCCGCCCGCTCGGCCGCGCGACTTGAATATTCCTTCCCTTTGCCTCCACTCTTCTCTCTCCATAATACATTCCTGGAAGCTGGTTGCGAATGTCTTTTAGTGGCTTACAGGAGTATAGGGCTGGCATTGATGCATTAGATCCATTGCAACCAGAGGAAACGGCCTGTGAAGAGAGCGAGAGCGAGTTTAAATGCGAGGCGGTACACGTAACCGTCGGCTCCAAAAACGGAGGCTTCTGATTGGTCGGCCGGGAAGGCGTGGCATGTTTACTTTGCGAGCCCGGAATGTCAAACTCAGCTGGTTTAAAGGGAAGGTTGATTGGCTGGCGGCCTTTTTACCTTAATAATAATAATAATAATAATATTTGTTCAGTTAGTATTTTACAATGTTGGCACAACATAATATGTTACAAATATGACATGTACCAGCTTTGCATAATTCCAACTAAGGATAGCCCAATAAGGCCGTTAGGCGTATTTGCATTGGGGTCCTTGTGGGATTAAATTAGCTGGGGAAAAAGGGGAGAATACAAAATATATGAATATGAGTAGTAAACAATTTAGAGAAAGTATTTCTAGGGGCTAAACTAAGATACCTTACATTCTATAGTTGGACTGGTTAAAATAGTTAAGTAATCATTTTTAGTGTAAAGGAAAATATATGTATCAATGGTAGGCTACTCGGAAAAAAAGTAAAATACCACAGGAACGAAAATCCTGAGAGCGAAACCCCCACCCCTAACGAGCCACAGGAACGAAAATCCTGAGAGCGAAACCCCCACCCCTAACGAGCCACAGGAACGAAAATCCTGAGAGCGAAACCCCCACCCCCAACGAGATCCCCGGTCCCTTTTCCATCCCCGATTTGGTCTCTCTCTCTCTCCCAATTCATTCCACATATTATACGTCTCTCAATCAGTCTTCTAATATACAAACCACAATACTTTACTCACTGACATTCTTGATGTACCACCTAAGTATGTATTTAATTATGTAACCACCATACAGGCTATAATACTTTCATTGTGTAGTTTCGAGGTGATCTAAAAGACACCTTAGCTTCCATTTCACACCAAATCAGATCGTGATTACGTCAGCCCTGTATTTAGTTATATAACAATCATAGTCCCTCCCGTTGTTTTATCCGCTAACTATAATTATATATTCCCAACCTTCCCAATACAACCTTCATTTCCCTAGACAAAATACCTAGGAGTAATTCCGAGATTAATTATGAAATTACACTAGGCAGCCCCATAACTCACTGAGATCCACATTGCTATTTTATTGATGTACCAACTCCCTAATGTTAACATAATTTAGGGAACTTGTAAAAAGGGAAGACACCTATCTTCGTTCCCCCATTTTTAGAAGTTAGCTATACATAACCTCACGTTGCATTGTTCGTCTGGCAATTTGTGTCCCTTGCCAGTTCTTGTATTGATTTATGCCTGTTGATTTAGATAAGTTAATTACGAGTTATGTAACAACCTATAACCACGACTCTATACACCCGATAACCCTATGCCAGTTATTGTATTGATTTAGGCCTGTTAATTCGGATAAACTCACTATGACCAATCTGCAGACGATTATCAGGAGAGATGCAGGAAAGCTACCTCGTATCTCTCTCTCCATGACGAGTATAGATATATGTACCCCCGTGCTCAGTTGCCCCCTTGCCTTGTTCTTCTAGTAACTAAGTGTATATATAATATTTACCGGAGTATGCCACTAGTATTGATACGACATAGTGGCACTGTCCTTGTGTCGTATTGTGCCACGTGCATACCAAACCGGTTTTCATCATCTTATTAGGACGACGTCTATAATGCCGTCGTTTATGCATGTATTCACTCCTTAGGGTAACTATCTGTTATCCACGATGTTTTCTCTTTTCCACTTAACTCCGCATGTTACACGCCTCTTAAACAAACCCAGTCTTCTTTAATACAAACCACATGACTTTCCTCCTGGACATTCTTGATGTAGCCTACCAACTAAGTATGTATTTAATTAGATAACCACCTTGTGAGTTATAGTATTTTCATTGTGTAGGTGCAAAGGCGATCTCAGGACACCTTCGTTTTCCAGTCCACAACGAATCCGATCATGATTATGTCAGCCCTATAATTAATTATGACCCCCTCCGTCCTCTGACCTAACCTCTAACCCGCAATACTAACCCTCTGCCAGTTATTGTATTGATTCATATCTGTTTATTTATACATGTTTAATTATGATCAATCTGCATACGATCATCTCAAGAGGAATGCAGGAAAGCTACCTAGTATCTCTCTCCATTACGAGAATAGATATATGCAGCCCCCCTGCTCAGTTACAACACCCACATACCAACCCCATGCTCAGCTGTTCCTTTCTTTTGTAGTAACTAAGTATATAGATATGTACCCCCGTGCTCAGTTGCCCCTTGTCTTGTTCTTCTAGTAACTAAGTATATATATAATATTAACCGGAGTATGCCCACCGATATTGATACGACACTGTCCTAGTGTCGTATTGTGCCACGTGCATACCAACCCGGTTTCATCATCTTATTAGGACGACGGCTATAATGTCGTCATTTATGCATGTACTCAATCCTTAGGTTAATTATCTTTTATCCGCCATTGTGTTCCTCTCTTCCATTTACTTTTCCACAATTGTTATACGTCTTCCAATCACCCCCTGAAACAACAATAAAACGAGTGAAAACAGCGTTTGGATGGTCAAAATCGGAGATATAGCCCGCGAGTTGTATAATGTATGGGTGAGGCAAGCTGCTTTCCCGCCAATTTCCCCCAAGGCCACTGAGACACAGTCGATCGATACTCTCTCTCTCTCTCTCTTGCATTCGCTTGCTATCAGTGATGACCACACCCTCCAACCGGATTTCTAATGTTAGCACAAAAATATACCTCAGAATAAGGGAATAACAGGGAAAATAGGTGATAACTGAAGGAGAGGAGGAAAGTGGGGAAGGAGGGGAGGTAGAGGACTGAGATTTTGCATGGCCCAGGGGCCCAATTTTTTTTTTTTTTTTTTTTTTTTTCGATGTCAAAAGTTGATTTTTGTTTTCACTCACTCTTAAGAGTCTCCCCGCAGTCCGCCGGGGGAACTCTTAAGAGCCTCCCCGCAGTTCCCGGGTTAAGGCCCTGTCGGCACTGCAAAGGACATCACTTTGATAAGTTGTGTCCTACTGCAGATAAAGTCAAAGACGTAAAAAAAGAGGGTACTACAACTGTGGCACTAGGTAGCACGCAAGACACCACTATATTGCCCACAATACAGATTCCCATGGAAGGTAATGACAGTAACAAAGTTTGTCGGGTACTTCTAGATCAAGGGTCTCAACGTTCCTTTATAAAGAGGTCCGTACTAGTGGGACTGAAGCACCGAATCGTAGGGGCTGAGACTCTTCGATTACAGGGCTTCACAGGGGTTACTGATAAGCAAGACTACGAGATAGCGGAGATTTCATATTTCTACCGTAAAAACCGGTACTTTATGAATTGTATCATAGTAGACACCCTACCAGAATATGTATCTGTAGGTGTGAAGAAGGTGGAATACGCATTACGTAGCAAAGGGGTTAACTTGTCAGATCCCATGGGAAATCAGAGTGAGGTGCATGTTCTACTTGGTGTGGATCATTATTATGAAGTAGTATACCCTGGATTTAAAAAGATGTGTGGTGTAATTTTAATCCCCACTAAATTTGGATATTGCATGAGCGGAAAGGTGCATACTACACAGTCAAAGGTCCTGGTCGACACGGTCTTCATATAATTATAGAGTCAATGTAACCGCGGCAGAGGAGTTGGGAAGGGAGGATTCCCAACCTAGTGACCCTAAGATGGCTGCCGAGTTCGACCTGGAACGACTGTGGAGATTGGATCACATAGACGATGTTTTAGACGATGTCGATCAACTGCACACATGCTTTGCCTTCTTACGCATCAAATCAACCAAGCTACAGACCAACATGGTGAAACACATACAATAGCACTGGATATATCAAAGGCATTTGATAGAGTCTGGCATCAATCCTTATTGTCGAAGATGTCACACTACGGCCTTGCATCATTAGTTCCACTAATTTCTTCTTATCTTCATAACAGAAAAATATGTGTAATGGTAGATGGCCTTTATTCTCAATTTCACTCAATAAATGCTGGTGTTCCCCAGGGATCAGTTTTGGCCCCAATTCTGTTCCTCATTCATATCAATGATCTCATATCTACCACTCATAATCCAATACATTCCTACGCAGATGACTCAACACTCCACAGTTCCTTCACATTTACCAATTCTTTCACCCAACCCGATCTTATCAATTCAAAAATAAACACTGCAATTTCTCTGAACCAGGACCTTTCTAGAATTAGTGGATGGGGACAAAAGAATCTAGTTTCCTTTAATGCACAGAAAACCAAATACATTCAATTTTCTAACCGACAGAATCTCACTGACTCCCATATATTTGTTAATGATGTAAATATTCCCACTTCCCCTAGTATTGACATTCTCGGTGTAACATTAACTACTAACTTGAGCTGGACACATTATGTTAGAAGCATTGCTAAGAATGCCTCTAAAAAACTGGGACTCCTGTACAGAGTTCGAGAAATCTTCACTGACGAGCAGTTGGCCGTGATATATAAAAGTCATGTGCGTTCTCAGATGGATTACTGTTCACCTCTGTGGGGTGGAAGTGGAGTGGTTGCATTGAGGCAGTTGGACAAAATTCAAAATAAAGCTATTAGATTAATCAATAACCCTGCAATCACACAGGACCTTCCTACATTATCCATACGAAGAAACGTTGCATCCCTTGCATTATTCTACAGATATTTTCACAGCAATTGTTCCGAGGAACTTGCTTCAATTGTGCCGCCTCTCCACATCTTTCCCCGTAGAACTAGGGCAGCTGAGAGCGCCCATGAATTTACACTTTCTCCTCCACAATGCAGAACTTCTGCTTATCAGAATTCATTTATCCCCAGAGCTACTACTCTTTGGAATTCACTTCCCTCGAATTGCTTTCCACAAACTTACAATCTACAAATGTTTAAATCCAGTTGTTACAAACATTTTATGAATGGAGGATGCCTTTAGGCACATGGACCTTTTTATTTTATCTGTTTTTCCTTCCTCCGTTCATTGTCTCTTTAAAAAAAAATAAAAATAAAATAAAATAGGCATTAATCCTATGGAGACTGATTATGACTCGGAAGTTGCGCTACAAGGTTTGACGAGTTTGTGTGCTACTGTGCCTCAGACAAGCAATATAAAGTTAGTTTACCCTGGGAGAACAGTGAGATAAGCCTGCCTACCAACTATGGTTTGGCATTAGGTCGCTTGCGCGCATTACAGCGCAATTTGTCTAACGAATCGAGCACGCGCCAGGCATATGACGATGTATTTCGGAGTTATGAAGATAGGGGCTTTATAGAAAGAGTCGATGTCAAGGAACCGTTTAAGAAGGGTAGGGTTCACTATCTGGCCCATCATGGGGTAAGGAAAGACAGCGTTACCACACCAATACGGGTGGTGTATGACTGTTCTGCCCACCAAGGTCAACAACCCAGTCTAAATGACTGCCTGTTGACAGGTCCGTCCATGGTGTCGGACCTGTCCCAACATCTATTGCGGTTTAGGCTGGGAAAGTACGCCTATACCAGTGACATCGAGAAAGCATTCTTGATGGTCAAGCTAAAGGAGGAAGATAGAGATGTTACCCGCTTTCTTTGGTTCAGCGACATTAGCGACTCTGAAAGTCCAATCATAATATACCGTTTTCGGGTTGTACTCTTTGGGGCCACGTGCTCGCAGTTTTTGTTGAATGCCACAATCAGAAAACACCTAGCTGACACTCATGAGGACACAAGTAAACTATCTCGCGGATTATACATTGACAATTTGCAGGGTACTAGCGATAGTCAGGATGATTTGTTATATGCATACTGGCAAGCACGGAGATTGTTTGCGGATGCACATCTATTTCTCCGCGAGTGGGTTACTAATAGTGAAGATCTTCAGAGTTTAATACAGGTGGACGGTACGGCATCTCTTAACCAGGAAAAGTCCAGAAATTTGGGGATGATCTGGCAACCTAAACATGACATACTAACTTTTCAAACAAGGTCTTTTGCTCAGCAGACAGTAGCGCACACCAAAAGAAGTCTGTTGAGCAAAGTTGCGCAATTATTTGATCCTTTGGGTCTAGCATTACCCGTTACCATAAGAGCTAGGATTCTAATGCAGGAAGTTTGGAGACGTAAAATAGGATGGGATGACAGTTTGCCCGAGGACCTGAATGACCAAGGGACATTGTTGTTGAATGAATATGCCATCCTATGTACTAAACCTATACCTCGTAAAGTGGCGGCGTTCGGTGACGTTACGTTACACACGTTTTGCGATGCTAGCGCCACGGCATACGGGGTAGCCATATATGTTGTTACTTCATTTGGGGCACATTTAGTTACAGCCCGGGCCAAGGTAGCCCGGTTAAAAAGGTAACTATCCCTAAAATGGAATTGACTGCCATGCTGCTATTAGCACGTCTGGTGCAACATGTACGCGCAGCATACGAGAGCGAATTAAATATTGAAATCGTTCACGTATGGTGCGATAGTCAGGTCGCACTCAACTGGATACATAGCAAGAAGTCTCTGCCAGTTTATGTGCGGAATAGGGCAAATGAGATTAGGGCCCTATTGCCAGACGTTGCTTATCATTATGTAAATACAAAAGAAAACCCTAGTGATCTCATAACTAGGGGTATAACGGCTAGCCAGTTAATGAAGTCCGAATTGTGGTGGCATGGTCCAAAGTGGTTGCTCCATGAAAGTGAATGGACGATATGGTATGCTGTTGGTGAGGGACTTACAGCCCAACCAAATGAGCCACCGGGTCCTATCATAAAGTGGGCAAGATTCGGTGACTATAATAAACTAGTCAGAGTTGTAGCTTGGGTATTGCGATATGTATCCAATCTCAAGCTTAAAGTAACGGGCCAACTCTGCAACAGGGGTCACAACATTGATGCTCGTGAATTTAAAGCAGATGAAGTAACTTTGATCAAATGGGTTCAAGTAGAAACCTTTTCCAATGAATTAGAATCCTTGAAAAGCTCGAATAAGACATTAATGCCTAATATAGTGCGTCAACTAAGGTTGCACCTAGACAATGGCCTCATCAGGTGTGAGGGTCGCCTGAAGTGGTCGGGTGTACCAGACGGCACAAACCGCCCTGTACTTATGCCAACAAGACATCACGTTACTGATCTATTGATCATACGTGCACATAGGGAAGTAAAACACTACGGGGTATGTCATATTATATCAAATTTACGTCTCACATGGTGGATACCCAGAGTTCGACAAGTAGCTTGACGCGTAGTAAGAAAGTGTGTAATATGCCAGAGACTAAAGGGTAAACCTTATGCAACTGGACCAGCTCCACCTCTACCTGAATGCCGTGTAAAGCACGTAGAACCTTTCCAAGCAGTAGGATTAGATTACACAGGGGCATTAAAGACGAGGGAGCATGAGAAAGTTTATATATTATTGTTTACCTGTGCAACATCTCGAGCGGTACACCTAGAACTATGTGATAATATGTCTAGCGAAGAATTTATGCTGGCGTTTAGACGGTTTTGTGCCCGTCGTTCATTCCCTCAACTCATTCTTAGCGACAATGCTCCCACTTATGTCCAAGCATCAAAATATCTAAAGGATATGAGTAGTGATCCTACTATCATCACTCTTTTGGGAGAGAAGAAGTGCGAATGGAGGTTCATTCCAGTTAAGGCACCTTGGTTTGGTGGAATGTGGGAACGATGTGTCGGCATAGTAAAGTCAGGACTAAGAGCGGTTGTAGGACGTGCTCTATTAAAGAAGAGTGAGTTGACGACAGTCCTCACAGAGATAGAGGCAGTCGTGAATGATCGCCCACTTACGTGTACACCGACCTGCAAGAACCACTACCATTAACGCCAGCTCACTTGCTATACGGAAAACCATTGACTGCGTTTCCATCTGATTTTCAGTCTATAGTAGAGTTAGAGGATCCCTCGTTGTACTCTGAGGTAGCGGTGTCTAAGAGAATTTTAGGAAACGGTGGATTAGTGAATATCTGCTAGCATTGAGGGAAAGGAGTGTTACTCCCTCTGGTTGACCAACGGCACCTACTGTTGGTGACGTTGTTTTAATTAAAGAAGATGGTCCTTGTTTATACTGGAAATTGGGCCACGTGTTGGAGGTATACAAGGGGGCAGACTCTGTAGAGCGGGTGGCGCTATTGAAGACAGCCACTGGAACTACTGCTCGTCCTATCGCACGTTTGTACGCTTTGGAGCTCGATTCCGCATTGCAATCTGATGCTCCACCTGTTATTGCTGGGGCCAAGGATTCTCAAAGGAACGACTCACCTCTTACTGATGGTGATCATTCTCGGACCGGGACGCATCCCAGACGCGCTGCTGCTGGCGCCGTCGACTTATGGCGTCAGAAGATAGCCACTGGGCAACTTTAGGTTTAAGGTGGGGTTCAGGTCTTTTTTGTGGGGGGAGTGTATCATATAAATACGATAGAATATGACTCTTTTGTGATCTCGTATGTCTCTGTGACGTCACGATCGCTCCTACAGCACGACATAGGACGAGTAGATCGTATATTATAAGATTGTAAATAAGTTAAGTTATAAAAGGCCTAATATACTATTAAGCAATATTGTCATGGTCTTATGTAGTATATATGAATTTATCGTATATATTAATATAATTTATCGTATAGAGCAACCTAGATGCGGTACGATAATTTGGGCTCCTGGCGGTTTGCCAAGGCAGCAAGGTGTGCTTTCGAGGAACGCCAGAGCCTTCACGAACACCAACCAGTTAACATCTAAATTTCCGCCCTCAGTTGATCGAGCTTTTGTGCCTCTAATCACAATACACATACAGCAATACACACAGTTACACCATCACGACGCTCTCATCGACACCATGACTGACTGACAGATAAGCATAATAATCATGTCCATTCCCATGTAATCATTTATTCTTTCTTTAACTTGACTCGTGTCTCGGGACCGAAGTCTCGATCCCCATTGTCCACCGCCATATTGGGTAAAACGTTCTCCCTTGCCTCATTGCCACGTGGAACTATTGGTGAGTTAATTCCTGGCTAATATTAACCCTTATAACCTTACCCTATATATAAATTTATTATGTGAGACCTTTGGATATAAATTAGCTTGTTTCAGATTGAATTCAATTTAGATATGGAGTAGTATTAATTTAGATTTATTTATTTGATGCATTATAGCTTAGTAATATTTAACTTCCATTGATAGTTTACCACATGTGTAAACTAATGGAAACGGTAATTAGAGAAGGAATAATGGAGCATATGAAATCAAACCAACTTTTCAGTGGGAGACAGTTCGGATTCTTGCCGGGGAGGTCGACGGTACTACAGCTAATTAAGGTGGTAGATGATTGGATGCAAATTCTAGAGGATGGTGATGTAATAGACGTGGTATATTGCAATTTTATGAAGGCCTTCGATAAGGTTCCACATAAAAGGTTAATAGAGAAAGTTAGAAGCTATAATATACAGGAGAAATGTGTGAAATGGATAGAAGCCTTCCTGAAAGATCGGAGACAGAGGTGAATGGAATAGGCTCGGGGTGGAGGGAAATTACAAGTGGGGTACCTCAGGGATCTGTGTTGGGACCACTACTGTTCGTTATATTTATCAACGACTTACCTGAAGTTATAACTAATGGAAGTGAGGTATACCTGTATGCGGATGACACTAAGCTGTATAGAAGAGTGAGCAGTAAGGAAGATGTGGGTTTGCTTCAAGGAGATGTGGAGGGCATGAAGGGATGGTCTGAGCATTGGTTAATGCCTTTTCATCCAAAAAAATGCAAGTACAGTACATGCGGATTGGGACAAGCAAGATAGACAAGGTAGGATACAGTATGTATGAAGCGATGGAGGAAGTGAATGCAGAAAAGGATATAGGAGTAGTGATAGACAATAAGTTAAATTTCTCAGAACATTTAGCGGAAAAGATAAACAAAGCCAATAGAATTGTAGGGCTGATAAGGAGGACATTTGTGTCACTTGACGAAAGAAATCTTCAGGAATCTCTATACAGCGCTGGTTAGGCCGCACCTGGAATATGCAAACCAGGTGTGGGCTCCATATATGGTAAAGGATATAGAAGCAGTGGAGAAAGTGCAGAGGAGAGCTAGCAAGCTAGTACCAACATTGAAGAACGCTGACTATGAGCAGAGGTTGAGGGCACTGGGGCTTCTGACACTGGCATATAGGAGAAAGAGAGGGGATATGATAGAGACTATTAAGATAGTGTCAGGAAAGTATGATGAGGATGTGTGTGAAGGTATCTTCTTGATGCGGGAGGGAACAAGAACAAGAGGACACTCTAAGAAAATTTACAAAGAAAGAAATAGGCTTGAGAAGGCAAAGAACTCATTTTGTGATAGAGTGGTAAATGAGTGGAACGCATGCCCCAGTATGTAGTCGATTCCGAATCAATAAGGGAGTTTGAAAGTAATCTTGATAAAGCATGGGGAAGACAAGATTTGAAGTTTGATTATAAAGCAAAAATACAGAATAGTAAAAATGTTGCGTCTGCTACCGCCGCCGCCAACACCGTAAACGACCGCAGCAGTGCAAGTAGGCTACTGGTACTGAGCTGGATACACAGGCCTAGTTTGCCTTTTTCCAGAGGATCTACTGCAAGAAACTGTAATCTATTTCCGCATATTGCCACCTATACCACATCATTTACCTCGTCGTACCTTCCTGTTAAATACAACAATATTTTGTTTAGCTCGTATAGGTGCAATTATAAAAATTTACCAAAAATAATAATAGTCTAGCCTATATGGTGTGAATATTTTTGTTTAGCCTAGGCTATAACCTAGTTTTTTTTTGAAAAAAAGCATAGTAAAGTAGAAGCCTAGAAGGTAAAGATGGTGTTTGCAGGCATACCGTCCTCCTTGTTAACTAGCCTAGCTGTTATTAGTCCCATGCTGGTAATATATTTGATGATGGCAATAAGTCATGGGAGGTGAGGGGGACAAAGCCCCCCTCAACCTATCATTATATCCCATGGCCAACTGTTGGACAATAGGTTGAGAGGGGCTTTACCCCCCTCATCCCCCATGACTTATTGTCATCACCATATATATTTCCAGCAGGGGGGCAAATAACAGCTGGCCGTGGGATAATTTTGTAATTAAATGCAGTCAAATTAGACGCGAACATAACCGAGCCTGCAACTTCATCTAAACAAGGAGGACAGTACACCCGCTAACACCACCCTTACCAAGGTAAGAGTTGTGTTTGCGGGTGATGTACCGTCCGCTTTGTTTACATAGTCGAACACTCTGGGCTGGGGGCGGGTAGGATGTAGTGAGCGGGCGTACCGCCATCTTTGTTTACATTACGCGTAGTGGCGTCGGACCTTTACCATCATGTTCCCGTCTATTTTAACCTAACCTAACCTAACCTAAGCTAGTATATTCATGTAGTAATGACAGGGGGCAAATAGCAGAAAATATAGCGTCGAAATAGACGGGAACGTAAGTGCGACCGCGGCGATCGCCCTATGTAAACAATGACGACCGTACGCCCGAACTCTACATCCATCCCCTGGGGGCTTTGGCCCCTCAACAAAAATGGAGGTGTTATGGATAAAAAAATATATTACCCTAGACTAGCCTGTAGCCAAAAAATAAAAAAATAAAAAAATAACAAAAATATATATATACCGTATATATATAGCCTAGGCCTATTTTGAAAAGGTAGATAGGCCTTGAGGTGTTGTGAATACAAAAATATTACCCTAGGCCTATTTTGAAAAATTAGGCCTAGGCTAAGTCTGGCATTTTGGCTTGGCTAGAACTGCCTGTGTAGGCATAGACATAGTAAAGTCTGGCATTTTGGTTTGGCTCGCCCTGTCTAGGTGCAGACATGGTAAAGTAGAACAACATACTGTGGTTAAGGTATAAATAATACACTAATTTCCCAACTAGCCTAACAGATGATTATCAATGATCAATCCGTCGGAAATCCTTTAACTTGGGCCACTAACAGGCTTCCTTGTAGCCTAGCTAGGCTAATTTCTTATCATCAATTCACAAGATACTCTATTCTTCTTCCTGTTGGCTGTGGTGGATCGAATTAGCCATGCTAAACAATTAAAAGCTCATAAATTAATTATATTAGGTTCTTCTTGGCGCTTCGGTCATGTGGGTGACATATTGTTTATTAGGTTTGAATCCCCGGACTGCCACATGTGATTGTTAATTTCATTAATCGATTTTAGGAGTAGAGTTGGTTACTGGAGAGAACATAATAATTTACAAAGGCCAAGCACCTGATTGGTCAAGAGAAGCCTCGATGAAAATAACCGAAAGGGAGCCGTAAGGGAGCTCAACGAAGCGTTCGTGAATACACCTTCCGCACTCCCTTAGGAACGATCGTAGGTTGCTGTACGACATCGCACGCTACGACCGTTAGTGAATATGGGACTCTGGGTCCAGAGTTTTTACCATCCCAAAATACGTGAAAAGGTATAATCAGTATTCTATGAAATTCAGATATCAATAATAAGGAAGATCAATACCTCTTATAATAAATTAACTTTAAGGTGACGTTCTCACTCTTCAGATAACCTACTGTATATACCGATTTTAGACGGATTTCTACCTGTTCAGCAACTCAGTCATATTGCCGTCAAGTGGAAAATAAACAGAGTCCGTTTCCCCTGAATTTTGAGTTATATAAGTGAAGTGTTAACTTATCCTGCAGTGAGCCTTACTATCCTATTAGTAAAGTGTTCATATAGGAATTACGTCTGCGATCCTTGCATACCTTAAGTCTGAATTTTCATATAAATAATGAGATTTACTATACCTTCATAAACTCTGAAAATATCGCAGTGGAGACTATAATATTTTAGTCCACAAACGAATGCTAGACTACTCGGCCCACGGGACAGCTCGGCTCGGACAGCTCGGCCCAGTAAAACTGAGACAGCTCGGCCCAGTGTTAATTGCGAGACAAATCGGCCTTTCACAACCCTTATTTGCTTCGACAACATAAAAACGATATAGATGGCTATATTGATCATTTTGGAATCACTATGTCCCTATCTATTTATGTATCTATCTTTTCATTTCATCAAACAAGTGACAATTCATTAACTTTTATTTCTCGTATTGATAATTTTGGAATCACTATGTCCCTATCTAACCTAACCTAACTTAACCACCAAACCAAACTTAACTTAACTTAACTTAACTTAACTTAACTTAACTTAACTTAACTTAACTTAACTTAACTTAACTTAACTTAACTTAACTTAACTTAACTTAACTTAACTTACCTTACCTTACCTTACCTTACCTTACCTTACCTTACGTTAAGTTAAGTTAAGTTAAGTTAAGTTAAGTTAAGTTAAGTTAAGTTAAGTTAAGTTAAGTTAAGTTAAGTTAAGTTAAGTTAAGTTAAGTTAAGTTAAGCTAAGCTAAGCTAAGCTAAGCTAAGCTAAGCTAAGCTAAGCTAAGCTAAGCTAAGCTAAGCTAAGCTAAGCTAAGCTAAGCTAGAAATCTTCAGGAATCTCTATACAGCGCTGGTTAGGCCGCACCTGGAATATGCGAACCAGGTGTGGGCTCCATATATGGTAAAGGATATAGAAGCAGTGGAGAAAGTGCAGAGGAGAGCTAGCAAGCTGGTACCAACGTTGAAGAACGCCGGCTATGAGCAGAGGTTGAGGACACTGGGGCTTCCGACACTGGCATATAGGAGAAAGAGAGGGGATATTTCTTACAGTATTCTTACAGTAGATCCTCTGGAAAAAGGCAAACTATGCCTGTGTATCCAGCTCAGTACCAGTGCTTGCACTGCTGCGGTCGTTCACGGTGTTGGCGGCGGCGGTAGCAGACGCAACATTTTTACTATTCTGTATTTTTGTTTTATAATCAAACTTCAAATCTTGTCTTCCCCATGCTTTATCAAGATTACTTTCAAACTCCCTTATTGATTCGGAATCGACTACATACTGGGGCAGTGCGTTCCACTCATTTACCACTCTATCACAAAATGAGTTCTTCGCCTTCTCAAGCCTATTTCTTTCTTTGTAAATTTTCTTAGAGTGTCCTCTCGTTCTTGTTCCCTCCCGCATCAAGAAGATACCTTCACACACATCCTCATCGTACTTTCCTGACACTATCTTAAAAGTCTCTATCATATCCCCTCTCTTTCTCCTATATGCCAGTGTCGGAAGTCCCAGTGTCCTCAACCTCTGCTCATAACCCGCGTTCTTCAACGTTGGTACCAGCTTGCTAGCTCTTCTCTGCACTTTCTCCACTGCTTCTATATCCTTTACCATATATGGAGCCCACACCTGGTTTGCATATTCCAGGTGTGGCCTAACCAGCGCTGTATATAGATTCCTGAAGATTTCTTCGTCAAGTGACACAAATGTCCTCCTTATCAGCCCTACAATTCTATTGGCTTTGTTTATCTTTTCCGCTAAATGTTCTGAGAAATTTAACTTATTATCTATCACTACTCCTATATCCTTTTCTGCACTCACTTCCTCCATCGCTTCATACATACTGTATCCTACCTTGTCTATCTTGCTGGTCCCAATCCGCATGTACTTGCATTTTTTTGGATGAAAAGGCATTAACCAATGCTCAGACCATCCCTTCATGCCCTCCACATCTCCTTGAAGCAAACCCATATCTTCCTTACTCCTCACTCTTCTATACAGTTTAGTGTCATCCGCATACAGGTATACCTCACTTCCATTAGTTATAACTTCAGGCAAGTCGTTGATAAATATAACGAACAGCAATGGTCCCAACACAGATCCCTGAGGTACCCCACTTGTAATTTCCCTCCACCCCGAGCCTATTCCATTCACCAATACCCTCTGTCTCCGATCTTTCAGGAAGGCTTCTATCCATTTCACACATTTCTCCCCTATATTATAGCTTCTAACTTTCTCTATTAACCTTTTATGTGGGACCTTATCGAAGGCCTTCATAAAATCGCAATATACCACGTCTATTACATCACCATCTTCTAAAATTTGCATCCAATCATCTACCACCTTAATTAGCTGTAGTACCGTCGACCTCCCCGGCAAGAATCCAAACTGTCTCCCACTGAAAAGTTGGTTTGACTTCATATGATCCATTATTCCTTCTCTAATTACCGTTTCCATTAGTTTACACACAACACTTGTCAAACTGACTGGTCTATAATTCCCTGGGTCATTTCTCTTTCCCTTCTTAAATATAGCTGTTATGTTCGCCTCTCTCCAGTCCATCGGGATTTGTCCTGTATTAAACGATACCTCAAATAACATTTTCAATGGCTCTACTAACATCTCCCCTCCTTCCTTTATGATTCTTGGGTGTATCCCATCCGGTCCCGGTGACTTACTTCTATTCATTTTTTCTATAGCCCTTCTTATTCTAGCATGGGAAAACTCTACTAGTTCTAGTGCCGGTGCCTGTTTGATGGGAATAGTAGGCACTGCATCCTCCGACTCCACTGTTAGTACCCCCCCAAAGTATTTCCCCAGCACCTCTGCTTTCTCCTTATCAGTCTCCGCTCTACTCCCATCATTCAACCCCCCCACCAGCTCTGGGATCCCTACTCTTCTTGTTAATTTTTCCTGAATGTACTTCCAGAATATTTTTGGATTATCCTTCACATTTCTAGCTATCTCTCTCCCTCTCCTTCACCCCCCTCCTTGTTTCCCACCTTATTTTATTGTTTATTTGTCTGCGTTCCAGATCCACTTCCTTAGCCTCTATACTAGACCCCCTGTTCTTTTTTAACAATTTTAATCTTTCCCACAATCGTTTCTTTCTTCTAATCAATATCCAAAGCTTTCTTTTCATTGGCAATTCTGGGTTAGTTCTTTTCCTCAATTTTGTTTTATCCTTATATTCCCTTACTGGTACACTTTTGGATACAGCATTCTCCAGTTTGACTCTAATTTTCCTCCACATTCCTTCAGCGTCTTCACCGTTCAATATTCCCCCCAGTCAATGTCCAAACACCGTCTCAGCAGCTCATAATCTGCTCTATCATACATGTATATTTTTCTATTGCTTTTATTATCCCTCTCCGATTTAATGTTACAACTAAAGCTTATACAGGCATGGTCACTACGACCTATAGGGCTATCCACATTAACATGTTCCACTATATCCTCTTCATTGCTAAAAATCAAATCAAGTACACTCCCCTGCGTCCCATCTCTATATCTTGTCATCTCTACAATATGTTGCGTTAAAAAACAATCTCTCACTTTCTCTATAAACTTATTTTCCAGGCTACCCTGTCCCGCTGGAGTAGTACAATTTGCCCAGTTGATCCTTGGCAAATTGAAATCTCCAATCAAAATTTTATATTTGTTCTCTCTATTATCTATCTCCTCCATTGTTTTCAGTAGGTTATCATCCTCTCCCCTGCTATTATTTGGGCTTCTATATATAGAGGCAATTAGAATTGATCCTCTTACACATTTTACTTCAATACACAAATACTCACAATACTGCTGTCTCATATCCACCTCATTAACCTTGAGCTCTTTTCTTACATAAATAAACAGTCCTCTTCCAACCTCTGCTCTAATAGCATTTCTCTCATATAACTCAAAACCCTCCAAACTATATTCCACCAGTTCCCTCTCAATTCTAACATTTTTTGGTCTTACTTCCTGTAGGGCTATGATATCAGGTTTTTCCTCTTCATCCTGCAACCTACATATCAGTTCTCTTTTCTTGTCCTGAGTAAACACATCCACATTACTAAACATAATCCTTAATCCATCTACCATTCCTCCAGCAATTACACCATCCCGCTCCTCCAGTCCGTACCCTACTCCCCTGTTAGCACTACTGGGTCTGACTCTTGTCTCCTGTCTCTCCCTGTGACACCTCCACCCCGTTCTCCTCCTCCGTCACAACTCTCATCACATTCTCTCCCCTCCCTGATCTCCCCCTCCTTTCTACTCTTATAAACCACTTCCTCACTTTTCCGTCCCTCACTCTCCAGTAAAAATTTCTCTTTTCCTCCTCATCCAACTTTCCATTATTTTCATCAGCCTTTTCTTGTAATTCCTTAATTTTTTTCCTTTGTTCTATACTCAAATCCTTCTTTAGTCTTATGTTTTCAGTTTATCATTTGTATTTAGCCTCCAACTAAAATTTGTCACAGTCTCCGCCACTACCCTAGTTTTAAACTGTACCCTTATAGGTCTCATCTCTCCCCTTTTATATCTACCTATCCTACTGATCTCCTCCACCTGCCCTTCCCATCCATATTCGTCCTCATCCACACCTTTCAAGACCTCCTTCACTGTCTCCATATCCCTCACTTTTCTCACTCCATTATCATTCATATGAGTCTCTATATCTCCATACAAGATTACACCCCTATCCCTGTCCATGGCCTCCCTCACGACACTCTCCTTGTTCTTCATGACCCTACAACTGCACTCTCAAAACTTTGTTTGGTCATATTCATTTCTTCCTTTTGCTCTTTCATAATATCCTCCAAATCCTTGACTTTTTGTTTACCTACCACCGTCCATGCAGTCGACTCCTTTACTTCCGTGAAACGTCCTTCGTATTCCTTCAGCTGCTCCTTCAATGCCATATTCTCTGCTCCCAGTTCATCTACCCTTTTCAATAACATCTCTAGGCTCTCATTAACTGCCAAAAAAGGCCTGCATTCACTTCCTTCGCTAGGCCTATTCCCTTCCCCACCTATCACACCACACATTACACACAGTGCCTTAACTTTCTCACCAATATCCCCCTTCCATTTCTCCGTATCACTCATCCACTTTTCCAAATCCTTCACAACAATACTAACCTCTTCTAACTTCTTATCTGTGCTCTTAAATCCCCGAAAACGTTGTAACCTTCCTTCCGACTCCGTCATACCCGAAATTCCCTCTGCCATGTTTGTTTACAAACTCAACAACTCACAACCCTACCGCTGTCCCGTCACTACACACTCTTATTACACTATATATCACCCCTCCACCACACCAATATATCCTCCCCCTTCACTAAATCTTTCCTCTTCTTGCTAGCCCCGTATGCACTCGATATTCCGTGAATTACTTGTCCATCCCATAACATATGCCGGAGCCTCAAAACTTGCGTCCGCCTTCCGCCATTGTGTGCCGCCAACCTGAATATGATAGAGACTTTTAAGATAGTGTCAGGAAAGTACGATGAGGATGTGTGTGAAGGTATCTTCTTGATGCATGAGGGAACAAGAACGAGAGGACACTCTAAGAAAATTTACAAAGAGAGAAATGGGCTTGAGAAGGCAAAGAACTCATTTTGTGATAGAGTGGTAAATGAGTGGAACGCACTGCCCCAGTATGTAGTCAATTCCGAATCAATAAGCGAGTTTGAAAGTAATCTTGATAAAGCATGGGGAAGACAAGATTTGAAGTTTGATTATAAAACAAAAATACAGAATAGTAAAAATGTTGCGTCTGCTACCGCTGCCGCCAACACCGTGAACGACCGCAGCAGTGCAAGTGCTGGTACTGAGCTGGACACACAGGCCTGGATAGTTTGCCTTTTTCCAGAGGATCTACTGTAAGAAATTGTAAGAATAGCATAACATGGGGCCGAGCTGTCTCAAATAATGGGCCGAGCTGTCTCGCCGTCGTGGCCGAGTTGTCCAAAAGTGGGCCGAGCTGTCCGAGCCGAGTTGTCCCATGGGCCGAGTCGTCCAGTCACCTCCACAAACTTGAGCTACAATTGAAAATACCTTTAATGCTTGAGTTTTCGTATTTAGTGCCAATGAATACGGGAACATGTATCCAATCGTCCACTATCATTCACAGGATTAAGTTCACCTAATATATTAGTGAAACTGAAGTAAAATTAAATTGTTAGTAATTTCCATCGTTACCTTTTTCACAAAGAGAGAAGTGCGCATAATTCTCAAGGAAGAATTATAGATAGGCCTACAGTAGCCTATATAGTTGAAGTGATATACCTGATTCTATCCAGATCCACGAGCGTACTGGGAGATTTTAAAACGAGAAGTTGTACCACTTATGAGTAGGCTACCCCATGTGTTAAAAGTGTGGTTTAATGTTATTTTAATACCACAATTTTTGTTGATATATTTGAAGATAAATAATGAATCTAGGCCTATATGCTCTAAAGATCATAAGAAAATTTGTTTTAACCCTCAGCAAAACCTAATAAAAAAGTATGGTACTAAAATGTCTTTTTCGTAACAAGGTTGTCAATACGATACTTTCAGTCATCGATAGCTCTAAAGATCATATGAAAATGTGTTAAACCCTCGGAAAAACCTAATATAAAAGTATGGTACTAAAATTTAATTTGCGTAACAAGGTTGTCAATACGGTACTTTCCCGTTATCAATGTACATTCAAGCTGAAGGTTGCAGAGTAAACACCATAGACTTCATCGACTTTTCTTTCACCTTCGTATAATCGACAGCCAATTTTCTGTTTTTTTTATTAAGGGATTAGTACTTAACCAGCGGGGGTGTGGGGGCGGCAGCCCCCACCCATAATACTAGGTTAGGTTAGGTTAGGTAAGGTTGTTGTTGTTGCTGTTCCCCAAGCTGCCTGGCCGAACAGCCCCAAGGCCCTGAGCAAGGCCAAGGCCATAACCGAGCGCCCCCACAAAACCCTCCCTGTCGACCACAATAAAGCCTGGGTGACTGAAGCCACTCCATGGCGGGGAGCTGAGGAGGGTGCGGCAACACCCGGGAAACCAAAACCCCACCCAGGGCCCTGTGCCCCTCAGCAATTATGAAGAGAAAGTTGAGGGGCAAAGGAAAAATGTGACGCTTTGGCTTCCAGTCTTGGTAGATTGGTAGGTCAATCCACGGACGAGACGCCGTCACTTGAGATCTAGAAAATATATAAGTAAAAGGAACAGTCAGAGTAAGCTATGGGTAAGGCAGAGATCGCTCAGTTCTCACTCTGATAGACCAGCCCATCACCAATGGTTAGGTAAGGTTGTTAGGTTAGGCTAATGTCTTTTCAAATCACTATCGGGGAGCGTGTCTCAACATCGATCGATAGGCCTAATGGGGAAAATAGGTTTTCCCGAGATTTCTAATTAATTACAAACACTATATATTATATTGATGCAAATGACCAATTTTGTTTATAAAAAACACTCAGAAAATTTGTGGTATTAAAATAACATTTTTCCAAAAGTGTTTCTAAATTCATCATATGTGTTTCTAGTGAATAGGCTAAGTAAATAAAGCTGTAGGCCTATTACAAATTATCTTTTGAGATTAGGCTATATAGGCCTATGCCCTCTATTGATAATTATATGTACTTGCATGAATTCCAATATCCCAGTCGAGAACTCCCCTTAACCCGGGAACTGCAGGAAGACTCTTAAGAGTTCCCCCGGCGGACTGCGGGAAGACTCTTAACCTCTGAAGTGCGCATGGGTTTAAGGGGACCGACCGGTTAATTTAGGCTTAAAAAACTCGAAATCCTGAAAACACCAATAGGTGTTTACTCAACAAGAGTCAACATCCCTTCATAAGCCAGTGAAATGTTATTAGTGAAAACCCATTGGAAATAGTATTTTTTTATGTTTTCCAAACTTTTCCTGTAATTCTAAAAACGTTATATAGCGAACTTTGAAATTAACATGCTCAGTAACTACTGGTCGTACGAGGAGCATACCTATATAAATCGAAAGAGCGTAAGCTACTCTACAACCTACCATACGCTTTATCTTCTACTTTGCCATGTTCCCGCATAAAATATTGTAAATCTAAAAAACAAAAGTAAAAATGTTCACCTAATGACCTTAGACTTTCACCTGTTTTTCTCAGAACCTATATTGCCGCAATATCGGATGTTATTTTACAGTTATTATTGGACCTATAGGAATGGTGTATATACCATTGGAAAGGTAATTAAAAACACTAAAAGGCCTATAAACCAAATTTACTCTAATAATTTAAAAAGTTTCACAATATGTCGTCAAAGTTGTAATTTTCTATAAATATATTCGCCTGAATCCGTCATCGAACAAATACACAAAATATATAAAATTTGTTTTATAGAAACTATAGATACACCTTTTGTGAGTTGTTTGATCACATAATACATGTGCTATGGGTATTTGGGTATTGGGTATTTGGGTATGGGTATTTGGGTGCTATGGGTATTTAATCCTGCATAAAACCAGGGCATAACAGTTCCTTTTAGTTTTAGTTAGGTTTTACTGACAAATGTGTATTAATTATTAGCCTATGCTATATTTTTATATAGGCTAAGTACAAACAGTAGGCCTACAATAACCATTACCATGTTGTTTGTCTATTCCTCTTAAAATTAGTTAAATTGATATTCGGTGGTTATCACTGACAAATCAAAACCGTATGGGCCGAATCATAGACTACATAATAACCTAGACACAAAAGCGTGGCGTCACACGATTAGTTTGCCGCGCGTCCTAGGGATTTGGTGGCAGCACTTTTGTACTGTACAACAACCAAAGCACCTCAGTGGCTTGTCCTTATTATAGATAGTCTGTGCGCCGCGCGTGCCTGCCAGCTAGCTTGCTGCAGTGTTTCGGTAAAAATTTACCTATGGTCCCGTTAAAATATCCTCAAGTAACCTATTAAAAACTGTTCAGGGGACTGGTTAGAACTTGCAGGATGTTTAATTGAAGGTCGGAAATCAGTATTTACTGAGAAATAAAAGTCTTAAAATGCGCTATGTTTTACGGGAGGGTCTGTACGCCGCCACATACGCGCGGCCCCGCCCACTGCCCATAATGTACAAATATTATATTAGATTAGATTAACATAACCTAACCTAACCCTAATATAATATAATAGGCTATAATATAATATAACATTACCTGGGAAAGAGAGGGCAGGGACCCTGGGTGACCCAGACTGTTATTTCTCAGTAAATACTGGTTTCCGACATTCAATTAAACATTCTACAAGTTCTAACCAGTCCCCTGAACAGTTTTTGGATTTTTTTTATTTTAATACCACAAATTTTCCGAGTGTTTTTTATAAAAATAATTGTTCATTTACATCAATATAATTATAGTGTTTGTAATTAATTAGAAATCTCGGGAAAACCTATTTTCCCCATTAGGCCTATCGATCCATGTTGAGACACGTCCCCCGATAGTGATTTGAAAAGACATTAGCCTGACCTAACAACCTTACCTAACCTAACCTAGTATTATGGGTGGGGGCTGCTGCCCCCACACCCCCGCTGGTTGAGTACTAATCCCTTGGTAAATAAAAAAAACAAAACTGACTGTCGATTATACAAAGGTGAAAGAAAAGTCGATGAAGTCTACGGTGTTTACTCTGCAATCTTCAGCTTTGATTGTACATTGATAATGGGAAAGTACCGTATTGACAACCTTGTTACGAAAATTAAGTTTTAGTACCATACTTTTATATTAGGTTTTTCCGAGGGTTTAACACATTTTCATATGATCTTTAGAGCTATCAATAACTGAAAGTACCGTATTGACAACCTTGTTACGAAAAAGACATTTTAGTACCATACTTTTTATTAGGTTTCGCCGAGGGTTAAAACAAAATTTCTTATACTCTTTAGAGCATATATATTCATTATTATATCTTCAAATATATCAACAAAATTTGTGGTATTAAAATAACATTAAACCCAGTTTTTAACCTCTGAAGTGCGCATGGGGGGTATGTGACACCACATTCCTGTGCTGACGTATTTGAGCTGTTCCCATCACTAACATTGTTATTTTACCATAAATAGCATTAATACTTATCCATATGCGCCTATTATAGGTTGATTATAAAGGTATTAACCTGTTACAACAATAAAACAAGTGGAAACAGCGTTTGGATGGTCAAAATCGGCGATACAGGCCGGGAGTTACATAATGTATGGCTGAGGCAACCTCCCTTCCCACCACTTTTCCCCACGTCTGGAGAGAGACTGTCGATCGGTACTCTCTCTCTCTCTCTTGCACTCGCTTGCTAACACTGATGACAATGCCCTGCTTGCAACTCGCTAATGTTAGCACGAAAATATACCACAGAATAAGGGAATAACAGGGAAAATAGGTGATAACTGAAGGAGGTGAGGAAAGTGGGGAAGGAGGGGAGGTGGAGGAGTGATATTTGGCATGGCCCAGGGGCAATAAAAAAAAAAAAAAAAAAAAATTTGGGGGTGTTTTAAATTGATTTTTTAATAGCCTTACTCTTAAGAGTCTTCCCGCAGTCCGCCGGGGGAACTCTTAAGAGTCTTCCCGCAGTTCCCGGGTTAATAGGTTACTTGAGGATATGTTAACTGGACCATAGGTAAACATTTATCTACATACTTACTTACTTGGTCATACTTGGTAGAATTCCGTCCTCTGTGGACGCAGCTAAAGTGGACCTCCGCTGCAGCCAGGCAGCTCCGCAACTCCCTCGTTTTGTCTATTTACTAACGAGTTGGATGCGGTGCTGGGATATCCTGGTGTTGGGGGCTCGTCTGGTACTGTGGCCAGCCATCGGTCCAGCTGACGCTTGAAGGAGTCGGTCGTGACTCCCGTCAGTTCCCGGACGGCCTTTGGTACAGTATTGAAGAGACGAGCCCCATTTTTGCTGAAGTTGTTGTGGGCGACTGTTGCTATTTTCTGAGAGGTAGCCTCAGTCCTCTTGATGTAGCACAGCTGCCCTTTTCTAACGTGGTTGTTGATGACTAGTCCCACGTCAGGTACCAGCCCTTCTAGGGTCTTCCACACGTAAATCACTAGGTAACCTTCTCGTCGTGGTCTGAAGGGAGTAGAGTCGCAACTCCTTCAGGCGTTCCCAGTAATTCATGTGTTGGAGACCCCAGATCCTGCTGGTGAAAGTCCTCTGAAGAGACTCCAGCTTGCCGATGTCACCTATCTTGTGGGGAGTCCATAGCTGGCAGCAGTATTCCACCTTTGGGAGGACCAGAGCCTTCCAGTATGTCTCTCTAGTTTGGAAGGTCCTGAGGATCCATCCTGCGAGTCTCCTAGCTGTCTCGGTGGTTTGGTTGATATGGCGAGAAAAAGTTCCATCGGTACTCATTGTTACTCCCAGGTCCCGCACATGTTCTTTTGGAGTGATGGTTTCTTGATTGGCCTGGTAGCTGGTGCCCTCTTTGATGGTTTGTAGAGGGCCGTACCTTAGCAATTCAAATTTCTCGCCGTTCACCTCATGTTGTTGGAATCTGCCCAGTCCAGAAGGCGATTCAGATCTTCTTGTAGCAGGGCCACATCGTTCTCTGTCTCTACCCTCTTCATTACTCTTGTGTCATCTGCAAATGAGGTGGCCTTGGAGTGCTGGAGATCATGATCAATATCCCCTATCATGATAAGGAACATAAGAACATAAGAACATAAGAAAAAGGGAGTCTGCAAAAAGCCAATCGGCCCACACAAGGCAGATCCCTGTCACACCCAACCCCAATTACAAGGCACAACCACAGACCCATCTCACCAATACCTTGAGTACCGACCCCACCAAAACGGTCAGAGATTAACACAAGATTACGGAGGTCTGCTGAGCGCCGATTGGCCCACACCTGGTAGATCCCCCTCACACCCAACCCCCCTCGTCCATATGCCTATCTAATTTTATCTTAAAGCTCCCTATCGTTCTTGATCCCACTATATCACTTCGTAGCCTATTCCACCCATCTACAACTCTGTTACCAAACCAATATTTGCCTATATCTTTTCTGAAACGAAATTTATCTAATTTGAAGCCATTTGTACGAGTTATTTCGCTATCACTGAGCTTTAGGACATTTTTCATGTCTCCTTTATTAATTCCACTAACCCACTTGAATACCTCTATCATGTCACCTCTAACTCTGCGTCTCTCTAACGAATGTAAGCCTAATTTCTTCAACCTTTCTTCATACGGAAGATTTTTAATATTATGGATAATTTTTTTCATTCTACGTTGTACTCTCTCCAATGAATCTATGTCCATTCTGTAATAAGGACACCAAAATTGAACAGCATAATCCATATGGGGTCTCACTAATGACAAGTAAAGTTTCAAGATAACATCAGCAGTTCTGTTACTCACACTCCTAGATATGAACCCGAGAATCCTGTTTGCCTTGTTACGAACGGTTATACATTGTTTTCTAGGCTTCAAATCATTGCTAACAAAAACACCCAGATCTTTCTCACAGTCTGAGTTTTCTAATTCCATATTAGCTAGTTTATATTTGAAATTTGTATGCATCTTCCCTATCTTTAATACCTTGCATTTGTCAATGTTAAACTGCATCTGCCATTTTACTGACCATTCGTGTAATGCATCTAGATCCCTTTGCAGACACTCTATATCTCTATCTGAATCAATTTTTCTCCCCATTTTGGTATCGTCTGCAAATTTACTTATCCTACTAGTTATACCTAAATCAAGGTCATTTATGTATATAATAAACAACAGAGGACCTAATACAGATCCCTGGGTGACACCACTCTTGACTGATCCCCATTCTGACTTAGTACCATTTATGCTGACTCTCTGCTTCCTACCAATTAGCCATGACCTAATCCATCCTAACAACGCCCCACCTATTCCATGTGCCTCAACCTTTCTCATCAATCTCTCATGAGGGACTCTGTCGAAAGCTTTACTGAAATCTAAATATATAATATCATATGACTTGTCATTATCTACTGCTTCATATACCTCTGAGAAAAAACTAAGCAAATTAGTAAGGCAAGAACGTCCCTGAGTGAATCTATGCTGAGAAGAATTGATTAAGTTAAATGTTTCTTAGTGCTTTCTCATTTTCCTAGCAATAATTGACTCTAGTAGCTTTCCTATGATTGAAGTGAGACTAATGGGACGGTAATTGGATGCTATTGATTTATCACCTTTTTTGAAAATCGGAACTACATTTGCAAGCTTCCAAGCTTCTGGAACTATACCTGTTTCTAATGAATTGTTAATAGAAGTGAACAGAAGTGGTCCTAGTACAGACCCCTGCGGAATGCCACTTATTACCTCGCTTGGGTCTGAAAGGTGTCCTTGGACCGATAATAATAATAATAACAATACTTTATTTCAGACTCACACAGTACAGAGGGGACCATACTGGGGTCCATATATACCTTACAGTAACATAAATATATATAAGCTACTGTACATAGGCTACATAAAATTAAAAGAAATTAAATAATACCCAGCTTGCTATCATGTAGTTCACAGCACTGCCTCAACCAAAAACAGTGGTCATCAAACTACTGTGTTACCAAAACCACTGTCCTAATTGTGTACAGTACCATGCCTCACATCATTTAGCTTCCGGTACAGTATATTGCTACAGTACAATATAGGAATACCAGTACTGTACTGCACTATGAGGTTCAGTACCGGTATGCTAATTCTGTAGAGTAACAGACCTGAAATCATTACTTAAGGTTAAATATAGAGCAACTTCCTCCAGTGTGCCTGGATCCTAGAGGTGTACACTATGCTTGGAGTTTGTAGCATTTTAATGATACTGTTCTCAGAAGTGTTAAGGCGCTGAATGAATTTATATGTTAGCTTTCTAATGAGTGATTGGTAACAGTGTAAGTTCATATAGGCACATAGCGTACTTGTACTCTCATATTTTGAGAGCCCCAGAAACATTTTCATGATATTGTGATATGAGATACTTAGTCTATTCACTGTCATTTTCTTATAGTTCCACCATAGTTGTGCTGTATACATTGGTGAGCAGTAGGAGTTGAACAATGTTATTTTTGTATTCCATGTGCACATATGAAATTTTCTTAATATTGAATTTCCCTGCATGTAAAGTTGCCTTCGCTGACGACCCATATCCTCATCATCTGAGCGATCACTTGAAATATAGTGTCCTAGATACTTTACTTTACTTACTTCTTCTATAATTTCTTCATACAAATGGAATTTAGGTAGCTTTGATTTCAATAGAAGGTTAGATTTAACCCCTAACTGTCGGCGAGCAACATAAGTCGAGTTAAATAAAGCTGGACTATGTGGCGGCGCTCGACATAGGTCGAGTGGCAATTTCAGCACTTAATGTTGCTGAGAGAGAGAGACAAGTGGTGGCAGGAGAGTAGCGAGCGTATGACTGCTCCAGACCACCGCGGCGAACCTACTGACACGAATCTCACCTCCCTCCTCCCTCTCTCACTCGCTATATACGGAATTGTATGGGGAAAGTGCCTAATTACATGCTTTTTGCACTCGCGTTGCACGGTTATTGCAAGAAAACTAGCCATCATAAAAGGATCGTTATGGTGTCATTCGAAAGCTCTGTTTATGCCCTTTCAGGGATAGATACTTGTTTTACGTTCTGGGTCTTATTTAGGCATGAAAATGATCACGTAAACAGCCCTATTTTGGCTAAAAACACCCCGCTGGGCGGTACATATAAATAAACCGCATAGGCCGCTCTTAAGGTGTTAAATATGATATTGCTCTTTATAGGATTAAATTTGACTGAATGTTCGATTCCAAATTTTTCACATACTCTTAATAATTTATCCAGTCCTGCTCCAGAGGGCGCGATTTAGGCTAGGTCATCAGCATACATGAGATGATTTACAATGGTGCTGCCAATGCAGCACCCAGTGCGAGTCTTGTTCAGCTCCAGACTAAGATCATCCATGTAGACGTTGAAAAGATACAGAGACAATATCCCCCCATGCCTAACACCATTGGTTACGGCGAAAGAGCCTGACAGGATGTTGCCCCATCTTACACACATTTTTTGATTAGCATACCAGAAATAAGTATCCTAACAATATAGCTAGGCACTCCCCTGTTAACTAATTTTTCAAATAAGGTTTTGTGACACACCCTATCAAAAGCCTTACTTGCATCAAGAAAACAAGAGAAAATTGAGCTATTTAGCTTGTTGTATGTATCAATCACTTCTTTCAGCACATATATGCATTGGTCTGTGCCGTGATTTTTCTTAAAGCCAAACTGATTGCTGCTGGTGACAATATATGCAGACATTCTTTCTAGGAATATCATTTCAACTACCTTACTCACCACACTAGCAAGTGCTACTGGGCGGTAGTTGTCTTTAGCTGTAGTTTTACCTGATTTATCTTTAATGACAGGAACAAGTATTACGGATATCATAGACTCCGGCAGGACACCATGCGTAAATAGACTGGTGATGCAAGAACTAAGTTTATCTATTAACCCGGGAGCTGCAGGAAGACTCTTAAGAGTTCCCCCGGCGCACTGCGGGAAGATTCTTAAGAGTCAGAGAAAAAGAAAAAAAATTTAAACATCGAAAAAAAAAATATTATTTTTTATTTATTTTTTATTTTTTTGCCCCTGGGCCATGAAAAATATCACTCTACTATATCTCCCCTCCTTCCCCACTTTCCTCCCCTCCTTCAGTTATCACCTATTTTCCCTGTTATTCCCTAATTCTGAGGTATATTTTCGTGCTAACATTAGCGAGTTGCAAGCAGGGCATTGTCATCACTGTTAGCAAGCGAGTGCAAGAGAGAGAGAGAGAGTATCGATCGACAGTGTCTCAGTGGCCTTGGGGGAAATTGGCGGGAAAGGAGGTTGCCTCACCCATACATTATGTAACTCGCGGCCTGTATCGCCGATTTTGACCATCCAAATGCTGTTTTCACTCGTTTTATTGTTATAACAGGTTAATACCTTTATAATCAACCTATAATAGGCGCATATGGATAAGTATTAATGCTATTTATGGTCAAATGAATATTTTAGTGATGGAAACGGCTCAAATACGTCAGCACAGGCAGACGTTTCTAATTACCCCCATGCGCAGTTCAGAGGTTAACAACTTATATGCATATTTAAGATGTTCTGCATATATACCATCCAGCACACAAGCTTTGTTTAGGTTAAGTTTTCTTATGGCATTCTCAAGATCACTTTCAGTCACTTTAATGTCTTCATAATTACTATCTTTCACATATTGAGTTGCACCATTAGTAGACCTTTGGTTTACACTGTTTACCTCTGAAGTGCGCATGGGGGGTATGAGACACCACGCTCCTGTGCTGACGAATTTGAGCTGTTCCCATTACTAAAATATTTATTTTACCATAAATAGCATTAATACTTATCCATATGCGCCTATTATAGGTTGATTATAAAGGTATTAACCTGTTACAACAATAAAACAAGTGAAAACAGCGTTTGGATGGTCAAAATCGGCGATACAGGCCGGGAGTTACACAATGTATGGCTGAGGCAACCTCCCAGCCCACCACTTTTCTCCACCTCTGGAGAGAGACTGTCGATTGATACTCTCTCTCTCTCTCTTGCACTCGCTTGCTAACAGAGATGACAATGCCCTGCTACCAACTCGCTAATGTTAGCACGAAAATAGACCACAGGAAAAGGGAATAACAGGGAAAATAGGTGATAACTGAAGGAGGGGAGGTGGAGGAGTGATATTTGGCATGGCCCAGGGGCAAATATTTTTTTTTTTTCGGTGTTTTAAATTGATTTTTTCCCCCCTGACTCTTAACCTAAGAAGTGCACATGGGGGTAATTAGAAACATCTGCCTGTGCTGACGTATTTGAGCTGTTTCCATCACTAAAATTGTTGTGCCCTCGAAAATGTCCCGCAACCACAATAATGTACTACCCGAGTTGACGTCAGGTATAGCGTAAAATAGTCGTAGATGGTAAGTCCAATAAACTCATCACGTGAAGACACCACGAGACTATTACCTGGTTCTTAAAAATCGGACTAAGGTTGCTATACTTTTAGTACGTCCGTGGTGGTACAGTGGGTTAGCGCGCGGGCCTGGTGGTGATGGTGGTGCGTCACTAACCAGGGTTCGAACCCCACCAAAGGCATCTCAAAACCTGTGGGTTTTTAGGAGGGTTAAATTCCCTTCCAGAGGTTCGTACCCCGCGCCAGGTACCAGGAAAGGTTGATCCTAAAGTGGGCCTGGGGATATTTAATTCCTATTTAACCTGGAAAAACCTAGCATTTCATTGTAAGTTTGGAACAGCCAGAACACGATAACATCATGGCGCACCGTTCTCACATTCCCATCCCCCATTATGATAGAGAAACTTATGAGATCGAAACATTCATGGACATAGTGAAACCCGTACTTGACCTAGGTTTTACCACGGACGCAGAAAAAATAGCCGTAACATTAACGCACCTGGGAAAAGCCGTTTCCCTGGTTGCCTATCAAGTGCACCCTGCTCTCACCTGGGACGAATTTCGCCCAATAGTGATAGAAGCCATTAAGCCTTCGTTGGGCGTTTTCGTGGCCCACACCCGTATCCAAGACACTAAATTCGAAGGCGATTTAGATGCCACAGTGAATAAGATTGCCCAACACATAAAAGTTTCTTTCCCCACATTGACCAGAATCCAACAAGAACAGCAAATTCTGGTCAACCTTGTGTCTATATTGCCCTCAGCAGTAAAAGACCATTTCCGTGTGCACGATTTCGTCGGATACCAAAAAGATCTCATCACGATCCGACGTATTTTGGCCGTGCGCACAGAAGCACCCACCCAAATCGCTGCAATCAAGAGGTTTCCCACGCACCCGCAGCAACCCGACCACCAAAACTCCAAGAATGCCTACCCAGCCTCATCCTTCCACAACAGACCCACCTACCCTTCCGGCAAGCCCCAACCCAGTAGACCCCGGTTCCAACCTACCCAGCCACGTAGAATCTTCAACCGGAACAGGAACTACAACACCTACCAAAGTAAAAACCCTACCTTAGTAATTATCAACCCCTATGATTTCCCTGCCTGTAATGCTCAGTGTGCTTTCCATCAAATTCGTGACTCTGCCAAACCTCGCCCCTTTACTCCTCGCATTTCTGTAAATGAAGAGGAGTTGGGACAAGAGGAACAGATGGAAGAAAGACACACTGGAGAAATAGCCCCTAACATGACCTCAGAGGATACCGAGGAAACCCTGGAGGAGGTAGATACCGATTCCCAGGATTTTTAAAGTACCCCCCGCCCAAGATGGCCTCGGCGGGGGACGCCATAACTGACCGCACTGCCCCCCCATTTATTACATAGCCAAAATCAAGGACATTCCTGTCCGCTTGTTAATCGACACGGGAGCTGCCAAGTCATGTTTGTTCAAAAATTACTATGATCAACACCACCGACTATTTGGCCCTTTGTTAACCACCAAAGCAGAACTAATCTCAGCTGCTGATACTTACTTAAATCTCCTAGGAGACACTTTGCCCCTATCAGTAACTACTCCTGCCCCCCATGCTCGTTGTTATCACACATTCACAGTATTTTCCTCCAACTGTAAACATTACGATGGTTTCCTTGGACTTGACCTCCTTCAAAAACTCCAGGTCCAGGTCGACTGCAGCCAAAGGCTGATATCTTTTAAAACATTCCAACCAAAAGCCTCTGACAAACCCATCACGCAGAAACCCATTCATAAAAATGTACAAGTACCAACGTGCACCTTATAACCTTCACACAAATTAGTGGGTATATAAGTGTGTAGCCAGCACCGATTGCCAAGAGATCCGACTTGAGATCTTCCTACATTTTGGACCACCTGGACGGCCGAGGAACCAGTCGTTAGCCCCCAACATCACCGGAAACAAGATAACCAGGACCAGACCAACAAATACTATTCAAGATTCACGTTACTAGTACTAAGTGTTATAGTACCAGTTCGACATTCACTTATTAACTTTTCTATGAAGTGGCTATAACTTGCTCAGTGTAACTCATATTTAACCATTCCATTTGGGACGTACTAAGCGTATCAGTGTTCATTAATTAACAGGCGACATTGACTCTCGTAATTACCTTATTCAGATATTAAAACCCTAGTGATATCTAACGTTCGCCCACTGATTTGTGTTCTACGTATTTCTGCCATAAGAATATAAATCTTAGATCAGTACCCCCTTGAGGTTACTAGAATTTCCGTGTTCAGAAATATACGCGTATCTAATTCTAACTGTGAGCTGCTACTTGGGCACGCGACCTGCCAGTAAGAAATCTAATTAGTGAAATTGACTACATAAATACATTGAGGTCTTCCAGTATAATAAACCTTGCTAACAGAAACCTGTGATCAGAAGAGCATACCTGAACGTTGGAAGTGGGAGACTAGGCTCCATCCAGATCCGCTAATGCTAGCAGTTCCCTTCTATTATTTGTTTTGTACGAGTATTACTATCTTTCTATGCTCTTTATTCACCTATTTAAATAAACGTTATCGTGTGTCGTGTTACCGTGTGTTTATTTTGTGTTCTCTATTCCTCATACCTTGTATTGTGCATGCAGCCTTACATACCCAGTCAGATAGAGCCCACATTACCCAAGTTAATCCTGTAGAAAAACAGGGCATAACATTGGTGGCAGCGGTGGTTCTTGATTCGGATAAAAGGTTGCATTACATTGCAAGTTTGGAACAGCCAGAACACGATAACATCATGGCGCACCGTTCTCACATTCCCATCTCCCATTATGATGGAGAAACTTATGAGATCGAAACATTCATGGACATAGTGAAACCCGTACTTGACCTAGTTTATACCACGGACGCAGAAAAAATAGCCGTAACATTAACGCACCTGGGAAAAGCCGTTTCCCTGGTTGCCTATCAAGTGCACCCTGCTCTCACCTGGGACGAATTTCGCCCAATAGTGATAAAAGCCATTAAGCCTTTGTTGGGCGTTTTCGTGGCCCACACCCGTATCCAAGACACTAAATTCGAAGGCGATTTAGATGCCACAGTGAATAAGATTGCCCAACACATAAAAGTTTCTTTCCCCACGTTGACCAGAATCCAACAAGAACAGCAAATTCTGGTCAACCTTGTGTCTATATTGCCCTCAGCAGTAAAAGACCATTTCCGTGTGCATGATTTCGTCGGATACCAAAAAGATCTCATCACGATCCGACGTATTTTGGCCGTGCGCACAGAAGCACCCCCCCAAATCGCTGCAATCAAGAGGTTTCCCACGCACCCGCAGCAACCCGACCACCAAAACTCCAAGAATGCCTACCCAGCCTCATCCTTCCACAACAGACCCACCTACCCTTCCGGCAAGCCCCAACCCAGTAGACCCCGGTTCCAACCTACCCAGCCACGCAGAATCTTCAACCGGAACAGGAACTACAACACCTACCAAAGTAAAAACCCTACCTTAGTAATTATCAACCCCTATGATTTCCCTGCCTGTAATGCTCAGTGTGCTTTCCATCAAATTCGTGACTCTGCCAAACCTCGCCCCTTTACTCCTCGCATTTCTGTAAATGAAGAGGAGTTGGGACAAGAGGAAGAGATGGAAGAAAGACACACTGGAGAAATAGCCCCTAACATGACCTCAGAGGATACCGAGGAAACCCTGGAGGAGGTAGATACCGATTCCCAGGATTTTTAAAGTACCCTCCGCCTAAGATGGCCTCGGCGGGGGACGCCATAACTGACCGCACTGCCCCCATTTATTACATGGCCAAAATCAAGGACATTCCTGTCCGCTTGTTAATCGACACGGGAGCTGCCAAGTCATGTTTGTTCAAAAATTACTATGATCAACACCAACGACTATTTGGCCCTTTGTTAACCACCAAAGCAGAACTAATCTCAGCTGCTGATACTTACTTAAATCTCCTAGGAGACACTTTGCCCCTATCAGTAACTACTCCTGCCCCCCATGCTCGTTGTTATCACACATTCACAGTATTTTCCTCCAACTGTAAACATTACGATGGTTTTCCTGGACTTGACCTCCTTCAAAAACTCCAGGCCCAGGTTGACTGCGGCCAAAGGCTGATATCATTCAAAAAATTCCAACCAAAAGCCTCTGACAAACCCATCACGCAGAAACCCATTCATAAAAAAAAAAAAAATTCCCCCTCAACAAACCCTGAGTCAGGGTTACCAAATTGCAGCTAGCACTAAGGTGACTCCTAAACCCTCCCCTTGCCCTGAGTCCCCTCAAAATCTCACCCCATTCAGTAACCAAATGCCTCAACAAACGAAAGAAGACAAGTCCAAGCAACTCCCTCTCGGTAATCCCCTCCAGTCTCGTAATTCTGTCCCGGATAAATCCTCCCATGTTTTCAGGACAGACTCTGATATATGTAACCATAATTCCATCAAATGTTTATGTACACATGTTTCCAGGGAAAATGCCGATCAATGTACCCAACAATGTTTCCCCCATGCCCCCAGAAATATTCAGCTATCCCACCGCTGCCACCAATGAAATGCTAGGTTTTTCTAGGTTAAATAGGAATGAAATATCCCCAGGCCCACTTTAGGATCAACCTTTCCTGGTACCTGGCGCGGGGTACGAACCTCTGAAGGGAATTTAACCCTCCTAAAAACCCACAGGTTTTGAGATGCCTTGGGTGTGGGTCGAACCTTGGTTAGTGACGCACCACCATCACCACCAGGCCCGCGCGCTAACCCACTGTACTACCACGGACGTACTAAAAGTATAGCAACCTTAGTCCGATTTTTAAGAACCAGGTGATAGTCTCGTGGTGTCTTCACGTTTCACGTGATGAGTTTATTGGACTTACCATCTACGACTATTTTACGCTATACCTGACGTCAACTCGGGTAGTACATTATTGTGGTTGCGGGACATTTTCGAGGGCACAACACCTCCTCAGGTTGAGACAAGTCCTTCAAAGAATCCGAGCCGCCGGGTTGAAATTAAAACTCTCAAAGTGCGAGATTGCCCGAAATAAGGTAGATTTCCTCGGACACGTGATATCTGAACATGGTATTGCGCCAGACCTAAAGAAACTTCAAGCCATACAAAACCAACCCCCACCCACCACTGTTAACCTCTGAAGTGCGCATGGGGGTAATTGGAAACGTCCCCCTGTGCTGACGTATTTGAGGTGTTTCCGTCACTAAAATATTCATTGTGCCATTAATAGCATTAATATTTATCCATATGCGCCTATTATGGGTTGATTATAAAGGTATTAACCTGAAACAACAATAAAACGAGTGAAAACAGCGTTTGGATGGTCAAAATCGGAGATATAGCCCGCGAGTTGTATAATGTATGGGTGAGGCAATCTGCTTTCCCGCCAATTTCCCCCAAGGCCACTGAGACACAGTCGATCGATACTCTCTCTCTCTCTCTTGCACTCGATTGCCATCAGTGATGACAACACCCTGCTTGCAACTCGCTAATGTTAGCACGAAAATATACCTCAGAATAAGGGAATAACAGGGAAAATAGGTGATAACTGAAGGAGAGGAGGAAAGTGGGGAAGGAGGGGAGGTAGAGGACTGAGATTTTGCATGGCCCAGGGGCCAAAAAAAAAAAATAAAAAAAAAAAAAAAAAAAAAAAAAAAAAATTTCGATGTCAAAAGTTGATTTTTTTTTTCTCTGACTCTTAAGAGTCTCCCCGCAGTGCGCCGGGGAACTCTTAAGAGTCTCCCCGCAGCTCCCGCGTTAAAGGAGTACGTTCGTTTCTAGGTTTAGCCACATACTACAGACGTTTCGTCCCCAACTTTGCCACCATAGCCAGACCCCTCCACCAACTCATCTACAAAGACACCCCGTTCACCTGGACACCTGAAAGAGACCTCGCGTTTAACACTTTGAAGCAAAAGCTAATCCAAGCCCCGATTATCGCTTTCCCTGACTACCAAAAACCTTTCCGTCTTTATACCGACGTATCTCTGTATGCCATGGGTGCAGTTTTAGCTCAAGTCAGAGACGGAGAGGAACATGTGATAGCGTATGCCAGCTCCACCCTCAACCAAACACAGCAGAATTATGCAGCCACCAAGAGAGAGTGCTTAGGGATCATTTGGGCACTCAGCCACTTCCGGTCATTTGTGTTGGGCGCAAAACTCGACATAATCACCGACCATCAATCTTTACAATGGCTGCGTAGGTGCGAAACCAATTCAGCCATTTTGGTACGTTGGAGGGAGACACTAGAGGACTACAACTTTACCATACAATATCGTCCAGGCAAACTCCATACCAATGCAGACGCCCTGTCACGTTTGCCAGTACCAAAAGACCCCCCCCACCAACCTAGCCGCCTTACAAAACACTGAGTTGGTATCTACCCCCACCCCCCGACATAATGCCCCCTCAGCCCCCTCCCTAATTCAATCTTGGGAAGCAAGAATCAGAACCCCCTGGATACCGTTAAATGTCTTCAGGGGACTGACTCGCTGGGGAGATCAACTTGCCACAGACACTGGTCACATAATCTTAGACCCCACCATTGCCCATGACTACATGATTGCCATCCACGAGGGAAACGGCATACACCTTGGACAAAAGAAGATGTTAAAGATCTTCACAGACCAATACTGGACCCCCAACCCCTCCAAAATTTCACAACGAGTGACAGAATCCTGCAAACCGTGTTTATTGGGAAAGGATAGATCACGCACCCCAGGCCCAGCTGGTACCTTGTCGGCTACCAAACCGTTCCAAATCCTATCCCTCGACATCATGGGCCCGTTTTCTCCTTACGCTGGCAAGCGCTATATCGTCACATTTGTGGACGTCTATTCAAAATTTGTAATAGCCTGCCCAGCTAAAGACCACACAGCCACCACAGTCGCCACACTGCTTGCCACAGAAGTATTCCCTATATTCGGTCTTCTATCCGACAATGCCCCCGAGTTTAGTGGACACGTTTGGCAACAGTTCACCCAACAATGTGGCATTAAGATTAAACACTCATCCCCATACTGGCCTCAATGAAATGCTAGGTTTTTCCAGGTTAAATAGGAATGAAATATCCCCAGGCCCACTTTAAGATCAACCTTTCCTGGTACCTGGCGCGGGGTACGAACCTCTGAAGGGAATTTAACCCTCCTAAAAACCCACAGGTTTTGAGATGCCTTGGGTGGGGTTCGAACCCTGGTTAGTGATGCACCACCAGGCCCGCGGGCTAACCCACTGTACTACCACGGACGTACTAAAAGTATAGCAACCTTAGTCCGATTTTTAAGAACCAGGTGATAGTCTCGTGGTGTCTTCACGTGATGAGTTTATTCGACTTACCATCTACGACTATTTTACGCTATACCTGACGTCAACTCGGGTAGTACATTATTGTGGTTGCGTGACATTTTCGAGGGCACAACAAAAATATTAATTTTACCATAAATAGCATTAATACTTATCCATACGCGCCTATTATGGGTTGATTATAAAGGTATTAACCTGAAACAACAATAAAACGAGTGAAAACTGCGTTTGGATGGTCAAAATCGGAGATACAGGCCGCGAGTTATATAATGTATGGGTGAGGCAACCTGCTTTCCCGCCAATTTCCCCCAAGGCCACTGAGACACAGTCGATCGATACTCTCGCTCTCTCTCTCTTGCACTCGCTTGCTAACAGTGATGACAATGCCCTGCTTGCAACTCGCTAATGTTAGCACAAAAATATACCTCAGAATAAGGGAATAACATGGAAAATAGGTGATAACTGAAGGAGGGGAAGTAGAGGAGTGATATTTTGCATGGCCCAGGGGCAAAAAAAAAAAAAAAAAAAATTTGTTCGATGTTTAAAGTTGATTTTTTTTTCTCTGACTCTTAACCCGTACAGCCCCAGCGACGCGCCTGACGCGTCGGCGATGTATGTAACGCACAGCCCCAGAGACGCGCCTGGCGTCGCCCGCAATTGCGCCGACCGTGACCTCAGTGTACCCTCAAGAGGGCTCAGATTTGTATTGGAACTGTGTTACGTATCCCACGCACCCGTGCCGATTGGTTGAAAACTCTCAAGTCCACGTGCGTGCGCGTCGAGCGCGCAATAACCTGGTTTTTTGGGATAAATTGCCCTTCAATTTTTTACTCTTATAAATCCGTTTTTCGGGGGCTCTGTAGGAAACCATTTTTTAAGCTTTTTGAGCGGTTTTTTTCGTGGTTTTTTCCTTCATAATCCTAACCCCATTCTCTATTGTTTTCTGGAATAAAACCATTTTTTGAAAACCGGCCGGGTTCTGGTGCGCAAACATTACAAAACTAGCCGGGGCTCCACGGGTTAAGAGTCTTCCCGCAGTCCGCCGTGGAACTCTTAAAGCCTTCCCCGCATTCCCGGTTTTTTAAGAGTCCCACCCCCCCCCCCCCTTCCCGCAGTTCCCGGGTTAAGTAGTTCCTTAAAATGAGATACTCTCTGTTCCCTATGGGTTAGGAAACATATACACTATAAAACTTGAGCTGCATTTTGTGTCACCCCAAAGTCTGATAACCCACCCACTTATCAGTGGGGTGGCACAAAATGTACAAATTTTACGAGCCTGCCTTCAAAATGTATAGGCCTATATAATATATACAACATTTGCTTACTATTGTTGAACATGAATGTAAATATATATTACAAAATGACCACTACAAAGTAAAACAAAGAATATAATACAGATGAAACAGCGTAATATAATAAATATTACGAGGTATTTCAAGAACTGCAATGATCGACAACTAGACATATCGGCAATAACTTAGAATATATACAATTGAAGATTGTTTGTGACATCATATATGAGGTGGAATTATACAAAACATTTCTCTTTGTAACATTAGAGTAATAAATAGTTGCTTAGGTTAACATTTCAATAATTCTGAGTATGAGTGGCGGAATATTGTAGGTGATGAACACTACCATGCAGCCGGTACAATGTATATGTTATCCCAAAACTCAGTCCACCTCCCAGCTATAGCAGACGAATACTGGCGTGCTTGGCATATATTTACCCTTATGGTAAAGCAGCCGCTATGCCCCATCTACATTCGTGCCTAATCACGATTCTATAGCTGCATTTTGTGTTACCACCACTCATAAGCCATTGGGCTTTTGGCAGAAAATGCCAAAAATTATCAGTGATATCCGAGACATGTTCACATACAGTGTTCTCATCGTCCAGCATATTACTGCTTCATATTCATCAGCCAACTTAAAATAGCCCTATATAATATTTAATTATCACTAGAACAATACACTATACCATGTAGGAAGTCTTCTGAGAAAATAGGGGGCAAATTTAGACAAAATGCAAGATAAACTACTAATCACAAATGTATGCTATAATAGCATTGACAAATCGCTAGATATCACCAGACACTAAAAACTTGTATGGTCACTAAAAACATAATGTTGAAGTATCTAGAATAATCTTTAACAATCGAAACATCTCTCCAATTCCTTAAAATAGGGAAACTAACTTGAATATCGCTAGAATTCATCACATCTTGATGACGCTAGATGGAAGTGATGGAAGTGATTCGCTGGATCTAGCGGTAGCCGCTACATTGGCAACATCGTACCAAGAACCTTCATTCCGTTATAATGATCAAAGTCAGATTTCGAAACTATTACAATTATTTCAAAGTTCAAAGATCATCAGATCGGTTTGGAAGTCGATGTACACAATTTCAGTTCCATTAGTTTAAGAAACATTCACATAATATGCTACTTAGAGGGTTTAATAAAGAAGCATTCCTCTCCTGGCATCGTATAAGCAAACGCAAGCTGTTGTTCTTTTTTTTTTTTTTTAAGAACGTCAACAAACGCGTCGTATATTTGGGTTTGGTGAACCTTTTGGGGTTCCTAGTTATACATTAGAACATATTTATATTTTGCACACTCTTATAAGTATAAACATTTACTTGTTAAAGAGGAAATACACAAAAGCCCAATTTAGAATGATCGTGAATATCTTTACTTTGGCGTATGTTTGGGCTAATTTAAGACTACATTTAGATAGATAGAATTTGTTAACACTCGCCAATGAAATATGATGACTTGCTTACAGATATATACTTAAAGCCCGAATCGGCTTGACTTTAACCCAGTTGTTTACTTCCTCAAACCTGTGGAGGAGCAGGGTTGAGTTGGCTTGATATTGGACACCCTTTTATGGCATTTGGGTGTGAAATACGACACCATTTCCAGTCTATCGGAGATAATGATGGTAAAGGAAAATGCGGCTCATGTCAATGTATTTAACTTGGCTTTATTGTATTGACTAAACTAACCAATAATAAGTAACCTAATCCAATAAAATCAAGTAAAATACATCAAAATATAATCATGATTACTGATTGTAAACACGAATGTAGCGGCATCACGGCTGCGGCTATGTTCCGACATTTCTAAATAAAATAATTTTACATGTTAAGATTATTATTTGAGTCCTTATTTTGGGATTATTTTGATCTACTTGAATTTGTACAACATTGTGATGGGTATGCATATAATATAATGGCTTAATTTTGAATATATGTATACAAAGTCTAATATAGGTTATCACCCTTTCATACGATTATGACGCTTCTTTCGGATATTCTGAGGATATAGCTAGGTACATTTATAATTATCACATCCAAATCGACTATTTATGGAAATACACAAAGTCTTAAAACTGTTATCAAGCTCCGAAAGTCTGAATCGTGTTGAGTTTCGACCCTGTGGAAGAGCAGGGTTGAGTTGGCTTGATATTGGACACCCTTTTATGGCATTTGGGTGTGAAATACGACACCATTTCCAGTCTATCGGAGATAGTGATGGTAAAGGAAAATGCGGCAATAGGCTACTCATGTATGATGCATGCTGTAGCCTATACCTTCAAGCAACACAACAAGAATTAAATTGTCATTTTGAATATATATTAGTATGTTACATGTTATGTAGATGTTAATTTGTCAAGTAGCACTAAAACTGGACATTTATACTTATGACATCTAGGGATATTTTGTCCCACCATTGACGTTGGCAACTCCCGAATCTCACATCAACAATGGCGGGTGTTGGAGCACTTGGAGGAGTTGTTGGTGTACCTCCTCATAATGACGACAATTACACGATGACCAGCCTTTACAGTAGCCTCTACTTATGTCTATTTAACTATAGCTGCATTTTGTGTCACCCCAAAGTCTGATAACCCACTCTCATTAAAGTGTGGTGGCACAAAATGACAAGGGGCGATCCAGACTTTTAACACTAGATTAGCGGGCTAGCGGTTTATTTATATGTACCGCCCAGCGGGGTGATTTTAGCCAAAATAGGCTGTTTACGTGATCATTTTCATGCCTAAATAAGACCCAGAGCGTAAAACAAGTATCTATCCCTGAAAGGGCATAAACAGAGCTTTCCAATGACACCATAACGATCCTTTTATGATGGCTAGTTTTCTTGCAACAACCGCGCAACGCGAGTGCAAAAAGCATGTAATTCGGCACTTTCCCCATACAATTCCGTATGTAGCGAGTGAGAGAGGGAGGGAGGAGGTGGGATTCGTGTCGGTAGGTTCGCCGCGGTGGTCTGGAGCAGTCATACGCTCGCTACTCTCCTGCCACCACTTGTCTCTCTCTCTCAGCAACATTACGTGCTGAAATTGCCACACGACCTATGTCGAGCGCCGCCAGATAGTCCAGATTTATTATACTCGACTTATGTTGCGCGCCGCTAGTTAAGGGTTAAATATATACATTATATGGACAACCTTTCCTGACTATTTTTAAGAATGAAAGTAAATATGCATTGCAGAATAATTATTACAAAGCAAATAAAGACAAAATAAAAGCGAAATAGCGTAATATACCAAATATCATGAGGTATGTCAGGGACTGGAATAATCGACA
This sequence comes from Paralithodes platypus, assembly GCA_032716605.1. Lineage (NCBI taxonomy): Eukaryota > Metazoa > Arthropoda > Malacostraca > Decapoda > Lithodidae > Paralithodes > Paralithodes platypus. Next base: position 2,722,002 of record CM064514.1, on the reverse strand, counting down.
ACAGAGCATATCGGCAATAAATTTGAATATATACAATTTAAGATGTGTTGTGACATTACAATCATATTAGGTGAAATTATACAACATATTTATTTGTTTAATATTAGAGCAAGAAATAATCGCATACATAGAAATTTCAATAATTCTGAGGAGGAGTGACGGATTAATTACCGTGACGAACACTGATTTTCCGAACTTGACTCTTGGGAAGACGACGTCAAGGTCACGAGGCTACAAGCACATGCTCCGCAGCTCGGCCACTTCTCCCTCACTACTCTCAGCACTCCCCACGCAGCCGTGGTGCTTTGCTAAACTCTGACAAATGTTATGATATTTATACATAATATGCGTGTACTGTTACTTAGTAATATTGTATTGTGTAACCTAATCAACCCGAATGATATACATTTAACCTAAGAAGTGCGCATGGGGGGTATGAGACACCACACTCCTGTGCTGACGTATTTGAGCTGTTCCCATCACTAACATCGTTATTTTACCATAAATAGCATTAATACTTATCCATATGCGCCTATTATAGGTTGATTATAAAGTATTAACCTGTTACAACAATAAAACAAGTGGAAACAGTGTTTGGATGGTCAAAATCGGCGATACAGGCCGGGAGTTACATAATGTATGGCTGAGGCAACCTCCCTGCCCTCCACCCCTCCCCTTGTCTGGAGAGACACTGTTCCGCAATAGTCTCTCTTGCCCTTTCCCACGCTTGGTAACAGTGATGACAACGCCCTGCTACCAACTCGCTAATGTTAGCACGAAAATTAACCACAGAATAAGGGAATAACAGGGAAAATAGGTGATAACTGAAGGAGGGGAGGAAAGTGGGGAAGGAGGGGAGGTAGAGGAGTGATATGTGGCATGGCCCAGGGGCAAAAATATATATATATATATATATATTTTTTTTTTTTTTTTTTGGGGTGTTTTAAATTATTTTTTTCCCGTTACTCTTAAGAGTCTTCCCGCAGTCCGCCGGGGAAACTCTTAAGAGTCTCCCCGCAGTTCCGGGGTTAAATAAGAATACACCGAAATATAATCGTGATTAGGCGCGAATGGAGTGGCACTGCGGCTGTGGCCATGTGCTCCAATGTTTATAAACAACACACTTTAGGCCTACATATCAAGATCAATAATTAATGATCCATCATTTCGATATTATTTTGATCTAGTTGATTTTGTAAAAAAATTGTGATGGCTATTCCTATAATATAATCGCTTACTTTGAGGTATTATATATAATAACTCCGGTAGGTTATCGGCCTTCTATAGGATTATGACGCTTCTTTTGGACATTCTGAGGATATAGCTAGATACATTTATAATTATGACATCCAAATCGATTATTTATATATGGATATATACAAAAAGTCTTAACACTGTTATCAAGTTCCGAAAGTCTGAATCGGGTTGAGTTTCGACCCTGTGGAAGAGCAGGGTTGAGTTGAGCTGCATTTTGTGTCACCCCAAAGTCTGATAACCCACTCTCATTAAAGTGTGGTGGCACAAAATGACAAGGGGCGATCCAGACTTTTAAATATATACATTATATGGACAACCTTTCCTGACTATTTTTAAGAATGAAAGTAAATATGCATTGCAGAATAATTATTACAAAGCAAATAAAGACAAAATAAAAGCGAAATAGCATAATATACCAAATATAATGAGGTATGTCAGGGACTGGAATAATCGACAACAGAACATATCGGCAATAAATTTGAATATATACAATTTAAGATGTGTTGTGACATTACATATTAGGTGAAATTATATAAAATTTATTTGTTTAATATTAGAGCAAGAAATAATCGCATCCATAGAAATTTCAATAATTCTGAGGAGTGACGGATTAATTACCGTGACGAACACTGATTTTCTGAACTTGACTCTTGGGAAGACGACGTCAAGGTCACGAGGCTACAAGCACATGCTCCGCAGCTCGGCCACTTCTCCCTCACTACCCTCAGCACTCCCCACGCAGCCGTGGTGCTTTGCTAAACTCTGACAAATGTTATGATATTTATACATATGCGTGTACTGTTACTTAGTAATATTGCATTGTGTAACCTAATCAACCCGAATGATATAAATTTAAGTAAGAATACACCGAAATATAATCGTGATTAGGCGCGAATGGAGTGGCACCGCGGCTGCGGCCATGTGCTCCAATTATGTTTATAAACAACACGCTTTAGGCCTACATATCAAGATCAATAATTAATGATCCATCATTTCGATATTATTTTGATCTAGTTGAATTTGTAAAAAATTGTGATGACTATTCCTATAATATAATCGCTTACTTTGAGGTATTATATATAATAACTCCGGTAGGTTATCGGCCTTCTATCGGATTATGACGCTTCTTTTGGACATTCTCAGGATATAGCTAGGTACATTTATAATTATGACATCCAAATCGATTATTTATATATGGATATATACAAAAAGTCTTAAAACTGTTATCAAGTTCCGAAAGTCTGAATCGGGTTGAGTTTCGACCCTGTGGAAGAGCAGGGTTGAGTTGGCTTGACATGAGCTGCATTTTCCTTTACCATCATTATCTCCGATAGACTGGAAATTTCACACCCAAATGCCCTGAGGGGTGTCCAATGTCAAGCCAACTCAACCCTGCTCTTCCACAGGGTCGAAACTCAACCCGATTCAGACTTATGGAACTTGATAACAGTTTTAAGACTTTTTGTAATAATTATTCTGCAATGCATATTTACTTTCATTCTTAAAAATAGTCAGGAAAGGTTGTCCATATAATGTATATATTTAAAAGTCTGGATCGCCCCTTGTCATTTTGTGCCACCACACGTTAATGAGAGTGGGTTATCAGACTTTGGGGTGACACAAAATGCAGCTATGGGCCACCCCTCAGGGCATTTGGGTGTGAAATTTCCAGTCTATCGGAGATAATGATGATAAAGGAAAATGCAGCTTTGGCTTGACATTGGACACCCCTCAGGGCATTTGGGTGTGAAATTTCCAGTCTATCGGAGATAATGATGAGGCGCATTTTTGCGATCTTTTTGGCTTAAGCCTGGCTTCCCCCTTTGGCTTAAGCAAGAGCAGCCGCGCAAAAATGGTTTGGCTCGACTTCGACCACAAGTCACGTGACATAAACACAAACACTGAAAATGGCGGAACAACAAGACGACCTAGTGGTCTGGTCTGGTGCCGTTGTAAAGGTTTTTCCCTCAATTGTTCGGGGAGATCACCTTTTCAACGGCCTCCCCATATTTGTTATTGATTAAGCTTTTGATTATTTACTGATATTCTTTTGTCTTTTTGTCCATTTATGTCTATTTCCTGTTTTATTATTCTCTGAATAGTATGTCGGCTATTTAATTATATTATTTGTGTAAGGCCTATCAAATAGTTTGCTATAGGCCTAGACCTAGTCCGTACATTATAGGCTACTGTATAGGTTGGGCAGAAATCGTAAACCCCAACCTCTCATAACTCAAAAAGGACTACAGTAATCGAGCTAATATTTCTACCAACTAGGCAGACTTGGCTAGGGATTATGTGAATAAATTGACGACTCATTTGCTTAAGCCCTTTTTGAGTTACAGAGGTTAGAGGTTACGATTTCTGCCCAACCTAGAATGAATGGACTATAGTGTTTGTATATCTTGGTAACGTTCACAATATAGTACAAAATTATCCAGTGTTATGACAATACCCCGGCATCAATAACACGATTTGGGAACTAGAAGGATTTATTTACACACACAGAACGAGTATTTTCCAGATCGGCCTGGATGATTCTGCCAATAGCCTACCGTGTGTCCTGTAATAGTGCATATCAAGCTAACTATAATATAATTGAATATCATTATATAATTATAATATAATATATATTACATTACTTATGTATTCAATATATACACTCGATCTAGTCTCTATGGTATTTACCCAATACAAAACAATGAAAAAAGAAAAAAGAAAAACAGATATTGTTTACAAACAATTCCCGCTTAAGCCAAGGTCCCAAAGTCAAGCGGCCTTTCAGGGCGGATTGAGAAAAGTCGATCCTGCTTAAGCGCGGCTCGAGTTTGGCTTAAGTTTTGTCCTCGCAAAAAAAAAATTCGCTCTTGGCTTAAGTCTGGCTTAAGCCAAAACGCTCGCAAAACCGCGCCTCATGGTAAAGGAAAATGAAGCTTATGTCATATGTCTGCAGAGTCTCTGGATAATGTTCAATTGATTATTAATTGCGTTATTAGTACAAGGTAGGGATTATTACGAATTAATGAGGACCAAGGACAAGGATAGTCAATATAATGTCTTTGTTACATAGTCTAATTTGCAGTAATATACAGGACAGACACAGGTAACACATTAATGGCAAGTGGTATCCCTGCACTACTACACCAGTATTGCCAGCTAATTCTGCGAGCCCCAGAGCGAGGGTGGGTCAGCTGGAACTTTGACCAACTGTACTCTATGGGCCGAATAAGCAGGTCCAACAATTATTGTGGTCCGAATGAGCCTGGGCCGAACTTCCTGTGGTCCGAATGAGCCTCGGCCAAATCAGCCATGGCCCGAATCAGCCGGCTACCGTGATAAACAATAACAATAGGGGCCGATACTTAAGGCTATCCCTCAACATCATCATCAGGAGACTGAGGAAGAAGAAGAAGACTGTGATTGTGTATTGCGCCCTCTCTGCCTTTATCTCGCCATATTACCCCAATAGTGACTGAAAATACCCCCACACTTCTTACCCGCTGCCCTCAACACATAGGGACAGTGGACAGGAAGCGCTTATCTAATTCTTCATCACCATGGAAGAGTCTGAAGAAGATGAAATGAGGCAGAGGCACCTGCCGCCAGAACACGCAGCCATGGACATCACAACAACCGCCGACGTCACTCCTCAGAAGAGAAGCCTTGCCCCTGACAATGACGAAGACTCAGTGAATGGTTCAGGAAACCATAAAAAACCGAACAGAGCTTCCTCACCAAATCTACACTTCAATGCCCCCCCCTAATGGTGACACTGACAACGTGATAACCTACATTGTTCGAACAACTGACAACTCCATTGCCTTCAACAATCCACACACCTTAACTAGAGCACTAAAAGAAGCATCTTTTGGCAAGTATATTCTACAAGCACAGGGAAGTCCTCACTTAATTGGTAAGGGATCTGCTTTCTGTTTCTCTATATTAGCCAAAGATATAGATAACCTTGTTGATTCACCTGACTCCATGACACAACTAGGCAGTTGGCAAGTCAAATGTCGGAAGGCCCGCTCCCCAGCCGACGCAGCAGAACATGGAATCACTTTCGGTAAGATTAGCCCTGTTTCTGAAGATTTGTCAGAAGACATCTATAAATCACTAAAAAATCTAGGCACACACTCAGCAAGGCTACTTGAGGTCTTGAGAATCCCCCCTAGGTATAAGAATGGTGAAAAATCAAAATCCGATGCAGTAAGGCTATGCTTCGAAGGCAAGCTCCCGCCCCGAGTAGCAATAGACATGACGAGCTACCAGGTATCCCAATACACATTCCCCATTCTGCGCTGTTACAACTGCCACCGATTTGGACACAGTGCTATATTATATCATGCAGGAACAAGGTAAGATGTTCAATGTGCAGTGGATTCCATTCCCTAACATCAGGTTCTGACCAGCTAAGATGCCAAAATAATCCCCATTGCTATTTCTGTGGTGGCACACATAGAGTAGTCTCCTTTAAATGCCCAATCTATATCAAAGCTGCAGAAATTCATAACAAAGCTCAAGCAGACCTCTCAGCACTAAAAGATGTTAACCGTCAATTACGTGAGCTTAACCCTATCAATGCCAAGTCTACACCACCCAATACAAAAATTACAACAGATCCCAAGCCCACTAGAGCCGTCAGAGACGACCTAAGCTATGCTAAACTTTCAAACCCCTATTCAGTCCTAGAAGACGAAGTCCCCGACCAGGATGACATTGAACTGGAAGAAGACGAACATGAGGTCACCATAAATCCGACTAATCATAGTAAAATCCTGATTCACAAGGCACCCATTCCCAGATCCCAACGCCAAAATGGCCCCAAAACTCAACGCTGTACCACAGCCCACCAACTTGACTTCGACGACATCATTCCATGCTCCAACACCGGAACACAGTCCACACCAACATCACAACACCCAACGCAACCACTAATCCAAAATGCCAGACTTATCAACGCCAATGCCAACCTCAAACCCAATCTGCACAAACCACAAAATCACAATTAAACACACGCACACCGCACCAAGATGAAACCAACACAGCTTCAGCCGACTCAGCTTCCCACACGAGTACCGGTACACAACTTCTACATCTCCTAATTCAAGCAATACAGCTATACCTCAAAGGATCAACCTTCCCAGACATAATCTCTCGGCTTTGGCCATATGCAGTCGCTATAATACTCCCTCAATAATGGACCCGTCCTCCCCACCATTAAAGCTCATGCTATGGAATGCCAGAAGCATCTTTAATAAGACTCACAACTTTAAAACAACTGTAGATAGGGACATGCCAACTATAATAGGCCTATGTGAAACTTGGTTGAATCCATCCACCAATATAGTAATGCCAGGGTACACAATCTTCAGAGAAGACAGACTACAAGGCCGGAGAGGAGGAGGCTTGGCCATAATGGTACGCGAGAATATATCCTGCCGTATACTTGAACTCACCCCTTACAACAACAACAACGTAATAGAATCAATGGCCGTTCAGATAGCCCTCTCGGGAAAGTGGTGCTCCATCCTCCTCTGTTACAACCCCTGCAAAGATTTCACCATAACAGAAATCAACCATCTCTTTCAACAAGTCCCCCTCCCATGCATGATTCTAGGAGACTTCAATGCACGACACAAATTTTGGGACCCATACGCTCCACCAGGCTCCCTAAATCCTTCAGGAAAAGCGTTATTTCAGGTGCTTTTAGAATCTGTGAATTTAAATCTCCTAACACCACCCGCCTTGGGCACACGCATAGATCCACATACAGGCCGCTCATCCACAATAGACCTCTGCATCGGCTCCCACATATTCAATGACGTTGATATAAAACTAGGCCCATACATGGCAAGTGACCATCTCCCCATCTATATCAAATCGACCTCACAAAAAATAACCTCGGACAACATCACTCGTCCCCACTGGAAAATAACAGACAAAGGATGGCAAAACTTCCAAACACCCTTAGACAAACAACACCAGTAAAGAATCAATCCCTAGAAGTACTAACGACATCCTTCACCCAGACACTTACCAAAGCAGCCACATCAGCCTTCAAACTATACCACTCAAAGAAAGGGGCAAAGCCAAGAGTTCCTTGGTGGACCACAGAATGTGCTGAGGCTATAAATAGCAGACGTAAAGCCTGGTACACATGGCGGAGACAACCCACCACGCATAACTGTTATAAATATAAACAGCTAAATTGTATCGCAACACGCATTATTCTCAAAGCAAAAAGACAGGCCTGGGCAAGCTTCTGCAGTACCTTATCTTTCAACACTTCATCTTCTCGAACTTGGAACTTCCTAAAAAGCATGAAAGGACGAAATAAAAATTGTCCCCTCCCCCTGAGCCAAAATGGGGTCGCATTAATGACTGACAGCCAAAGCAAATTTTCTAGCCTCCTTCTACAAAGACCAATACAGCATTCCAGCTCCACTAACCAATCAAGATCTCCTGACTCGTCATATAAACACAGCTCTCTCATCACCCTCGACACGTGACATTGACAACCCAATCACCGAACCCGAATTTCAGTACGCGATATCATCCCTCTCCGCCAAAAAAGCTATTGGAGCCGACTTAGTTGCCAATGAATTCCTCTCGCACCTTACATTCCATTGGCAAGATCACCTTCTAACCCTATTCAACAAAAGCTGGCAGACCGGAACATTTCCCAACGCATGGAAGCAATCTGTAATTCTCCCATTCCCAAAACCAGGCAAATCCCTGCTTCGCTACGCCCAATAGTCCTACTATCGTGCATAGGAAAATTACTGGAGAAAATAATTGCCCGACGACTCAGCTGGTGGTTTGAAACCCATCACAAACTGTCACCAGAACAAAGTGGATTCAGACCAGGCAGAGGCACAGTTGATATCCTCCTCAACTTAGAACAAAGAATCCAAGAAACCTACAACAACAACAAAATAATGCTGATACTCTTCCTTGACTTAAAAAGCGCCTTCGATTCAGCCTCCCACAAAGGCATAATATATAAACTCTCAAAGATGGGCATTGAAGGACTTCCCTTAAAATGGTTTCACAGCTTCTTAGAACAGCGAACATTTAAAGTAGCAATAGGAGGCACGCTATCTCAAGAGCACCCCCATCAGAGAGGACTACCTCAAGGCTCAGGCATCAGTCCACCCCTATTCAATGCTCTATTGTCAGACATACCCAAAACACCTCACACCACTCACCTGATATACGCCGATGACGTAGCCATTATATGTGAAGTCACAACCCTACACGAAGCAGAACACCACCTACAGGAAGCCACAGACCTGATAGCAGAGTGGTCGACAGAATGGGGACTTCAGATCAACAAGCAGAAAAGCGCCTTAATGTGCTTCACCCGTAAAAGACTTCCAAGATTACCTAACATAACCATCGAAAACACCCCAATTCAACTAGTGAGAGAACATACCTTCCTCGGCTTGAAACTAGACGGCCCTTCCCTGACGTGGAACAAACACATTGATTACCTCCGCACATCCTGTACAAAACGTCTAAACATCATGAAGTACCTGGCCGGGGCAAGATGGGGAGCCAGTAGAGAAATGCTATTAAAATTCTATACAGTATATCCAGAGCAAAGTACAATATGGCAGCCCTGTATACGGTTCAGCCGCCCCAACACACCTAGACAAGCTCAACACAATCCAAAACTCAGCCCTTCGAATAGCGCTGGGAGCATTCTGTTCATCGCCAATAGTCTCCCTCCAGGCCGAAGCAGGTTTACTGCCACTTAATCGTACCAGACAATTGACAGACAGCAAATGGCTATTGAAAGCTTCCCAGCTACCAGAAAACCATCCCCTACAATTGTCCGTCACCAGAGAATTGACAAACAGACCCATAAACAGGCAAGGATATCGAACATCCTTCATCTCTCGCTCCGCTCACACTTTACAAAGACTGACAGGCACCACAATCCATTCAGCACCAGTTCCACCAGTCCCCCCGTGGATAACCCTAACCAACATGATCTTCACAACTCTACATCCGGCCTTCAAAAAATCACAGGACTCAGCCAAAGCCAAACACCTATTCAACGAACTACACCAGACTAAATTCACAAACCACCCCCCAATCTTTACAGACGGCTCATACATCCCATCACCCCCATCAGCTGCAGCAGCCGTCTATTATGAAGAGATAAGTATCTGCCAGTCATGGAAACTCGCTGCCACCCACTCTAACATCACCTCAGAACTTTTTGCAATCCAAAAAGCACTCCAGTTTTGCCAATCACATCTCCCACTACAGAATATAGTAATATACACAGATTCCCAATCTTCACTCCATCTACTCCTCTCACCCAATCCCGAATCGCATAGAAACATAGTCCACAACATACAACATATCCTCATCACGACACTTAACTCGCCCAGAAATATCAAACTACAATGGATCCCCTCACATGTTGGCATTAAGGGTAACACAATCGCAGACGAGGCAGCCAAACTAGGACACCAGCTAACCTCCATCGAGCCTCTACCCCATGACATCCACACACTATCAGCAGTGAGCAGAACAAGCACAAGACAAGAATGGGACACAGAGCTTTCAAACCTCCTCCCGGAAAAGCACTTAGGCCTCTTCAGAACCGACTCATCACCCCATCCATGGACACGATCCCAAACTAGGAACATCGATGTCGTAATTACGCGCCTCAGAATCGGTCATTCCGGGTTGAACAAACATCTACACAGATTGAAATTGGCCCCGGATCCATACTGCCCTTGGTGCAGAAACACCGAAGACACCATCACTCATTTTCTTCTGCATTGCCCACGATTTCACTCAATGAGAACAATCCTTAAAGACACCTTCAACAGGATGAATATTAATAACATAACCATCCCCGTTCTACTAGGAGCAATAGACGTGACCCAAGAGAAAAGGCAGAGAGTGATACAATGCACAATTAATTTCCTTAAAAAGTCGGGGAGAATTCCACGACTTTAACCCTCCTGGCCCGGGCAGGCTCTCCTAATGACGGAGCTCGTATCCGGGCGATCTGGTCGAATATCAACAAAAGTAAACTAAGGCTAATCTCGCTTAATATATTACCTACATTAATCAAACATATATAGAAATGAGCGCCTTACCTTCCTGCGTAGAATGGCGTTGAGTAGAGCTCTCTAGCTCAACTGGTTCCGGAGTGATGGTGATGGAAGTGGAGGTAACTTTTGCCGCGTATTTACCTCGGCGTGTCCGAACACTCAACCGCGGCCCCGGCTACGACGCCCAGTTGCACTCGTCGCTCCACCCGCAATTATGCCGGGAAGCGATTTGATAGTGTTTTATTGGTTATTCTGTCATTTATTATAGTTATTATGTTATTTTCACTCAATAAAGTTATTTATATGAACTTATTTGTGTCTCTGTCACTTATTACTTCGTTTTATTATTTTTATGATTATTAGTGTCACTTTCACTGGACTTTGATCATTGGTAGTGTCATTTCCCCTTTTATGTATTGTTAGGTAAGCTAATAATATATATAGTGTCACTGTCACTTATTCATATTGTTATGAAGGCACTTATTATTACTTGTGTGTGTCTCTTTCACTTATACTTAGTTTTATTATTATACTGTCACTTTGACTGGCCTAGGCTTATTGAGTGTCATTTTCACTTATTTATTGTTAGAAATATATATTTTAGTGTCACTTTCACTTGTTCATATTGTTATTGAAGGCACTTATTATTACTTATGTGTCCTTTTCACTTATACTTAGTTATATTATTATTCTTAGCCTACATTTGAGTGTCACTTTCACTGTTGTCACTTCCACTTCAAAAGTTTGTTAGAGTGTGGAAGTCGTTGAAGCAGGTGCCAGCACACAGTCCAACTTGACACTCGAGGCATTCCCAAGTGGTTTTTGTGGGTTTGCGGGGTCTGCGAGTTGTGTGGCTGCACACATGGCACCTCTTCTGACTCCTAGTGTTACTACCTGGTGCTTTGAAAGGAAGGGCGCTGAGCTGGTGCTTCCTGAAGAATTCAGCACACTCCGTTCTGTCAAGCTGGCCTGGTCCTTGTATTGGCCTGCCTGGTGTACCCACATGTTTAGCCAGGAGCTCAAGTAGCACCTGCTTGTGGAACTTCCGCAGGGACTTGTACTTCTTGGCTCCTGGAGTCCTCAGACGGTAGATGTTGTAGGCATTGAGGATCGACATATCTACCGTATGCAGGATAAACTTCTTGTACCACCTGCAAGATGTTCGCAGGCAGTCGATGAAGCCCATCTGCATGTCGGACTTGTCAACGAGGCGCATGTTGATGTTATAATCCAGGACAGCAGCTGGTTTTTGGATGGGGTTCTTGGTTGTTCGGTCCACCTTCCCTGTGGCGACCATCTGGGCCTTGTGGCATGTGGTGAGGAGGTTGACCTTGCGCTGGTCGTGCCAGTGGATGGAGAGGATGGGGCCACTCTTCTTGTGGAAGATGTCCGCTTCTTCGTCTTGGTTGGGTAGCCTGGCATGCCCTTCCTTTTGCCCTTGACTGTGCCGACAGTTCCGGTCTTGCGGTCATGGAGGTAATTGGTCAGGAGAGGCGACGTGTAATAATTATCTGTGTAGAGGATGTGGTTATTATTGAAGTGCCTCTCCATCATCTTCTTCACTACAGCGCCACCAAAACCAATGAGAGGGTCAGTCACAACTTCTCCAGCCTTGCCGCTGTAGACTATAAAGTCCAGAACATACCCCGTCAAGCAGTCGCAGAGGACGAAGAGCTTGATGCCGAAGCGGTGTCTCTTGGACGGGATATACTGTCGGAAGTGCAGCCTACCACGGAACAGGACCAGAGACTCGTCGAGGCACATCTTCTGGAAAGGAATCAGGTATGTGGTGAACCGATGACGTATCATGTCATACAGCTTCCTGATCTTCCATAATGAGTCGGGAAGGTGGACTGCCATGTTGTTTGTCAGGTGGAGATAGGAGAGGATGTCGAAGTACCTGTCCCTGGACATGTATTTGCCAAATGATGGAGTCGTTATGATGTCGCCAGTGATCCAGTAGTCAGCCAGAACGTGCTTCCTTATATGAGTCATCAGCATTGTGAGTGCCAAGAACACATATAGTTCTGCCACAGTGAGAGCTCTCCATGCCACCATCTTGGCACTGGTCTTCCTCCCAAGAAAGTTGGCACAGATAGCATGGTGGTGATTTGTCTCTTTGACGAGGTATTCCATGACTTCATTGTCATAGAAGCCACAGAAAAGTTCACTGGGGGTAGAATCTGGGCCACAGGGAAATGTTGGTGACACCCCAGAACCCATCTGTACCTTGTCAAAAGGCAGGACAATCTGGCTCAAAATCAGCTCCATCTGTCCACACAAACAGGTCGGATGCTGATGCTCAAGGTCGTGCTGCAGCAGGCACACGCCCTGGACGCCCTGGCACACGCCCTTGGCCACGCGGACGCCCAGGCGGACGCCCTGCACGCCCACGCCCAGGCCCAGGCCCAGGGGCAGCGGCGTCGGCAGGCTGATCACGTCCACGACCTCGCCCTCTCCCTCGATTTGTCGGCACATCCTCTTCCTCTTCCAGTTCCTGTTCCTCTTCCTCCTCAGGCGACGTCAGGTCATCTGGGGCAATGTTGGGGTCGTCAGCATCCTCTTCAGGAGACAATTCTGGTGAAGAAGTGACCAGGTGTCGGCGGTGTGGGGCGCGGGAGGCTGCGGGAGCTTCAAGAATGGGAGCCGAGGCCTCGGGAGTTGGGCTCCTTTTGCGGCGAGCCGAGGGCTTTTCAGCAGCAAATAATGCTCTGCGGTGTGTTGAGGCCTGTGGCACATCACCAATACCACTTGAAGAGGCCCTTTGGTCATCCTGAACGAGAGATGAAGGCGAGGGCTGTGGGTGACCCACGCGGCATCCCGTGTCAAGGACGTTGGGACAATGGAATGCGGGTGGTTCCTAGGCCAGGGTCGGCGTCATTATCGCTATCTTCAGCTTCCCTATGCTTTTCTGCGGCTGCCCTGCGTGCTTTTTTAGCTGCACTTTTGATCAATGATTGTTTGTAGAAATATTTGCCCACTTTCAAGGGCGTACGGGCAGGCAAAGGGGAAGGTCCTGGGGTAGGGCTAGGGCTAGGCCTACGCTGACCTAGCAAAGATGGCGAGGGGGTAGGCCTAGGTTCTAGCACACTGGGAAGCTCAATGGCACCTTCCTGAAACACTTCCACATCAGGATCATCACTACTGTCTCCCCCCTCAAATAAATCGACATTATCGTCGTCTCCAAAGCCCACGAAATCGTCTTCACTTTCACTTATAAATTGTACCTTGTCCGCCAAGCTTTCGCCACTGCTCTCTTCATCACTTTCAAAAAGTTGTCGCTGTATAGCGCTATCACTCAACAAACGCTTAACTTTCTTTTGTTGAGCTCTCTTCTCGGTTGCAACAGGCGTTGAAGTTGCGAGTGGGGTAGCACTGGGGCCCGCAGGAGGTTGCAACGAATCGGACACGTCGGAAAACATTTTTTCAGTATTACTCGCTATGGCGGCCACGTACGAACTGATAACACTAGTAGTTGAGGCTTGGTGGTGCTGCGGTCGCTCCTACCATGCAAAAATTGGCCGCGCAAATTTTGAAGCACGCTTTCAAGCACAAGGATTTTAAAATGACACCCGGGTTCCGGCCCTTTTGTTTTGGTGTCATTTTAAAATGACACCCGGGGTGGAAGGGTTAAAGGCAGTCCTGACAAAACCGTCCTCACTAGGGTTTATTAGTGACGCTCAGTTGCTACCTTCCCTCCAACACATCAACAACAACAACAACAGCTACAGCAGAATCAGATAAAAGTTTGAGTAGTTTTTCATTCCTCATTCTATGATTTTCCCCTTCTATTCTTATTCTGTCCCATCTAAACGCCTGTGCAGTAATCTGGAGACAACCCTCCAAGCAAACTGCACATTTAAACAATAAGAAGAAGAAGAGGAAGATAAAAGTTTCTCGATTCCACAGGCAGACAAGACAAAAAGGACTTACAATGCTGTACTATCTTACTTTAACTAACCCAACTAACACATAAAAAGCTGTCCAACGCCAATAACGCCTGTGCAAGTTCAGTTCAGTTGGAATTCGGGAAGTTTAGCCTTAACGTCGGCACTTCCCTAAGAGGTTTTGTCATTTTTCTTTTTGTGACTTTTTGTGACTTTTTGTGACGTGCTCATTTGTCTAAAAATAAATATATATCATTTTTCATCCCTTTTTCTGAAATCTTCTTTCTTCAGTTTTGTTTCTTCTCTCTTCTTCCTTCATTCTTGTTTCTTCTCTCTTCAGTCTTCTTATTTCAGTTCTTTCAATTTTTTCTCTCGTACTCTCCACATTTGATAGATTGTCTGTTTCACTCTATCGCCTATTTCTTTGTTAAATAAAAGATGTCCGATGACTTGGTTTTCATTTTCAATATAAGGCTGTTGGAACCCTGGATCTTTTATTCTGCATGCTTTATAAAATGAACAGTGTAGTAGAAAATGTTTTAGGTCTTCTGTTCCTTCCTTACACAGATCGCATTGTGTCTCTCCTCCCACATGCCTATTTCTATCTTTTAGATTTAAGTTATTTGTCCTACATCTGTAAAATATTATAGATGCCTGTGTGTTGTCATAAATATCTTCCTCGCTCTTAATCTCCTTCTTATAACTTCTATACACTTCTAGGCTACTCTTCTCTGCCAAGTCCTCTCGCCATCTTCCCGAATCCCAGTTCAGAACTCTTTTTCTAATGTCGTCCTTCTTAATATATCTTGATATATCTAATATATCTGGATATATCTAATATATCTTAAAATATCTGGAGATTCCGACGACCATCGAAGAGAAGGGTCGAAGGTCCTCTTCAGATTCCAATAATATTGGACGTAAACGGTCGCGGCGACCGTTTACGAAAGCATTCGCTCAGCCAAACAAATCCCAAAGAATGTTTCTATACTACGAATTTTGAAAGGAATGATACCTTCGAGGGAAGGGAACGTTTGGTACTGCGGGCCTTAGTTTTACACCGGGGACGATCAGATCAGATCAGATGTTGTTCGGGAAGTAATGCCTTAACAACGGCACTTCCCCGAGAGGTTCTTGTAATTTTCCTTTTGTGACGTGCTCTGTTATATTATATTATATTTCTTTTTCTTTTTTTCTCTATGTTGCATTATAATCTATTTCTTCTTATTCCAGCTCCTTCATTTTCTTGGTTCTTGTTCTCCACATACCATATGTTATGCCCTGTTTTTTCTACAGGTTTAACTTGGGTAATGTGAGTTCTAAATGACTGGGTATATAAGGCTGCATGCACAATACAAGATATGAGGAATAGAGAACACAAAGAAACACATGGTAGCAAGTTACATGATCACGTTTATTTTTATACCACTGCAGAATACTTGTGTAAGACAATATAATAGAATCGAACAACACTAGCATAAGTGGATCTGGATGGAGCCTAGTCTCCCACTTCCAACGTTCAGGTATTAATCTTCTGATCACTGGCTTCATTAGCAAGTTTTATTTTCTGGAAGACCTCAATATATTCATGTAATTCAATTTCACTGATTTGATCTCTTACTGGCTGGTCGCGTGCCCAAGTAGCAGCTCACAGTTAGGATTAGACACGCGTATATTGTAGAACACGGAAATCTCTAGTAACCTCATGGGGGTACTGATCTAAGTTGTATATTCTTATGGCAGAAATACGTAGAACACAAATCAGCGGGCGAACGTTAGATATCACTAGAGTTTTAATATCTGAATAAGGTAATTACGAGAGTCAATGTCGCCTGTTAATTAATGAGCACTGATCGCTTAGTACGTCCCAAATGGAATGGTTAAATATGAGTTACACTGGGCAAGGTTTTAGCCACTTTATAGAAAGTTAATAAGTGAGTGTCAAACTAGTACTATAACACTTAGTACTAGCAACATGAATCTTGAATAGTATTTGTAGATCTGGTCCTAGTTATCTTGCTTCCGGTGATGTTGGGGGCTAACGACTGGTTCCGCGGCCGTCCAGGGGGTCCATATGTGTGAAGTTCTCAAATACGTGGGCAGGTCCTTCTATCCAAATCTGCCACGGAGTCTGCCGGCTCTGGGATCTCAACTCCGGAACAACACAAGGGCAGAGCTAGAAGTTAACTGTAGGGTAGTGACCACTGGTTGGTGTCTAGCTTTCAACTGATTTGACTGGGGGCGGGAGCTAGATTTATAGGCTCGGTTCTGGACCCTGTAGACAGTAGGGATCTCGAGTCTTATGGACTTATTTGAGCTCTCAATAGATATGGGGACTAGGTAAGATGGTATTTACTGTTGTGGCACATGGCTATAGGAAGCCTTTATATTTTCATATAACTGAGCCTTAGTAAGAGGTACTATTTTGGCTATACTGGAAGTATTTAGGGGAGAGAGACTGGATCTACTTTGCGAGGAGGATGGGGACAGCTGTGATAGGAGCGTCTCTCTTAGATTGTTCAATCTTCATTCTATGATATAGCTGAGGTGCTAATTTAGTGATCAGAGCATGCAAGAAAGGTAAATGGTTTATTGTGAGTTAATAGATGTTAGTAAAGGTGTTAGTCATGCATGGTTAGTTCATTGATAGGAAGAATTCCTGTGCTACCTGGCAATGACTCGGAAGTCAAAACAGGGGCCAGGTATACCTCCGCGGGGGTGGGGGTCTCCCTCCTCGGGTGGGCAAAAAGGGGGAGCTGGGCGCCCTCTCTCTGTGATAGTCGTCCGGCGGCTGTGGCTAGGGGCTTGCCATATCACCAGTGTTCGTAATAACCCTCTGTGTATGAGACAGATGTGGGTGTCCTTAATACCAAAACCGAAGGTGCCTTGGCTAGCTGGTTTTACTCGGCTGGTTGTTAATTGTAGGGTTTGCTGGATGTGGTGGAGACTGGGTTGCTAACTCTGCCACATTTATCTGAAAGTATGGCAATAGAAGTTAGTTACTGGCGAGGCGGCTAGCCTCGCACCGACGACCATTGGGTGCAGGGTTGTGAATGGGTTGTAAGATAATAGATGGCATGCAAGGGGCTAGTAAAGTTCTAATGTTGTTCTGGCCTACTAAGTGAAGGTAGGCTGGATAGGAGTATATATATAAAAGATTGGAGAGCGTTAGCAACGGGCAATTCAAGGATCTTCAAGAGGTATGAGAGAGAGGCTAGGTCGGACAAGAGTAGAGAAGCGCGGGGTCTTATAATGAGAGGGGAGGAGTGCAGGGGGCTATAGGGGAATTTGACCCTAAGGTCTCTGGGCGTGGGGGTGGCATTAGGCTGCAGTTGATATGGAAGTTTGAAAAGGCAGTAGAATACGTTAGCCAAATGCTACCGGGGAATGCAACTATGGGGTGGTATATGAGTCTGGAAAAGATAGAGTTATGTGATCAGTCCGAGGGGTTATGGATACTATTAGTTAGCCCTGGGAACTGCGTTTTCTATGAAATATATATATATACCAACAACAGCGGCAGTTCGTAGGGGTACTTAGTTATTGTTTCGGGGCACTTATGACAGATACTGGTAACAAGGTTATCTTATACAATCTCTGGTTGGGGTAAGAGGTGTATGACACGAAGTAAATTGGCGTAGTGTGGACTGTGGATACGAAGGAGGCAAGGGGAAGACGTATGACAATTGTGGAAAAGTAAATGGAAAAAGGTGAACACAATGGCGGATAAAAATACTTAACCTAAGGATTGAATACATAGATTTATGGGGCGATGGGTCTTCAGAAGCTTAGTCTGGCAAGACAAGATGTTAGGGAATATTAATATTAATACTTAAACTAAGGATTGCATACATCGATGAACGACGACATTATAGTCGTCGTCCTAATAAGGTGATGAAACCGGGTTGATCTGTACTTGGCACAATACGACACACGGACAGTGCCGCTATGTCGTATCAATACTGGTGGCAGTTAATATTATAGAGACACTTAGTTACTAGAGGAACAATGCAAGGGGGCGACTGAGCACGGGTTACATATATCTATACTCGTCATGGGAAATGATATACAAGGTCTAGGGACAGGCGTGGGTGTTTTAACTTCTAAGATATATAACATCTACTTCTCGGATGTAAGAACATACATAGATATAATTATGGCTGTCTGATGTGTTGGCATTGGCTCAACGTCGGGACAGGGCATGGGTGTTTTTAATATGAATGTATATTCCTGTTCATTATCTTTGTAGTTAGGAGTGTAGGACACGAGGGGGTAGTGTACATGAGGTGTGGAAAAATGGTCAGTTTAGAAGGGATATCTAGGTGCGGCCTGGAGCTGCTTAGCCCTGCGGGCTTGGGCCTGTCTGAATTGGCTGGCTCAGTCAGCTGGTCCTTTCGTTCTGTGGACCTTTCCTTTGGGTGTTTCTGTGTGGTGTTCGTTCGTGGCTTCTGTGGTGGGCTTCTCGTTCTGGGGCATTTTGCCATATAACATCTTCACTCGTTCCTGGTTTTCTTCTTTGAACAGTAGATTTCCTATCACTTGATTTTCCTCCTCAACGTAAGGTTGTTGTAGCGCTGTTTCCTTTACTCTCTCCTCTATATATATAGGGCACCATAAAATAAAGTGTTTGATGTCCTCTATCTCAGCATTACATAGTAAGCATTTTATATCTCCTCCTACATGCCTGTTCCTGTCTCTTAAATTTAAATTATTCGTTCTACACCTATATAATATGACTGAAGCTTCTGTATTATCATAAAGTTCTTCTTCTCCCTTTATTTCTGATATAAAGGCCCTGTATATTTCTAAACTGCTTTTCTCCCCTAGCTCTTCCTGCCATTTCCTTGTATCCCAATTTTTAACTTTCTTCTTAATTTCTTCCTTCAGTATACTCGCTAAATCTGTTTCTCATAAATTTAAATTTTTTATATATTTTCTAATTTCCATTGTCCATGGATCTTTTTTGTTGTTTAATTTTTCTTCTGTTATTCTTCTAAGTAAATCATTACTGTCTTCTCCTCTTAAATATTTAAATATTTTATACTTCCTTCCATAATTCTTGCTTCCATTGTGGATGCTCCTATCTCCCCTCTCAGGGTCACTTTTTGTGCATATCTCGGTGCCCCTAATATTTGCCTAAATACCCTATTTTCAATATTTTGTAACTTGTTTATTTCTGTTTTTGTAAATCCTATTATGCTTGAGACATACAGGACCGACGGGAGCACCACACTCTTCCAGTATGTTTTACCAATTAGAATTTTGTTGCAGCTTTGTTCTATTACCGGATAGGTCATATTAGCCATTCTATTCGCTTTTCCTATTGCCTCAGATTTCTGGTCTTTGAAACAATTTCTAGCATCATTTACTTTTATTCCTAAATACTTTATCTGCTTAACTACTTCTAATTCTTTGATATTGTTTGGTTTCTCCTTCATATTAAATATTAATATATGACTTTTATTTTTATTTATGTTTAGCCCACATTCATTTCCTATTTTAATTAGATCTTCTATTGCTTTTTCAGCCTCTTTTATTGTATGTGCCATAAGTAGACCATCGTCAGCATAGAATAGCGCCTTTATTTTGAAAAACTCATCTGTGAATCCTTCTTTTTCCAAGTTTTTCATAATTTCATAAGTTAAAAGTTTAAAAAGTGTGGTCGATCCCGTGCAGCCCTGTCTAATGCCACTAGTGACTTGAATCTGTGTTTCATTTTTATAACCTTTATTTATAATTGTGCTGTCATCAATATAAACTTTACTTATTACATTAATTATATCTGAATTTATATTATAGTCCTTTAACACTTCAATCATCTTCTCTCTTCTTACTGAATCGTACGCTTTAGAAAAATCAATAGAGATGACAATTAGTGGTTTCTTTAGTTCAAAAGCTCTCTGTATACAGTACTTCAAGATAAAGAGGTTATTTTCTATTCTGCCTTTACTTGTGAATCCACTTTGAGTCTCTCTAACCTCTTTATTATATGTTATATGTTCTTCTATTTTATTTTTAATTGCAGTTGTCATAAATAATTTATATGATACATCTGTAAGTGCCAATGGTCTTAATTCATTCACCTTTGGTTTACTTATTTTTGGTATCATCACGGTCTTTGATTTTTTCCAAACTTCTGGTATTATGCTAGTATCTAAGATAGCAGCTTGTCAGTTTCTTTAACCCGGGAGCTGCAGGGAGACTCTTAAGAGTTCCCCCGGCGGACTGCGGGGAGACTCTTAAGAGCAGAGCTTTTGAACGCATACCAAAACCGCGCGTTTATAGCCAGGCGGCTGAAATTGGTGTGGGTATAGTATTACATGTCAACTCTCGACACCACCCCGCCAAACGCTCGCCCCGCACTCGTGCAAGCACCACCGCGCCAGTAACCTTGCACTAGTCATGGAGCCCACACGTCCCTCACGCTCGCTCCCTGATGACACAACCAGCCCTCCTTCTGGTGGTGTTAGCCGCCGTGGAAGGCAGAGGGTGGCTGCTAAAGACCCTACCTACCAGTACGACACGCCCTACAGCTCGGAGGACGAAACACCTGCACCCAAAGCACGAAAAACACGTGCAAGCACGACAAAGGTACAGAGGTCATTGGTGTTTCGGGACACTGCCACCACGACCCAGGCCACTGCAACAACCACTACCACTACCACTGCCACCACTGCCACCCCTACTACCGGTACCAGCGACGCAGGAGGCCGCCCTAGGGCTGCAGAACCTGCGGGGGCAGGAAAAATTAAAGGCACGGGCGTAGGGAAGAGAACCCGTACGCCAGCCACAGTGCCCCTACCACCACCACCACCACCACCAGCCGCCCCTGGCCCGGCTGCCCCTGCCGCCCCTGCTGCCTCTGCCGCCCCTGCCCAAGGAACAGGGAAGGGGAAGGGGAAGGGGAAAGGGAGAGGGAAAGCGACTGCTGGCCCTGCTGTTCCTGCCGGCCCCTGCTGCCCCTGCTGCCCCTGCTGCCCCTGCCGCCCATGCTGCCCCTGCCCATGGAACAGAGAGAAGGGCGACAGGCACCACCATCATCTTGCCATCAAGGCCACGCACCACTGCTGCCCCTGCCGCCGCCCCTGCCACCGTCTCTGCTGTCCCTGTCCATAAGACTCCCGCACGTGCAAAAGTGACCCGGAAAACTCTGACACCATCAAAGTATGCCGCCCTGCTGTTTGATGGTGATTCGCAGGACATTGGCAGCCCGGGTTTCGACGACGAAGCCCTAGCACGGGACCAAGGGTGGGGGGATTTGGGAGTGGACAGTGGGAGTGAGTCCGACGTCGGTGATGAGAATGAGGAAGGGCATCGTCTGTCAAGTGAAGAGGAGGGTGATGATGATGAAGTGCTGTATCGCGACCATGGAAGCGATATTTCAGACGATGAAGGCGACGCAGACGACATTCCGATCCCTGGGCTGCTTTCGTTCGAGTGGTCTGACGGGGTCAATTTTGTACCTGACGTGCCCCAGTTCAATCCTGGGACGTCAGGAACAACTGACGACTGGCCCTGTGACGATCAAGCGAACGAAAGCGACTTCTTCCTCGCTTTTTTCGATATGGAGGTAATGACGTACATCGTTGCCCAAACAAACGCCTACTACAGGTGGGTGTTTGGCAGATTGGACGTCCTTTCTCCAAAAGCGAGAATACGAGGCTGGGTGGATACGACTGTGGAAGAATTTATGACGTTCTTTGCCTTGTTGTTCCTCATGCCTCTGATCAAGAAGCATGTGTTGCAACACTATTGGAAGCACGACCCTCTCATCGCCACCCCAACTTTCAATAAGTTCATGACTCGTGACAGATTTTTGTTGCTGCTAAGATTTATGCACTTTGCAGACAACGAAAATCCTAACAGTATTGACAGGATATGGAAAGTTCGGGATGTGTTCACCATGTTGTTGGAGAGGTATAGGAAATACTTTTACCCCTTCCTCAATTTGGTGATTGATGAGTCGCTCGTGCTCTTCAAAGGACGTCTTGTTTTCAAGCAGTATATCCCCTTGAAAAGGCATAGGTTCGGAATCAAGCTCTTCGTTTTGTGTGACTGCGAAACTGGAATAGTGCTTGACATGATCGTGTACACAGGTACTGACATTGACATACAGAGAGCCGCTGCCAATGACCCCATGGGCATGTCAGGTGCCATGGTCAGGAAAATGTTGGCACCTTACCTGGGCAAAGGCCACATCATCTACACTGACAACTGGTATACTTCTCCTGCTCTCTGCCAGTTTCTTCATGACAACCAAACGGGGTCATGTGGGACTGTCAGAAAGACAAGAAAGTTTATGCCAAAGTTCACAGGTGATGTCATTCCTCTCACAGATGCCTCCTCCAGTGACACACCTTCAGAAGACGACCTGGCCCAGGAACACCGCGAGAGGCATGTGCGAAGAAGGCGACGAAAGGGGCAGAAATTCAAGCAGCTCGAGAAGTGTGGGAAACTGATAGCCCTGAAGTGGAAGGATAAGCGAGACGTCCACCTGCTTTCCACCGTCCACACAGGTGCCCAGGTGGATTCTGGCAAAATCCACTACCGAACCAGGAAGACCATCTACAAGCCCGACATGGTAGTGGACTATACCAAGAACATGCGCCTGGTGGACAAGTCTGACTGTCAGCTGTCAGGCGTTGAGTGTCTGAGGAAGACTGTGAAGTGGTATCACAAGCTCTTCCTCCACCTAGTTGATATAACGATGCTGAGCGCCTACAACTTGTGGTTGGTGAAAAAGGATATGGCCCCAAACCAGAAGCTGAAATTCCGGGAGTTCGTTTGCAACGTCTCATACCAACTCCTGGAGAAGTATGGCACCACCACTCACAGACGTACGGCATGGCGTGGGGATCACGTTCCTGACCGCATCCAGCTGGGTGTCGAAAGACACTACCCAATCAACACTGAGATGCTTGGCACTCGTCGCAGGCAGGCGCAGTGCACCGTCTGCAGCACCAGTGTCAGGAAACCCCATGTCACCAAAAGAGTCACCTCAATGTGCGCCGAGTGCAAAGTTCCACTCTGCCTGGGTGACTGCTTCAGGGACTACCACACCTTCAAGAATTATTGAGTGTCGCCCTGCCCTGCCCTGCCCTGCCCTGCCCTGCCCTGGTCTCGCCTCCTGCCCCGCCCTGTCCTGGACTCGCGCCCTACCTTACCTGACCTCACCTAATTGATCACGCTACCTCATAATGTAACATATATATTATATAATGTATAAGTTCCAAAGATGTCCCTGTGATACAGCTTTTACATTATATAATTGTATGTTTTATTATTTAGTTTATAAGTTTCAAAGATTTACATGTAATATGCCTTATTTTTTTAGTATATCAATATATATGTTTGTTATTAGCCAAAGTAATGTGTATATAATTATTTTCTTACCTCAAATGAATTGTACAAAAATAAATGTTTCAATAAATCCTGTCAAACCTACTAAGATAATAAAAAAAACAAGGTCATGTCATTGTATTCTTACAATATGATATATTCTATGAATATTTCATATTGTTTGAATACAATGGCATGATCTTGTAAAAAAAACATTTTTATCAAAAATGTTCTAGACAATATAAAACCTTCCCCATAACCCCCTCCTGGATTCGATCCCACTACCCTACCACACTTCGAGTTTTCCAGTCCGCGACCTTACCAACCATGCCACAGGAGCTCATACCAAATATCACTCAAAACTTCGTGTCTACAATCGAAATGACAATATACAAAAAAAAATGAATTATCCCACCAATTTACGTTTGTAAATTGATGGGATTATCAATTATATCATGCCAAGGTTTATAAAAGTTTGTCTCTGTCAAGAATTAGTAATTATATAACTTTATTGTCAAAAATTGCCCAAACACTCAGCAAAATTGCCCCTCTGTGTGACTCCACTCATTTTCACACGGTCAAGCGGTGACCCTTGCCGCTCCTTTATGCCCCAGCTACACCAGCAACAGCAGCTCTGTCTGGGAACAAAATTTGTATAAATACAATAATGGATAAAATACTCTTCACAAATACATTTGTATTGTATAATATTGTAAATAAAAATTAATAATAACTGTGTGGGTGTCGAAAATTGCTCAACCAGCTTTCTTATGTCTCGCCTACGCGCGTATATTGGATTATACATAGTCATGACTGTCCTACAAATAATTGCAGTAGGTCTCGAATATACATTTATATTGCATATTACTTGGAAATAAATAAGTATACGTTTCTCTGGTGGCAATCTACCCTTTCGCAAGTGTAAGGAGACACCAGTCTATATTTAGCCTCCTATCACAAAAGGCAATCTGCCTGTGTTTACTGACCACCGTCGCTGGTGGTCTATAATATAGTACTTTATTTACAGTCAATGGCCTACATGTTTCTGTGGTACTTCACATGTGTCTAAAATGCAATGTCTGCTTGCATAAAAATGCAATTCTGAAGTCCATTTATACGTACGACATACGCATGTCTCAGTTTCTCTCTCTCTCCATTCCTGACTCATGTTATTGTAAAACTCTTGGTGGCAACAAACACCAGACACCTGGTAGACATAAGGTTCAAAATCCCAAGACATCAATACGCCTCGGGCGCCTCCACAATTGCCACACAGCTGGCTATCTATCTAGAGATCTGCCTGCCTTCCTTCTCTCCACGACTCACTCACTCACTCCCTCCCTCCTACCCAGCCACCCCCACCCACCCTTTCAGGCTTCCGTCTGCTAGAAACACATTCACAATTTGCGTAAATATCGCATCAATTGGGCTATATGCGGTATATTCCTTGTTATATGGGACGCCTACATACGTACACGTCTTTATTATAGCATGACAGTGCTCTAAATACAAGATTTACGTGATATTTATGGCGTAACACACCCTCTCCCCCTTTCATTCCCAGCACAACTCACTCACACCTTGGTTCACGCATAGAAACTCATTGATAATGTGCGTAAATATCGCATGAATTGGTCTATATGCGGTATATATTTTGATATATGGCACGTATACATACGTACAAGTCTGTATTATAGCATGACAGTGCTCTACGTACAAGATATAAGTGATATGTATGGCGTAAACCACACTCTCAGCTCATAAATTGCCGCCAAACCTCCAACATATCTTCATTCCCGCCTAAAAATTCTCTTATAATTCCCTTATATATTGCAATTTTTGGTCACTATGAGGCATATTCATTGTTATATGGGTGGCCTACACACGTATACATACTCTACATAGCCTAAAAGGGCTAAAAAAAGGAGATATACGTGATAATACGCGGTAACCCACCCCCTCCTTCTATCCCCTGGGCGCGTGAAAATTCGGCAGGGAAATCTCGCCGCTCGATGAAAATCTAGCCGCGCGGTGCCATTCGCTCCACATTTTTCAACTACGGACCGTTCCCCCACCCCCCCCAGACATTTTTTGGGGGGTCAAATATATATGGGCCGATGCACGCAAACATTCCCTACACGATGATGTACTTTTTATCGAAATTGGCAATGGGTCCCAAAATCATCATAGGTGCGCACAGTCTTACCCTGTAGAAAACCCCCTGTGCGCCGCGGAGAGGTTAAACATATATCACTTTGAATAATAGCTTTATAAAACTCAGGTTTTAATGAATCCAACCCAGCTGCTTTCCTGTTTTTTAAATTCTTCAAGTATTTTAAAAGTATTTTTTAGTTTTTTTCCTTCGTCTTCTTCTTCTTATTGTTTAAATGTGCAGTTTGCTTGGAGGGTTGTGGTGTCTCCAGATTACTGCACAGGCGTTTTAGGAGGGGTGAAAAGAACAATTGTTAGTATAATAGGGGTTAGGAGAGATAGTAAAGGTGGATTTTATACTACTGTACTGTATATGGGGGGTAAGTTTGTCGTTGTCTTTTGAGGTCAGGGTGATTTACGTCTAGGTGAGGGTGAGGTCAGAGATGATGATGATGATCAGTTGTAGTACAGTACAGTACTGCTCTATGTGTACTGTGTGATTCAAGTCAAGGTGAGGGTGAGGTCAGAGATGATGATGATCAGTGGTGATACAGTACAGTACTGCTCTATGTGTACTGTGTGATTTAAGTCAAGGTGAGGGTGAGGTCAGAGATGATGATGATGATGATCAGTGGTGGTATAGTACAGATTCAGTTGGATGGTAATTTTATATGCTTGTGATTTTGTTTGTTGTTCTGATGTAGGTTCCTAGGGCTGATGCGATGACATGTTTACTGTGCTGTGGTACGTCTCCTCCACCTAGGATATGCTTGATGTTGAATATTCCTCCTTGTTGGGTTACTACACTTCTGAGGTGGGTGCGGGCACCGTAATGTCTGGCAGTGGAGTAGATAATGCTCCACTGTCTTAGGTGTGAGGCAGTACGGGCAATTTTCATTTGCTTGCAGTCCCATCCTGTACATATGCCCTCCCAGTCTGGTGTGTCCTGTTCTGAGGCGGAGAGCCGCGGTGTTTAAGGCTTTGTTCTTGTAGATGGAGTGTTTCCACACTGACCACTCTGATTTGATGTTACTGTATTGTGTGCCAGCTATGGTTATTTTCCACTCTTCCTTGAAGTCTTGGAGGACGTCTTCTCTGAGGATGTTTGTCCGGTCGGTTGTGGTGTAGGGTATGACTGTTGTTAGGTGGAAGGAGTGCATCCCTTTGGCTAGTCCATCCACTATTTCATTATGGAGGATGTCAATGTGGCTGGGTACCCATTGGAGGGATATTGTATATCCTTCAGAGTGGAGGGTGGTGAGGAGTTGGATAATAGGGTATACTATTTCCTTGTTTGTCTTGGTGTTATAGGCTTAGTTGATGGCTTGTATGGCACTTTTGGAGTTACAGCAAATGGTGTAGGCACTTAATGGGAGGGTGTTGTTGATCTCAAGTGCACGGAGGAGTCCATAGAGCTCTGCTGTAAACACTGGTTTGTTTGGGTAGCTTCCATCCCATGGTAAGGTGAAATTTTGGGATCCATAATGCTGAAGACACAGATTTGCTGTTGTTATTACTGGTACTGATGCGTGATCCATCTGTGTATACGTGGGTGGAATTTTGGTGCTGGGTGTGGAGGACTTCGAGGAACTCTTGCTTGAGCTCAGCCGAGTTGTTTTTCTTGGTTGTTGAGTTGATGAGGTCTGTGTGGACTGTGGGTGGGATGTATTCCCATGGTGGGACTGGTGGTACCATGGGGGTTGAGTGGCAACCAAGGAATATGCGTGATTTTCTATGTATAATTTGCCCTACGCGCTCTCGGAAGGGTGCTTTATGGATGGGAGCTCCTTGAGGCTGTACTGGTACATTGCGGAGAGATGCAGAGAATGGGTTTGTTTTGGATTTTTTTAGTTGTGTTTTTGGTCAATATTTACGAGTCACACCACAGCTGGAATCTCATTTCACCGGATTTTTTTTTTTTTTTTTTTTTTTTTTTTTTTTAAATAGGCCTAGGCTAACCTAACCTAACCTAAATGTATTTGGGGGCTATTAGGTTAGGTTCGGTTTGGTTTTTTGGTTAGGTTAATGCTAAAAAAAAAAAAAAAATGCCAAGAAAAAAAAATATAGCCTAGGCTAGCAATGAAGCATAGAATGATAGGAACCCAAAACTACCGTTAAAAATGAGATCCCAGCTGTGGTGTGACAAGTAAATATTGACCGTGTTTTTTTATGAACCCCATCGGAAAATGCAAAACAATTCTTAGGCCTATCCATCAATCTTGAGACACGGCCCCCGATAGTGGGAACTGGGGAGGGCTATGAAGATGGGGCTGCTGCCCCCACACCCTCGCTAAATCCATGAAATCCGAGCCAAGTGTTGTCATTAACCTAACCAAATAACCTAACCTAGTATTATGGGTGGGGGCTACTGCCCCCACACCCCCGCTAAATCCATGAAATCCGAGCCAAGTTTTGTCATTAACCTAACCAAATAACCTACCCTAACCTAATCTAGTATTATGGGTGGGGGTTGCTGCCCCAACACCCCCGCTAAATCCATGAAATCCGAGCCAAGTTTTGTCATTAACCTAACCTAACCTAACCTAACCTAGTATTATGGGTGGGGGCTGCGCGAGAGGGGTGGCCGTCCCGCACCAACGCAACAGAAAATGGAGATCGGGTGAGCCGTGCGAGATTTAGGGATTTTTTTTAGACATTTAGGGATTTTTTTATAATTAATTACCGACGGGGTGGACATATATGGCAATGAAGTACATGACCTAACTAACATACCGGTATTTGTCTAAATAATATATCGATGGTTTCGACCCGGTGTAGAAATAAATAAATTCCGAGACTCCTACTCCGTGTACATTGCACACCACAACCCTAAGAAGAAGACAGGTCAGGTGTGTAAAGTCAGTGGAGGTATAGGTGGGTGTGGTGATGGTGACAGTTCCGGCAAGTCTACTTATGGTAAGATTAGGAGTAGTGGGCGTACCACTATTGACAGGACACATATGAGCGCACTATTTCAAGTTTTCACTAGTGTTTTCCATTATTATTCTTTGCTACAAGTGTCTTTTAACTTCGCATTAGGGCCTATGTTGTTTGCCTAAACAATATTAAAATATTGGTAACATTCAAGGAGACTACATCAGGACTCTTCTTCTTACCTCTGACCAGGTATAGCCTAGGCTGTCGTTTACTAGCCTATACCCCTTTGAAAGGACATTAGCCTAACCTAACAATCTTACGTAACCTATTATGGTAATTATGGTATTATGGGTGGGGGCTGCCGCCCCCACACCCCCACTATTTGACATCTTTGACAGATTTACAGATTTTTTGGAAAAACTAAATAAGATGGTCACCAATTTTCCCATGGATTTTTGTATTTTTCCCTGTTAGTTTTCATCAATATATAGTGTTTGGAAATAATTGCAACCCTTGGCGAAATCGTTTTCCCCATTATACAAGCTTAAGACACGCCACCCGATAGTGGGGAGGGCTATGAAGTACAGGGAAAATGAGGGGTTAAATGCGTAAAATGGCGATTAAAACGTATTTTAGCAAAACTTGGCTCGGGTTTTAAGGTATTTCTAAGGCCTAAAACCCAATATTTCGAAAACCCGAGCCAAGTTTTGGCCAAAGCTGGCTCGGATTTTGAGTTTGTAGACAACAAAATGGCAGTAACCTCGTTTAGAAATTTGGCTCAGGTTTCCCGAAATTGCAAAGCCATAAAACCCGAATTTTGGAAAACCCGAGCCAAGTTTTGGCAAAACTTGGCTCGGATTTTTCGAATTTTAAGAGTAAACAAATTACAGTAACCTAATTTAGAATTTTGGCTCATGTTTCCCTAAATTGCAAACCCCAAAAAGCATAATTTTGTAAAACCCGAGCCAATTTTTGGCAAAACTTGGATCGTATTTTGAGAATCGAAAACGACTAACTAAATGTCGGAAATCGGCTCATGATTTCCCTAATTGCAAAGCCATATAACCAGATTTATCGAAAACGTAGCACTTATTTAAATCATAAATATCCAGTACGGTAACATAGACCTAGTACATTGGATACAAGCCTACAATGTGTCCGTAGTACCTAGTAGGCCTACGTGGGATACAACATGGCGGTTGGGCCGGCGCCCATTTAGTAGCCTACCGGTATTCGGCCGTATCTGTAAATACGAATGCGAGTCACTTCGAGCGAATTCCTGATCGAGCGGATGCACAATCTAACCTAATTAACCGAACCTAACCTAACTTAACCTAACCTAACCTAAATGCACCTCCGCTCGAATATGAATTCGCTCGAAGTGTCCAGATACCGTAAATACTACCGCAACTACGAATCTTGTTTCTGAAACCTAGTATATTAATCTAACCAAACAACCCAACCTATTGACAGAGATGGGCAGGTGGAGTGGACTAAAAAGCTGGTGGACAGACCTCGGGAGACAGGTGAAAATGGCGTGTGTACGAATCGGTGCCGTCTATAGGAAGGTATTGACAACCATGTTTCGACAAAATTCCATTTTAGTACCGGTACTATATATTTTTATTAGGTTTTGCCGAGGCTTAAAACACATTTTCATATTATATTTAGAGCATATAAAATCCATATTTGTTTTCAAATATTGCAAAATAATTGGTGACCAACTTATTTAGTTATACTGATTTTTTGTGTATTTTTCTTTGAAATCGGGTTTTGTCAAGTGTCGATAACGAAATTCCTCCATGCGGACTAGGCCTATAGCCTAATGAGAAAAATATGGCGAGTCTATTGGTCCCTATTTTCCCTAATTATCCTAATAAATTGTGGTATATTCCTGCATAACGGTATGCATTATATCTCAAGAACTGGGCAGTGTTATAGCATATTTGTTGTTTGTACATACAGTATATATGTAGGCTATTATGTATGTTGCTTCGTAGTATAGTAGCCTATAAATGGAAAATATACTTGGTAAATGAATAATTAGAGGGCATCTGTGGACTCACTTTTACAATTTCCCAGCTCAGCTGGTGGACGACAAGTGGAGGCGAGTCGTGTTGTATACTGATATTCTATTGGTCAATAAACTGGGTGTGACGTCACGAGCAGGGTGTCAATCCACAAAATGTGAATTGTATTATCATTATGGTTTATTATTTTGTTATCATTATAGCGCGACGGAGCGGCGAGCGCCAAAGGCGCGAGCTCTAGGGGGGTCCGGGGGCATGCCCTCCCGCAAAATGTTGAGAATTTAGGTGTCTAAAACAGCATTTCCTGCAATCTAAAAGCAATCAAGATGGAAAATATGGAGACCAATATTGTGTCAATTTACTTTTTTTTTTTTTTTTTTTTTTTTTTTTTTAGGCCATAGGCTACTGTATTAGTCTGTATATATATATATATATATAGCGCAATGGAGCGGCGAGCTTTAAAGAGGTCAGGGGGCATGCCTCCCAGGAATTTTTTTGAGAATTGAGGTGTCTAAAACAGCATTTCCTGCAATCTACAGTAAAAGCAATCAAGATGGAAAATATAGAGACCAAAATTGTGACAATTTAGGCCTACTTTTTTGTTTTAATTAGGCTTGGCCTAGGCTAAGCCTATTCCAAAACTTAAGAGTAGGCTTAGGCTAGGACCTAGGTTAGCCTAAGCTGACCGTTTTGGTGGGGTCAGTACTCAAGGTATTAGTGATATGGGTCTATAATTGGGCATTGTAATTGGGGTTGGGTGTGACAGGGCCTTGTATAGGCCGATCGGCTTTTTGCAGACTCCCATTTTCTTATATTCTTAGGCCTAGGCTATGTAGCCTAGTCTTTAAAAGAAAAAAATACAGGTAACAGGAATGTTAGGTTAAATAGGCCTAGGCTTGGCATAGGCTATAGCCTAGGTTAGGCTAGCCTAGACTAAAATCCAAAGGTACCGGTAGGTTACGAAACAAAATTTACGATAAAAATATATTAGGCTATACCTATAGCCTAGGCTAGCCTATGCCTATTCCCACAAGTAGGCTAGGCATCGTCATATCTGTAATCTAACCTCCAAGGCTAGGCCTAAATAACACTTACTTGGCTAGCCACTAGCCTAGGCTTAATTTCTTCCACTGTCCACCTACACAATCAGGGTGCCAAAACAGAAAATATCAAGTTCTGGATCATTTTTCAAAGCTTACAAGGATCAACTTGGTGTGGGGGGCACAGCCCCCCGCTACATAACAGGGGGTCTGGAGGGCGTAGCCCCCCGGCCGCCGGAGAAATGTTGAGATGTGAAGGTAAATATACGCACAATACATGCTCAAAATGTATTAAAAGGAATTAATAATATTGTAAGTAAAAGGGATGTTATGTATGTTTACTGGTGGTTTGTCGACAACCCCGACACAGACAGAGGGCTGGTACTACAAAACCAAACCGATAACCTCATCATCCTTAACGACATCCATCAACATACCCATATTCCTCACCAAGCCCTCTATAACCCATCATCTCCAGACATCACCTTTTGCTCCCCAGAACTCGCCCCCACAACATCCTGGAGGGTGGTCAGAACCTTAGGCTCTGACCACCTCCCGATCATTATCACCACCAAAACCAGACTCACCCCAGCTAGCCACAAACACACATACACCAATTATAAAAGAGCTAACTGGGAAGCATTCACAAATGAGACAGAACAACACTTCACAACTCTAAACAGTACACCCATCACTAACATCAACAATGCTGTACACATACTCAATAAAACTATCCAAAACGCTGACAAGAAACACATTCCAAGAGGTAACAGAAAAAGACACAACCCCAACATCACACCAGAAATTCAAAACCTCATCAGACAACGCGACATACTGAAACACTCCCCAGCACCCCACACACAATACATCACACAACAAATTCAAGCACTCAACACCCAAACTAACAACAAAATACAAGAACAACAAAAACTAAATTGGAATAACTTCCTACAAACACTTGATCACAAAACAAACCCCAAAAAACTCTACAAAACACTAAACAGCATCACACTTTCCAACAGCAACACAAAACAATCACATGCTGCAATCACCACAACAGACTCTACTCCTTCATGTAAACAACAAGCAAACACTCTCATCAATCACTGTTCACATGTCAGCCACCTAAAACCTCACAAAGACGACCGACGTGTCATCCGACGTAAGAGACAATTCCCCACAGACCCTGACTATACACCCTTCACCAATCACCAGACAAAGCATATCATCAACAATCTCAAGCACTCACCCGCCTGTGGCCTAGACAACATAAGCAACATACACCTCAGACACCTGGGACCACAAGGCATACAAGCGCTCACTAACATATCAAACTACAGCTATTCACACAACACAATACCAGACATTTGGAAGCATGGTATCATCATCACATTCCCCAAACCCAACAAAGACCCCACGCTACCCTCCTCGCACCGCCCCATCACACTCCTTTGCTCCCCCTCCAAAGTCATGGAACGCCTAGTATTACAACTAATTACACCTGACCTACCCCTAGCTCCAACACAACATGGCTTTAGGCCACTGCACTCCACAAACACTCTTCTCACAGACCTTACACAAAGAGCTTTCGACAGCATCAACTCAGCTAGACCACCACACAGATCATTATTAGCCACACTCGACATTAGTAAAGCCTTCGATGCCATCCCCCGCCACAACCTAACAAACAAAATCTACAACACAAACATGCACAACAACACAAAAAGGTGGCTGGCCAACTTCCTAGCAGGCAGATGTGCACACGTATCTTTTGCCGGTCAGTCATCTAAAATCAGAAACTTTCCAAACGGAGTCCCACAAGGATCCGTCCTATCGCCCGCACTCTTCAATCTGTACATGTACGATATAACTACACCCAATACGCCCCAAATAAACTTAGCCTCCTATGCAGATGACATAACACTCACATGCACACACCATGACCCAAAAAGAGCAACAGATCTCCTTCAACCCTATCTCAACACACTACATGGCTGGTGCACTACAAACAGACTTAATCTAGCCCCAGCCAAATCCACCGCAACCCTGCTCACAAGTTGGACAGGAGAACACGAATACATCCCTCAACTCACCATAAACAACACACCCCTAACACATACACACACACCCAAAATCCTAGGAGTAACATATGATACTCATATGACATTCAAACAGCACACCACAAACATTAAAAAGAAACTGACACCCAGACTTAACGCCCTCAGGTCACTTGCTCACACAAAATTTGGACACAACAAAGAAACTACCACCACAGTATATAAACAATACCGGTACATAAGATCAGTGATGGAATACGCAAGCCCAGCCTGGGCTTCTAACCTAGCTGAAACACATCATAAGACCTTACAGACTATTCAAAACAAAGCCCTGAAGATCATTACAGGCTGCACAGCTACTGCACCCACAGATCACCTACATCAAGAAACCAAAATCCTCAAAGTCAAAGACCATCTGGACATGAGAGGCACTCAATTCCTGGCAGCAGCCTCCACGAACCAAGACCACCCACTAAATTATATGGCAACACAGCCACAGACACCAAGAAATATCAAAACAACACCCAGCACACGGTATCACACACAATTATTGTCCTCTCTCCCTCCCTGCCCACCCAGAACCAACTTCCAGAAGCACATCCATACTCATATCTCTCACCGATCCATCCACTCACTCACAGACAACACGCAGCTGCATGCACGACCTCCCGAAATCCATCCTTCCGAATCCGCCCTTCTTCGCGAGGACCGAGTCCACCTGGCCAGGCTGAGATGCGGACACCATCCAGCTCTCCTGAGCTATCAGAAGAGACTGGATGACTCCGTTGTCGACGCCTGCCCAAGATGTAACACAGCACCCCATACCATTAAACACATCATAGAAGACTGCATTTCACACAACCACTTATGCCAACAACACAATCTACACTCAATGAGAGCTCTGTGGGAAAGCCCGATCGTGGCCATGGCCTTTCTCAGGGACTCGGGGCTGTTCGGCCAGGCAGCTTAGGGAACAACAACAACAACTGGTGTTTAATCAGGATACTAGGGGAGCTGGCTGCCTGTACTTCAGTCTCAAAGAGATTCACTTCAGGTCCACTAATATAGGCATTGAAAACAGGTTTTTAAATTATTCTTAGCAGTCCCTGTTTTAGTGTTGTAACTTTTGTCCAATAAAGATTTCATGTATATTTGTTGTTGCATTCCAAGAACTATTACATACCGGTACTTAATTTATATCCTTTCATATGATACATGAGTTACTAGGCCTATAGAGTACTGGTTAAAATACATACCGGTACCAAGTTTCAAGAATAAACTTTGATTAGAACATTTGTTTGTCTATTATTTTCCCTGGGCCGAGTAAAAAATACCTGGGTAGGCTATTCCCATCTCGGGTTAAGTCCTAACCTAACCTAACCTAACCCTAATAATATAATATACCAGTATAATAAGTTATGTCATAACTTAACATAACCTGGGAAAGAGAGGGCAGGGACCCTGGGTGATCCATAGCATGATAGCGCATGTTAAGACGTTTTTTCTCAGTAAATACTGGTTTCCGACATTCAATTAAACATCCTACAAGTTCTAACCAGTCCCCTGAACAGTTTTTAATAGGTTACTTGAGGATATATTAACGGGACCATAGGTAAACATTTATCCTGTATATGTATATATATATATATATATATATAGAGCGCAACGGAGCGGCGAGCGCCGAAGGCGCGTGCTTTAACCCTCCTGGCCCGGGCAGGCTCTCCTAATGACGGAGTTTCCGGAGTGATGGTGATGGAAGTGGAGGTAACTTTTGCCGCATATTTACCTCGGCGCGTCCTAACACTCAACCGCGGCCCCGGCTACGACGCCCAGTTGCACTCGTCGCACCACCCGCAATTATGCCAGGAAGCGATTTGATAGTGTTTTATTGGTTATTCTGTCATTTATTATAGTTATTATGTTATTTTCACTCAATAAAGTTATTTATATGAACTTATTTGTGTCTCTGTCACTTATTACTTCGTTTTATTATTATTATTATGATTATTAGTGTCACTTTCACTGGACTTTGATAATTGGTAGTGTCATTTCCCCTTTTATGTATTGTTAGGTAAGCAAATAATATATAGTGTCACTGTCACTTATTCATATTGTTATGAAGGCACTTATTATTACTTGTGTGTGTCTCTTTCACTTATACTTAGTTTTATTATTATTATGCTGTCACTTTGACTGGCCTAGGCTTATTGAGTGTCATTTTCACTTATTTATTGTTATAAATATATATTTTAGTGTCACTTTCACTTGTTCATATTGTTATTGAAGGCACTTATTATTACTTATGTGTCCTTTTCACTTATACTTAGTTATATTATTATTCTTCGCCTACATTTGAGTGTCACTTTCACTGTTGTCACTTCCACTTCAAAAGTTTGTTAGAGTGTGGAAGTCGTTGAAGCAGGTGCCAGCACACAGTCCAACTTGACACTCGAGGCATTCCCAAGTGGTTTTTGTGGGTTTGCAGGGTCTGCGAGTTGTGTGGCTGCACACATGGCACCTCTTCTGACTCCTAGCGTTACTACCTGGTGCTTTGAAAGGAAGGGCGCTGAGCTGGTGCTTCCTGAAGAATTCAGCACACCCCGTTCTGTCAAGCTGGCCTGGTCCTTGTATTGGCCTGCCTGGTGTACCCGCATGTTTAGCCAGGAGCTCAAGTAGCACCTGCTTGTGGAACTTCCGCAGGGACTTGTACTTCTTGGCTCCTGGAGTCCTCAGACGGTAGATGTTGTAGGCATTGAGGATCGACATATCTACCGTATGCAGGATAAACTTCTTGTACCACCTGCAAGATGGTCGCAGGCAGTCGATGAAGCCCATCTGCATGTCGGACTTGTCAACGAGGCGCATGTTGATGTTATAATCCAGGACAGCAGCTGGTTTTTGGACGGGGTTCTTGGTTGTTCGGTCCACCTTCCCTGTGGCGACCATCTGGGCCTTGTGGCATGTGGTGAGGAGGTTGACCTTGCGCTGGTCATGCCAGTGGATGGAGAGGATGGGGCCACTCTTCTTGTGGAAGATGTCCGCCTTCTTCGTCTTGGTTGGGTAGCCTGGCATGCCCTTGACTGTGCCGACAGTTCCGGTCTTGCGGTCATGGAGGTACTTGGTCAGGAGAGGCGACGTGTAATAATTATCTGAGTAGAGGATGTGGTTATTATTGAAGTGCCTCTCCATCATCTTCTTCACTACAGCGCCACCAAAACCAATGAGAGGGTCAGTCACAACTTCTCCAGCCTTGCTGCTGTAGACTATAAAGTCCAGCACATACCCCGTCAAGCAGTCGCAGAAGACGAAGAGCTTGATGCCGAAGCGGTGTCTCTTGGACGGGATATACTGTCGGAAGTGCAGCCTACCACGGAACAGGACCAGAGACTCGTTGAGGCACATCTTCTGGAAAGGAATCAGGTATGTGGTGAACCGATGACGTATCATGTCATACAGCTTCCTGATCTTCCATAATGAGTCGGGAAGGTGGACTGCCATGTTGTTTGTCAGGTGGAGATAGGAGAGGATGTCGAAGTACCTGTCCCTGGACATGTATTTACCAAATGATGGAGTCGTTATGATGTCGCCAGTGATCCAGTAGTCAGCCAGAATGTGCTTCCTTATATGAGTCATCAGCATTGTGAGTGCCAAGAACACATATAGTTCTGCCACAGTGAGAGCTCTCCATGCCACCATCTTGGCACTGGTCTTCCTCCCAAGAAAGTTGGCACAGATAGCATGGTGGTGATTTGTCTCTTTGACGAGGTATTCCATGACTTCATTGTCATAGAAGCCACAGAAAAGTTCACTGGGGGTAGCATCTGGGCCACAGGGATATGCTGGTGACACCCCCGAACCCATCTGTACCTCGTCAAAGGCAGGACAATCTGGCTCAAAATCAGCTCCATCTGTCCACACAAACAGGTCGGATGCTGATGCTCGAGGTCGTGCTGCAGCAGGCACACGCCCTGGATGCCCTGGCACACGCCCTTGGCCACGCGGACACCCAGGCGGACGCCCTGCACGCCCACGCCCAGGCCCAGGCCCAGGGGCAGCGGCGTTGGCAGGCTGACCACGTCCACGACCTCGCCCTCTCCCTCGATTTGTCGGCACATCCTCTTCCTCTTCCTGTTCCTGTTCCTCTTCCTCCTCAGGCGACGTCAGGTCATCTGGGGCAATGTTGGGGTCGTCAGCATCCTCCTTAGGAGACAATTCTAGTGAAGAAGTGACCGGGCGTCGGCGGTGTGGGGCGCGGGAGCTTCAAGAATGGGAACCGAGGCCTCGGGAGTTGGGCTCCTTTTGCGGCGAACCGAGGGCTTTTCAGCAGGAAATAATGCTATGCGGTGTGTTGAGGCCTGTGGCACATCACCAATACCACTTGAAGAGGCCCTTTGGTCATCCTGAACGAGAGATGAAGGCGAGGGCTGTGGGTGACCCACGCGGCGTCCCGTGTCAAGGCGTCGGGACAATGGAATGCGGGTGGTTGCTAGGCCAGGGTCGGCGTCATTATCGCTATCTTCAGCTTCCCTATGCTTTTCTGCGGCTGCCCTGCGTGCTTTTTTAGCTGCACTTTTGATCAATGATTGTTTGTAGAAATATTTGCCCACTTTCAAGGGCGTACGGGCAGGCAAAGGGGAAGGTCCTGGGGTAGGGCTAGGGCTAGGCCTAGGCTGACCTAGCAAAGATGGCAAGGGGGTAGGCCTAGGTTCTAGCACACTGGGAAGCTCAATGGCACCTTCCTGAAACACTTCCACATCAGGATCATCACTACTGTCTCCCCCCTCAAATAAATCGACATTATCGTCGTCGTCAAAGCCCACGAAATCGTCTTCACTTTTACTTATAAATTGTACCTTGTCCACCAAGCTTTCGCCACTGCTCTCTTCATCACTTTCAAAAAGTTGTCGCTGTATAGCGCTATCACTCAACAAACGCTTAACTTTCTTTTGTTGAGCTCTCTTCTCGGTTGGAACAGGCGTTCAAGTTGCGAGTGGGGTAGCACTGGGGCCCGCGGGAGGTTGCAACAAATCGGACACGTCGGAAAACATTTTTTCAGTATTACTCGCTATGGCGGCCACGTACGAACTGATAACACTAGTAGTTGAGGCTTGGTGGCGCTGCGGTCGCTCCTACCATGCCAAAATTGACCGCGCAAATTTTGAAGCACGCTTTCAAGCACAAGGATTTTAAAATGACACCCGGGTTCCGGCCCTTTTGTTTTGGTGTCATTTTAAAATGACACCCGGGCTGGAAGGGTTAAAGAGGTCAGGGGGCATGCCCCCCAGGATTTTGTTTGAGAATTGAGGTATCTAAATCAGCATATCCTGTAATCTATATATCTTGTATATCTCAAGAGTAGCCTAGGCTAGGTTAGCCTAGCTGTCTAGCCTACAAAAAAAAAAAAACAGGAATGTTGGTCTAGGCTAAGTTTAATATACACTTCCCAGGTTATTTTAACAGTGTTACAGTTCTATTGCTTCTATATATCATATAATACACCATAGAGTACATTTTTAATAACTAGAAAAAAAAGGTCATCTTATAAATAATTACCTTAATAATTAATTGAGGACCTTCGCCATTCCCGGGTTAAGAGGTGGGGGCTCTGAGTGTTAGCCTACTGGTAACCAGATTCCCAGAAATAATGAGAAATTCTCAGTAACGCACAGTAACACTAAAACACAGATCTGAAACAATGGGGGTCTTCTGGAATCTGGTCACTGTGCCCGCACTGATGTAACACTATTTTCAGCATACACATGAATATCACTAGTCAGGCAATAGTCTCCAATATCTAGGTGATTTCGGCCTTATATAGGCCTATGTAAACACTACTAAAGTCTATGACAGTTTAAAGCACACACAAATGCTATTACAATTACTGTCTACACGAACTGTTCAGCAATATGGCGGGACTGGGGTCAGAGAATATTGTTGGAACTGGACTAGAATGAAATGATAAATGATACTTATAACTTATCATTTCACGCAAACATCGCTCTTGAGTCTCTGATAGCCTTCAGTTTTAAGGCTATAAATCCTTAGTTTATAGATCACATTAACGTTTGTATGCATGAATGATGTCTATAGACCTTACAGCTTCCGTGTTTTATATTATTATTGATACAAAACCCTTATTAAAACTTATATGACGGTATGGGTGATGCGATATTTCTGTACGTGCTTCTCGATATTCCAGGACATGTTGTTTGTTTACATCAGTCAACATTATATAGATGCCATTTATTTGAGGCGAAATTCATTTAATATGTCAATGTTTACCATTTTAAAATAATTATATATTAATAAAAGCTAGCCTATTTAGAGAAACTTGTAATGCATTCTTACATTATTATATGACACATACATTATTTTTACAAGCGTTGATATTTCGGGAAAGAATATTGGCCTTCTTTTTAATCTGCCATTGGCTGCTTATACAAGGCGCCAATTTCAAATAACCATATATAAAAGTGTATTAAGATAGTAGGCCTAATTTAATACAAGACCTATCATTAGGGAAAGCCTATCCATACTACTATGAATCTGCTGTTGCTGGCATGCAAGGGTTAGTTTAGTAGCCCACGTACTGGGTCTAGGTTAGGTTAGGTTGGGTTGTTTGGTTAGGTTAATATACTAGGTCTCGGAAACAAGATTCGTAGTTGCGGTAGTATTTACAGATACGCCCGAATAATAAATGGGCGGCGGCCCAACCGCTATGGCACCGGTAAGGGTTCGTGTTGTATCCCACGTAGGCCTACTAGGTACTACGGACACATTGTAGGCGTTAGGTGTGGATTAGGCTTGTATCCAATGTACTAGGTCTATGTTACTGGATATTTATGATTTAAATAAGTGCTACGTTTTCGATAAATCTGGTTATATGGCTTTGCAATTAGGGAAATCATGAGCCGATTTCCGACATTTCGTTAGTCTTTTTCGATTCTCAAAATCCGATCCAAGTTTTGCCAAAAATTGGCTCGGGTTTTCCAAAATTATGCTTTTTGGGGTTTGCAATTTAGGGAAACATGAGCCAAAATTCTAAATTAGGTTACTTTAATTTGTTTACTCTTAAAACTCGCAAAATCCGAGCCAAGTTTTGCCAAAACTTGGCTCGGGTTTTCCCAAATTCGGGTTTTATGGCTTTGCAATTTCGGGAAACCTGAGCCAAATTTCTAAATGAGGTTACTGTAATTTTTTTGTCTACAAACTCGCAAAATCCGAGCCAGCTTTGGCCAAAACTTGGCTCGGGTTTTCGAAATATTGGGTTTTAGGCCTTTGAAATACCTTAAAATCCGAGCCAAGTTTTGCTAAAATACGTTTTACGCATTTAACCTCTCATTTTCCCTGTACTTCATAGCCCTCCCCACTATCGGGCGGCGTGTCTTAGGCCCGCAGTACCAGATAATCGTGCGATCCCTACGACGAAGGATTCGCACGTGAAGGTGGTACCACCAGTTGCTTCCTTGTGAGAATCTCTCGTGCGATGCCGTCGGACGTATGGTTGGTAAGCCTGTCAAACTCGCCGCGGTGCATTTCTTACGGTTGGTATACCTGAGGAACGTTTTGTTTACAAATTACTGCCTCGGGCAGCCTCACGGGAGTACAGACGGAATCGAATCGTAATAAAGTGATGGTCCCTGGTGTATTATTTACCCAGTTTATTGCATTAATCTTATTATTCTGTATTTAGGACATTCTCAATTGACGAAAATAAGGTAGCCTAGGCCCTAGTGATTCCCCAGAGGACCATTGAGTTTCTCTTAGCCTAATTTCCCTTCAACCACCAATCAATTTTTGAGTTTAGGAATAGCCATGGGGTTGTGGTATGGATTTTCGCTGAATAATTCGGTTGTGCTTGGCTCTCTGG
Source organism: Paralithodes platypus (assembly GCA_032716605.1). Classification (NCBI taxonomy): domain Eukaryota; kingdom Metazoa; phylum Arthropoda; class Malacostraca; order Decapoda; family Lithodidae; genus Paralithodes; species Paralithodes platypus. The sequence continues at coordinate 2,680,414 of CM064514.1, read as the reverse complement.
AAAAGTGGCTTGGTTATAATATCAAGCAAGCTTTTCTGTTATATTCAAGCCTAGCCCTGTTCACCTGTTCCAAGTAGATCTAGGCCTATGGCCATAATTCGTGAAATCTAACCTAGCCTATCTCTAACTCAAAAAGGGCCAGAGCTAGGATAGTGGGCTGTAAATTGCCATAGGCTATCTATCCCCTGGCTGACCCTTCCCAAATGGGAAAGGTAACGCTTTGAGTCCTCCATTTCATAGTAAGAAATGCTTAAATTGGACATAGGCTATGAGCAATTTTGATGAGAATTTAGCCTAGGCCTATATTGTTAAAGTAATTATCTTGATATATTAAAACTACTGAAAACAGGGTAGGCCTAGCCTAACCTTAAGAGGTTACCAGGGTTGGATTTTGGACCATGGGTTAGGCATGAGAGGCTAGTGGATTATTTAGTTTATAATAACCATGGCAACCTAATAAAACTAATCTATTTTAGCTATCCAAGCGAGGTAACCTCCGACTCTCCGAGTTTTTCCAAAAATTTAGCAGGGAGTGTTTGGATCACACAATTGTTCTCATCGGCTTTAGACATCTAGGGATAGTCACCTATCCTAGCCTAATTATAGAAAAAGATTTCATGGCTAAATAGTATTTTTTAATCTCCATGGGACTTGCATATTTAATCAACATGTAGCCTACTCTTTAAACAAGCAAAATTGTTGGCAAATTAATATAGCCAAGGTTAGGTTAGCTAATGGGGAAAGCGATTTCTGAGTTGACCTAACCTACAAATTTGGAATAGGCCTAGGCTATGATAGGTTTCTTGAAGTAGTGTAGCCTAACGATACTCCTTACCACATTTTACCACAGCTGCACCAATTTGCCCCAAGTTTTATACTGTACAGTTCTGCTACATGAAAAGTGCCAGGTTTTAATCTAGTACCATTCAGTGGCAGTGCAGCAATATCATAAAGTTTCGGGTTTCAAGTTAATAGTAATGTGATCACCCCCTTTGACTAGGCTAATATAGAAAACCATTTATTTTCAATACTTATTCTGCATCAAATTGACACCTGCCCTGTCTACAGTACTATACAGTACCAAAAACAGAAAGTCTAGTAGGCAGGTTTACTTTTATAAATGACTAAATATATGATGCTTGGACAATTATAGGTACCGCATAAAGAATTAACAATATATTTCATATAATTTATTGCAATTCTTACATACATAGGTACCCGTTCTATAATATTGTATCATCTAATCACAACTCCTGTTGTATGCTTCCATATGGATAGGTCCTTAAGACCGCTTCATCAGATTTTATTCGCCCAATTAGCCTACTACCCAGGTAAGAAAATTCACGACATTACATTATACTTGCTTGTATTTTTGGCTTGGAATCCTCATTTGGTGACCATTATTATCTATCTATTTGAGGCATAGGCCTATTTCCTGAAATAAGTCTTGCAATTGACGAGGATGGGTGTGAATGGGATATGCCGTGTGTGGGCCAGTCAGCTCTGCAGACTCGTTATCTTATGTTCATTTATGGAAGTATTTCAAGTAGGCTAGGCCTAGCCCATCAGGGAGAACATGTTAGTCCCTATTTATTGCCTACTTTAGTAGGGTAGGCTGGTTAGGCCTATATTTTTTAATCCAATAGGCCTAGCCTATGTTAAAATAGTCAACGATGGCCTTTTTACCTAACCTAACAAAACATAATTATAGGCCTAGCCTAGGCCTAGTTAAAAAGGCTGTCCAAGGTCTCTTCAATTTTTACCACTTTTTCTTTCAATATCTGGGACTTGTTAACCTAGGTACCCTATTGTTGGCTATTTTAACATAGGCTAGGCCTATTGGATTAAAAAATATAGGCCTAGCCTACCCTACTAAAGAAGGCTATAAATAGGGACTACCATGTTCGGTAAAATTCTAGTTTCACGTACACAGCGACAAAAGGGAGGCGCCGTTGTAAAGGCATAGCTTCCCGACCAACTATGAAGATCAGGGAAATTGCTGGGTAAAAGAAGTAATATAATGATAATAAACTACATTAACGACATTAGCCTAACCTAACAACCTTACCTAACCTAACCTAGTATTATGTAATAGCTATGGTGCCGCATATGGGGAGAAAATATTAGTTTTTTTTACAGTAGGTATAATTCCTTATAATGCATTTCCGCCGCTTTGGACATATATAGGAATTAAGTATGGTATATGACAACTCTAAAGTAGCCATAGAAATTTATGAGTATGCTGTGAAAGCGAAACTAGAATTAAACCGAAAACACCTACAACATCTTCTATTTAACGGGATTACGAACGGAGCTTCCAGCTGCAAGACCCGGGATCGAATCCCTGCCACGGCGGACATTTAGTGGGTGTGGTAGTACGTTCTAGCATGTTTCACATGCTCGCACCCAGTCAGGGGACATCCTGACGACGTATACAGACTAAACACACATAACAAAGCCACTCCAACAGCTTCCTCTCTCTCCAACACCCCTTCTCCCCTCTCAACACTCTTCTCTGAGCTAGTGCCGATACAAATGGCCAGTCCTGTATAGAATCGTGAGGTTCAGAGTCGTAAAGATTCCAGGACGAGCTCCATAGAAACTGAAACTGAAACTGAACTGGCATTGTGTTAATTTGGCTGCAGACCATTATTCTCCAGTACACCAAGGGTAAGGGTTTTATACCGTCGTTATTTGGGTCCAAGCCTAGGCTACGTTTACCACGGAATCTTTAATGTATATCCTCAATACAGACTTATTTCCTTCACTTACCTCGTCAATAATAACCCATATAGGTGCAGAGGGCCTTAATTATATCAAAGAAAAAGTGATGTTGAAACATTATCTGCAATTTAGCCATGTATTAACTCTTAGCCCACTTAACCCCTTCAGACTCATATGATGCAGAGGTTGCCAGATTAGCAATAAGAAATAGAGTTCTCTCACTCTTACAATTACATGTTTTGGCGACCGTCAATCTTTTATTAATTAAATACCAAACCAGCGGGGGTGGCAGCCCCCACCTAATATACTAGGTTAGGTTAGGTAAGGTTGTTAGGTTACGCTAATATTACCCCTTATTTTCGTCTTTTACCCCTCAATTTCCCTGTACTTCATAGCCTTCCCCACTATCGGGGGCCGTATCTTAAGATTGTTGGATAGGCTAATGGAGAAAACGTTTTTCCGGAGATTGTAATTAATGACAACCACTGTATAATGATGAAAACTAGCTAAAACCAAAAAAAAAACAGTATTTTTTTTATTTTAATACAGTACCACAAATTTTCGGAGTGTTTTTTATAAACAAAATTGTTCATTTGCATCAATATATAGTGTTTGTAATTAATTAGAAATCTCGGGAAAACCTATTTTCCCCATAAGGCCTATCGATCGATGTTGAGACACGCCCCCCGATAGTGATTTGAAAAGACATTAGCCTAACCTAACAACCTTACCTAACCTAACCTAGTATTATGGGTGTGGGGGCTGCCGCCCCCACACCCCCGCTGGTTGAGTACCCCTTAGTAAATTTAAAAAAAAAAAAAATGGCTGTCGATTATACGAAGGTGAAAGAAAAGTCGATGAAGTCTACGGTGTTTACTCTGCAATGTTCAGCTTTGATTGTACATTGATAACGGGAAAGTACCGTATTGACAACCTTGTTACAAAAATTAAATTTTAGTAGCATACTTTTATATTAGGTTTTTCCGAGGGTTTAACCCCTCCAACCCGGAAGGGCTCTTGAACGCCCATAACAACCTCGGTCCGCGCAACCCGGCAGGGCTCTTGAACGCCCATTGCTTGCATGCGTGCTTTCGAATGCCGCGCGTACATTTTTGGTATCATGGGACGGTAGGTGGCGCCACCCGGCGTAAACGACGCCACAGCAACAGTATCTACCCCGACGCCATCATGGACAGTACGCCAAATAGTGATTCCGCTGTGTCCGATACCGTGCTTCCTACGACGCCCTTGCTAGTTCGTCGCGCCTTACCCCGACGCCATCGCCTAAATGTGTTATCTCCCGGAGGTATTAAGACGACATTGAGACTATATGAGCGTGCTGATGCCAAGTATAGTGTTGATGATATAGTCAGTGACGACTCCAGTAATTATAAGTCGAGTGATTATGGCCATGAGAGTGAGAAAGAAGAAGAGCAATTCCTGGGATTTGCGAGAGAACATGACAGTGATGAGAGTGATGAAGGTGATGTACCAGTTGTTGAGGAAGCTGGTTTACCTAAAGACAGTGAACTTGAGAGAGTGAGTGAGTGGGAGAGTTCAAGGTCACTCACCAAATTTCGCATAAGTGACACGACTCCAAGCCCTTCCCCAGGTAAATCGCCTTTCAAGCTACACTTGTATAAGCAGAAAATACTTGAGAAGGCGGCCGCGGCAGCTAGGAAACAAGCAAAAATACTTGGTGAGGATGAGGCTGTGAGTGAGGGTCAGTGTGGTGACCCTTCTCGTCCGCCATTGTCTCCCTTATCTACCCACGCCACCCAAGATGACCCGGATGCCCCGCATTCTTCCCCACCACCCCCACCATTGCCAAGGGTTGAGGACCCCCCACTTTCGGCCCATTTGCCTCCTAGGTCCCCCGACAGGAGACATACTGCTGCCGAAAAGGGGAAAGGTAGGAAATATACCAAATAAATTAAGAAAAGTAAGAGAGTTTTGTTCGAGGCTCCCGCGGCGTCCACCCCTGCCGGCCCCAGCCATACGTCCCCGCAACTTTCCCCACGGTCCTCCCCACCTCTCCCGCCTTCAACATGTCTTCCTGAAGAAGTCTTTGAGCTCGCATCACCAATACCTGGGCCTAGTGACAGTGAAACATTGCTTTCTGTCACTCGTCGCAGGCCAAGGAGCCCGGGACCTCGGGGGGACACAGCCTCACCTGCCACTCCTTCCCCACCTCGCCCACCCGCACGCCGCCCACGCATCACTGGTTCCCCGCCAGATTATGTGGGGGCCACTGATGATGAAGGGCACCTCTCTGAAGACTCTGGCCATGATTACATAGGTCCACCGTCAGGGCAAGATGACCACTCTGACGATGACTATATGGACATCGACGACCCTCGACCCATCCGCTTGGCCCGGCGTCGTGCTGCCCGTCGTGCTGGCCGCCTCCCGAGTTGGCCGTGGGTGTGCTGGGCCACCAGCTGGAGCTCCTCGTCAGCGTAGACAAGACCCATTCTACATTTTTCAGTGGCAAGACGTAGTTGATGGGGATGGATACAACCCTGATGTGCCAGCTTTTGATGAGGTACTGGAGGGTTCAGGCATTACCCCCAATTTTCCTGCAGGCCCCAATGCTCCACCACACAAACTATTTGAGGCCTTCTTTGATGAGGAGGTGGTAGGCTATGTTGTCAAAGAGACAAATAAGCAGCACCAATTCCAGGTCCACTTTTTGGGCAAGGTGACCAAGGGCCACATGAGGCAGTGGACCCCAGTGACTCATAAAGTGTTCATGGTGTTCCTGGCACTCACCATGCTAATGCCTCATGTCGAGAAGCATAGGTTGCCTGACTATTGGATCACCAATGATCTGATATCCACCCCTGCCTTCGGGAAATATATGTCTCGCGACCGGTACCTTGATATCCTCGCAGCGCTCCATCTTGTCACCAACACCGACGTCCACCTCGGTGACAAACTGTGGAAGATTAGGACGTTATACGAGATGATGCGAGAACGCTTCACCTCCTACTTCAAGCCCTTCCGCAAGGTCGTCATTGACAAGTCTCTTGTGCTGTTCCGGGGAAAACTCAGCTTCCGGCAGTACATCCCCTCAAAAAGACATTGCTTTGGCATAAAATTCTTTGTGCTGTGCGACTGCCAAACTGGCTATGTCCTGGACTTCCTGGTCTACAGCGGGAAGGAAGGGGACTTGCTTGTGGACCCCCTCATTGGCTTTGGCGGAGCAGTGGTGCAAGCCATGATGGACCGCTACTTTCACAAGAATCACGTCCTCTACACGGACAATTATTACACATCCCCCACTCTCTCACAGTACCTGCATGAGCGCAAGACGGGGACTGTAGGCACAGTACGAGGGAAAAGGAAGGGCATGCCACCTTTCCCTCCAAAGACCAAAAAAGGTGATGTGTTGAAGAAGAAGTCGGGGCCCATTCTGGCTATCCACTGGCACGACCAGCGGAAGGTCAACCTCCTGACCACCATCCACAAGGGGGAAATGGTGGAGACTGGCAAGGTGGATCGCCGCACCCAGGCCAGGGTGACCAAGCCCGATGCTGTCCTGGACTACAACATCAACATGAGGCTGGTGGACAAGTCCGACATGCAGATAGGCTTCATTGACTGCCTGCGTACCTCGTGCAGATGGTACAAAAAGTTCTTTCTGCATATGGTGGACATGTCAGTTCTGAATGCCTACAATATATACAAGCTTCGTAATGTGAACACACCCATGAAGTTCAATAGCCTGCGGAGGTTCCAAAAGCAGGGTGTTGACGGAGCTCCTGGAGAAGTATGCTACGCCACAGAGGGCAGTGGCACATCCTGGGCCCGCCGTTATTGACCGCTTGCAGTGTGCTCAATACTTGATTAGGCACAGGCTTGGTTCCCTGCCTCAGAATGAATCAGGAAGAACACAGCAGAAGCGGTGCCATGTCTGCTACAACAGCAGGGTGAGGCCGAGGCCAGGTAAAAAGTCAACCATGGAGTGTGTGGAGTGCAAGGTGGCACTCTATGCTTTTGAGTGCTTCTTTGATTACCACTCCAAGCTGGAGTTCTAATAATCATAGTGAAAGTGCCAAAGATAATGACAATATGTACAGTATATATGTAGGCAAAAAGTGGAAGTAAACCAATTTATTGTTATACTGTACAAAAGTCATGTATTATGAAAACATTTATACAAATACAATTACACCATAATAATATGTGAAAGTGACACATATGTATATACCAAGTGACATTAATATGATTAGAACCTATAGAAATATATAAATCAGTGAAAAAAGACACAATAAATTGTATATAAAACGTTTACAAATCATATAACTAAGTGAAAGTGACACAAGACCTAATATTTGATGGCCAAAGTATAATAAACACCTGTGATAACGAATAATCAGTGCCTAATACAACAATAACCTACCTCAATTACTAATAAAATGTACGGTATCAAGTGAAAATGAGCATTATCAGTGACAGTGACACTCTCTAAAGCATATTTGTCAAAGTGAAAGTGACACAAGACCTAATATTTGATGGCCAAAGTATAATAAACACCTGTGATAACGAATAATCAGTGCCTAATACAACAATAACCTACCTCAATTACTAATAAAATGTACGGTATCGAGTGAAAATTAGCATTATCAGTGACAGTGACACTCTCTAAAGCATATTTGTCAAAGTGAAAGTGACACAAGACCTAATATTTGATGGCCAAAGTATAATAAACACATGTGATAACGAATAATCAGTGCCTAATACAACAATAACCTACCTCAATTACTAATAAAATCTTCGGTATCGAGTGAAAATTAGCAATATCAGTGACAGTGATACCCTAATAAACATATTTTATATAATTGGCCTCAAAAATAACTAGAAAATATCAAATAAACATCACATTCTCAATATCAAACACTAAAATCGTCTAAGGGAGATAAATACTTTGGCGCGACGAGCGGCTAGGTGCGTCGTAGCCATGGCCGGGGCGACGCGTCCGAACGCGGGAAGAATTTTCCGCCGAAAAGCACTCGTCTTCCCGCGCTCACCATTATGCAACCAGAGGGGCTAGAGATCTCTACTCAACGCCATTCGACAGAGGAAGGTTTGTGGAACATTATTCTTTTTTATTCACAATATTACATGCCATATTCATTGACTTACAGAGTAGTTAACATAGGCCAAAGATCGTCAAAACACCCGGTACCGCAGCACAGTCGCAAGCTATAGCCCCCGGGGCTGGAGGGTTAACACATTTTCATATGATCTTTAGAGCTGTCGATAACTGGAAGTACCGTATTGACAACCTTGTTACGAAAAATAAATGTTAGTACCATACTTTTTTATTAGGTTTTGCCGAGGGTTAAAACAAATTTTCTTATGATCTTTAGAGCATATAGATTCAATATTTATCTTCAAATACTGTATATCAATAAAATTTGTGGTATTAAAATAACATTGAACCAAAAAAAATCACGAAATAAAAGTTTGCCAGTTTCCTTGATATTTTCCCTAATTTCCATGAACAAATTTACCTTCGTATAATTGACAGCCAATTTATTTATTTTTATTAAGGGATTAGTACCAGCAGGGGTGTGGGGGCGGCAGCCCCCACCCATAATACTAGGTTAGGTTAGGTAAGGTTGTTAGGTTAGGCTATTGTCTTTTCAAATCACTATCGGGGAGCGAGCGTGTCTCAACATCGATCGATAGGCCTAATGGGGAAAATAGGTTTTCCCGAGATTTCTAATTAATTACAAACACTATATATTGATGCAAATGACCAATTTTGTTTATAAAAAACACTCGGAAAATTTGTGGTATTAAAATAAAAAAAATCCCAAATTTTATTATAGAAACCTTATAGGCTAAATCATATAAATAACATTCACCAAAAAAAAATCCTTGAAAATAGCTGTGGTCCGTCTCCTTAACCCTTCGTTCCCGGAAGGGCTTTTGAACGCCCATAAAAAAGCATACCCGAGCTGCCCGGAAGGGCTCTTGAACGCCCAGTGGTTGAAAGCCTGGGAGCTTGGTGTGCGAGGCGTCGGTCCGACGCATGTAAACAACAACCGGCTGGACCGACGCCCCGCATCTCCGGCCACAAGAAGGAGTGCGTCGCTTGTTCGTGTGTGCCTGTATGTTGTTGTTAACCCGGGAACTGCGGGGAGACTCTTAAGAGTTCCCCCGGCGGACTGCGGGGAGACTCTTAACCCGGTGAGACCCAGCGTCGCACGTGTTGCGTCGGCAGTCTTTGATCACCAACTCCCAGCGACGCATCACGTGCGTCCGACATATAAAAAACACTTACGTGGCTCGTAAGGTAGGAAATGGCGGGAGAATAGGAGGGGGAGGTACCGTAGTGTGTGTGGGAGCCGGGCCAGTAGGTGTGAGCGGGCCGAGACAGCCGTGCGGCTGGTGGTGGTGGGCTTAGTGGGGATAGTTTACACCCCTAGTTCACCGCCACTTTGAACCTTCATTACTCCGGTCGTATGGGAGCTAGAGGCTTGAGATTTATGTGAGATACTCCTTAGGATGTATGCCGTACAATGCCATACTCAGTTTTTACCCTAGTGCTCCCGGGCTGGTGGTCATGCGGGGGAGACGAACTATTGAAACCCACCCCCAAATGACCGAAATGAGTTTTTTTTTATTTTTGTCTTCATTTCTCACCATTCTCTTCCATTTTGGCTCAACAAATTTTTTTGAGGCTCCCCCCCCCCCCCCCAACCCCCCCCCAAAAAAAATGTCAGAGGTGATTTTTTTTTTTTTTTTTTTTCATTTCTCATCCTTGTCTTCCATTTTAGCAAACAAAAAAAATAAGTGAAAATGGCTTGGGACTGGGGTGAACAAACTATTATAACTAGCCGGGGCTCAACGGGTTAAGAGTGAGTGACACTTTGGAACACTAATTTTTGCTCTAACTGGCGATGGCGGACAAGGCCGGACTTCTTCTTCTTGAGGCTTGGCGGCGCTCCGATCGGCTTTGTTTACAAACGTTTCGCCGCGCGGCTTTCAAAGCACGCTTAATCCCTCCTGCCCGGTTGTCATTTTAAAATGATGGGCAGGAACCCGGATGTCATTTTAAAATCCGTAAGCTTGAAAGCCTATTAACCCTTCTTGCCCGGGCTCGCCATCCTAAGGACATTATTGAGATCCGGCCGATCTGGCCGAAAAACGTTGTAATAGGCTAGCCCTATCTTTGTTATTTTAACCTGACAAGCGCGAAATAGACCTAGGGGCTAGGGTAGTTATTTGTGCATTTCTAGCCTTGGCTTCTGACAGAATTCGTTATATTTACAATATAGAGCATTATTTGTTTTCGGTATGCTTTTATTTTACATATATGATGTATATATGAACCTTCAAGAGTGCTAAAATAAGTGGGAAAAGCATTTGGGTGGTGAAAAACGAAGATATTGGCCACCCGGTCATAATCTCAGGCGAGAGAGAGCCACAGGCAACCCTCCTCTCTCGCTGTCTGTGAGGTAACTGAGACGAGCGGGGCGGTGTGGGCCGGTGTCTGGGTGTTGCATAACGATCTTTTCTGCAACCCACTTGTGCTACATTATCGCGGGAGAGAAAAATAACCGATAAATGATGATAATAAGAGGAAAAATAGGTGATAATTGAGGAGGGGAGGGAGGGGGGAATAAGGTGGGGAAGGAGGGGAGGGGGGTGGGTGAGATTTACATGGATGAGTACTGGAGGGGAATTATCTCACCTAGAGACAAAATCCTTTGTTTTGATAGGCCCTTTTTTTTTATGGAAGGCTTTTTTTATGGTCTTGCTTCCGTGAGGCCTATCGCGTTCCCTATAGGAAGCCTTCCGTGAGGCCTATCGCGCTTGCCGGGTTAACTGCTAGATTATTCATACGCATCTCAAAACGTAGCCGTGTTTCGTATCTGTGGACTGGCATTAATTAGAGGTCTCTAGGTCAATTGGTTCAGTTGTGATGACGATTTCCATGGAGCACATTTTGCCGTGATTTTAGCAATATCTCACAATAATAACAACTAATCTTGTTCTCCAAAACCATAACAACAAAAGTCGGACTTCTCCTTCTTGATTTCAAAGGTGCGCGTCGCTCCGACAGGCTTTGTTTACATACGGTTCGACGCACGGCTTTCAAACCAAGCTTAACCCTCCTGGCCCGGGCAGGCTCTCAAAATGACAGTGTGGGCTACCCGGGCGATCTGGCCGAAAAACGTCTAGGCCTAGGCTACCGTATTTTTGTTTAGTTTAACTGCTAGAAATTTCCCATGCATCTATAAATGTAGTGCGGTTTCCAATCTGTAGACTGGCGTTGAGTAGAGCTCTATGTCAACTGGTTCAGTTGTGATGACGATTTCAGTGGAGAGCACTTGCAGGCGATGTTAGCAATATGACGATCTTTTCACTACTGAAACAACGACATACAGACATACAATAACAAACGAGTCTTCTCTTTCTTGTTTTCGGAGGTGCGGTGACGTAACGATCGGCTTTGTTTACATGCGTCGGACGCACGGCGTTCAGACCAAGCTGAATAGGCTTTCAAGCTTACAGATTTAAAATGACAACCGGGCACCTGCCCTTAATTCGTGGTGTCATTTTAAAATGACAACCGGGCCAGGAGGGTTAATAGGCTTTCAAGCTTACGGATTTTATAATGACACCCGGGCTCCTGGCCATCTGCCGCGGTGTCATTTTAAAATGACAACCGGGGAGGAAGGGTTACGCGTGGTTTGAAAGCCGTGCGTCGAACCGTATGTAAACAAGCTGGTCGGAGCGACGCGCACCTTCCAAAACAAGAAGGAGAAGTCCGACTTTTGTTGTTATTGTTTTGGAGAACAAGAATATAAGAATATAAAACATTAGATTAAAAAACAAGTACAGGAGCAACTTAGAGTTGTAGATGAAGAGAAAGATAAATTGTATGAAGAAATAATAAGGGAGATTAGGGGTGAAGTAATGGATAAGTTTAGTGGTGAAAAAGATAAATGGCAAACAGAAGTGAGGGAGAAGGTGAGTGCTGATGTGAAGGGGGATCTGGCTGATTCTTATAGGGATGTGCTGCATCTAGGGAAGCAGAGAAGGTGATAACAAGTACACCCGCTGAAGGGGCGCAGGGTGTCAGTGCTGGTGGGGGTATGAATCTGATAGAGAAAACCACAAAGCAAGTACAAAATAGAATGGACAGGAAAAACAATATCATGTTTGGTGTGCCTGAGGAATTGAAGGAAAACATGAATCTGTCAATTAGAGCAGAGAAGACTAAACAGGACAAAATCATTTTCATCGAATTGTGAGAAGAAATGGGAATCACATGCTACGACAGTGATATTGACGAAATAAGGAGGGTAGGAAAGTACCAAGGCAACACGTCTGACGAAGCAGGTCCCAAGAAGCCGCGACCCATTCTAGTAACTCTGAGAAGCAATCTGAAGGATAGAATTATGAGGAATTTGTATAAGTTGAAGGAAGCGAGTACAGAGGTATATAGAAAAGTTGGGGTAACACATGATATGACAAAAGAGGAGAGACAAAAAGACAAGAATCTTCGCGAGGAGTCAGAAAGGAAAAACAAGGATGACACTAATTCGGGAAACTTCTACGTAGTAAAAGGAAATCCTTGGAGCCGCTTCATCCTGAAGGTGAAAAGAAGGGAGACAACAAGCCAGGCAGCAGAAACGGAGACGGTAACTCAGGCCTAATTACTAGTACAGAAAGATAAAACTATTTTTAATTTAAAGGTAATGTTCAGTAATATGGATATACTTTCTTTTGATAAGATCTGTGAATTAACCCCTCCAACCCGGATGGGCTCTTGAACGCCCATAACAACCTCGGCCCGCGCAACCCGGAAGGGCTCTTGAACGCCCATTGCTTGCATGCGTGCTTTCGAATGCCGCGCGTACATTTTCGGTATCGTGGGACGGTAGGTGGCGCCACCAGGCGTAAACTCCGCCACAGCAACAGTATCTACCCCGACGCCATCATGGACAGTACGCCAAATAGTGATTCCGCTGTGTCCGATACCGTGCTTCCTACGACGCCCTTGCTTGTTCGTCGCGCCTTAACCCCGACGCCATCGCCTAAATGTGTTATCTCCCGGAGGTATTGAGACGACATTGAAGACTTTATGACGAGCTGATGCCAAGCATAATGTTGATGATGAAGTCAGTGACGACTCCAGTAATTATATAAGTCGAGTGATTATGGCATGAGAGTGATAAAGAAGAGCAATTCCTGGGATTTGCGAGAGAACATGACAGTGATGAGAGTGATGAAGGTGATGTACCAGTTGTTGAGGAAGCTGGTTTACCTAAAGACAGTGAACTTGAGAGTGAGCGAGTGGGAGAGTTCAAGGTCAACTCACCAAATTTCGCTTAAGTGCACGACGCCAGGCACTCCCCCTGGTAAATCGCCTTTCAAGCTACATTTGTATAAGCAGAAAATACTTGAGAAGGCGGCCGCGGCAGCTAGGGAACAAGCAAAACTACTAGGTGAGGATGTGGCTGTGAGTGAGGGTCAGCGTGGTGACCCTTCTCGTCAGCCCATTGTCTCCCTTATCTACCCACGCCACCCAAGATGACCCGGATGCCCCGCATTCTTCCCCACCACCCCCACCATTGCCAAGGGTTTGAGGACCCCACACTTTCGGCCTATTTGCCTCCTAGGTCCCCCGACAGGAGACATACTGCTGCCGAAAAGGGGAAAGGTAGGAAATATACCAAGAAAATTAAGAAAAGTAAGAGAGTTTTGTTCGAGGCTCCCGCGGCGTCCACCCCGGCCGGCCCCAGCCATACGTCCCCGCAACTTTCCCCACGGTCCTCCCCACCTCTCCCGCCTTCAACATGTCTTCCTGAAAGAAGTCTTTGAGCTCGCATCACCAATACCTGGCCCTAGTGACAGTGAAACATTGCTTTCTGTCACTCGTCGCAGGCCAAGGAGCCCGGGAGCCCGGGAGCCCGGGACCTCGGGGGGACACAGCCTCACCTGCCACTCCTTCCCCACCTCGCCCACCCGCACGCCGCCCACGCATCACTGGTTCCCCGCCAGATTATGTGGGGGCCACTGATGATGAAGGGCACCTCTCTGAAGACTCTGGCCATGATTACATAGGTCCACCGTCAGGGCAAGATGACCACTCTGACGATGACTATATGGCCATCGACGACCCTCGACCCATCCGCTTGGCCCGGCGCCGTGCTGCCCGTCGTGCTGCCCACCGCCCTGGCCGCCGCCCTCGCCGCCCTAGGGCGCGCGCCTCCCGAGTTGGCCGTGGGCGTGCTGGGCCACCAGCTGGAGCTCCTCGTCAGCGTAGACAAGACCATTCTACGTTTTTCAGTGGCAAGACGTAGTTGATGAGGATGGATACAACCCTGATGTGCCAGCTTTTGATGAGGTACTGGAGGGTTCAGGCGTAACCCCCATTTTTCCTGCAGGCCCCATTGCTACTCCACACGAACTGTTTGAGGCCTTCTTTGATGAGGAGGTGGTAGGCTATGTGTCAAAGAGACAAATAAGCAGCACCAATTCCAGGTCCACTTTTTGGGAAAGGTGACCAAGGGCCACTTGAGGCAGTGGACCCCAGTGACTCATAAAGAGTTCATGGTGTTCCTGGCACTCACCATGCTAATGCCTCATGTCAAGAAGCATAGGTTGCCTGACTATTGGATCAACCAATGATCTGATATCCACCCCTGCCTTCGGGAAATATATGTCTCGCGACCAGGTACCCTTGATATCCTCGCAGCGCTCCATCTTGTCACCAACCTTGACATCCACCTCCCAGACAAGCTGTGGAAGATTAGGACGTTTGTATGAGATGATGCGAGAAACGCTTCACCTCCTACTTCAAGCCCTTCCGCAAGGTCGTCATTGACGAGTCTCTTGTGCTGTTCCGGGGAAAACTCAGCTTCCGGCAGTACATCCCCTCAAAAAGACATCGCTTTGGCATAAAATTCTTTGTGCTGTGCGACTGCCAAACTGGCTATGTCCTGGACTTCCTGGTCTACAGCGGGAAGGAAGGGGACTTGCTTGTGGACCCCCTCATTGGCTTTGGCGGAGCAGTGGTGCAAGCCATGATGGACCGCTACTTCATAAGAATCACGTCCTCTACACACGGACAATTATTACACGTCCCCCACTCTCTCACAGTACCTGCATGAGCGCAAGACGGGGACTGTAGGCACAGTACGAGGGAAAAGGAAGGGCATGCCACCTTCCCTCCAAAGACCAAAAAAGGTGATGTGTTCAAGAAGAAGTCGGGGCCCATTCTGGCTATCCACTGGCACGACCAGCGGAAGGTCAACCTCCCTGACCACCATCCAAAAGGGGGAAATGTGTGGAGACTGGCAAGGTGGATCGCGCGCACCCAGGCCAGGGTGACCAAGCCCGATGCTGTCCTGGACTACATCAACATGAGGTGGTGGACAAGTCCGACATGCAGATAGGCTTCATTGACTGCCTGCGTACCTCGTGGCAGATGGTACAAAAAAGTTCTTTCTGCATATGGTGGACATGTCAGTCTGAATGCCTACAACATATACAAGCTTCGGAATGTGAACACACCATGAAGTTCAATAGCCTGCGGAGGTTCCAAAAGCAGGTGTTGACGGAGCTCCTGGAGAAGTATGCTATGCCACAGAGGGCAGTGGCACATCCTGGGCCCGCCGTTATTGACCGCTTGCAGTCTGCTCAATACTTGACTAGGCACAGGCTTGGTTCCCTGCCTCAGAATGAATCCGGAAGAACACAGCAGAAGCGGTGCCATGTCTGCTACAACAGCAGGGTGAAGCCGAGGTCAGGTAAAAAGTCAACCCTGGAGTGTGTGGAGTGCAAGGTGGCACTCTGTGCTGTAGATTGCTTCTTTGATTACCACTCCAAGCTGGAGTTCTAATAATCATACTGAAATTGCCAAATAAAATGACAAGGAAGGTTTGTGGAACATTATTCTTTTTTATTTACAACATTACATGACATATTCATTGACTTACAGAGTAGTTAACATAGGCCAAAGATCGTCAAAACACCCGGTACCGGAGCACAGTCGCAAGCTATAGCCCCCGGGGCTGGAGGGTTAAGGGGATGGTCTCGGTCCCACATATAATAGCATTACAAGAAATGAAACCGAAAAATTTCAGATTTGATCGAGATATAGCCGAATATAATATTAAAGGTTATCAGGTTATTGGAAAAAAATTATTGTATGCAGAAGAAGGTAGAGGCTTACTGTTATACTTAAAAAATGGTGTTGCATATGACGTGACTTTTGAAAATGAAGCCGATGAATATATTGGTGTGAATATCAGGGGCAATAGCAACAATATATTGTTTGGAAAACAATGAGAATATAAGGAATCTTATGCTGGAAATAAGTGAACATCATGTACGACATAAAGTGGTTGTGGGGGATTTTAATTTGCCAAACATAAAATGGGAAAATTTAACTTGTAGCACAGGTGATAATCTCAGCCACAGTTTTGTTGAGACTGTTTCTATATCCAAAATGTCTAGGAAATTACTAGATTCAGAGGAAATGCAGCCGGTAACACACTTGACCTGATCTTTACTGATGATGAGACAGTAGTCGACAACAAAAAGATTGAAAGTCCTCTTGGGAAAAGTGACCATGGGTGTATAATATTCAATTGTGATATAGAACCAGAAGACATGAAATGCAAGAAACAAATATATCTTCTTGGGAAAGCCAATTTTGAGAAGTTTAATAGAATGTTGACCATTGACTGGGACGAGTATTTGAACGGACAAGATGTTGAGGGGGCTTGGGAGAAGTTTAAGAAGAAATTTCAAGAGGCTACTAATGAATACATCCCAAGAGGAGAACTTAAAAATCATAACACTGTGAGAATGAGAACTAATAAGGATTTGCCAATGAATAAGAAGATGCGGTCAAAAATTAAGAAAAAACAAAGATTAGGCTATGAGAACGAAGGCGGTGCTGGTTGGGGGGAGGGGCGTCGACTGACTGGGGACAGAGGTGCATGGGGGCGATTCGTTCGTGGCCACCCCTTCAGGGATCATGGCGTCAGGCAATAGATAGACAGAAACAAAATGGCATACCGGTAGCTCAGGATAGAGAATATAACCAACTTTTAAATGATTATAAGAGACTCAACAACCAAGTGAGATGGGAGACAAGGAAAGCAGTAAAAAATACTGAAAGGTCAATAGCTGAAAATGTTAAAGCTATTCCTAAGGCCTTCTGGAAATATGTGAGATCAAAAATAAAAACAGCAACAAGTGTCAACGACCTCTATACCAACGTGGACAAAGCTATGAAGACTGCTAACGATGAGGAGAAGGCTATAGTTCTGGCAGATTTCTACAGTACTGTATTTACTGAAGAACCAGTAGGTGCTGTACCGGCACATGAACCCAACATTGACATGAGTAATGTCCCTGAGCTAATGTCCTTTACCTTTACTGATCTGGGAATAAGGAAAGTTATTGATAAAATGAAGCAGGATAAATCTCCAGGCCTTGAAGGTTTCCATCCGAGAATTATCATAAAATCCAAGGAAGCTTACCCATCGAGGATCATATTTGATTTGTCACTGAAAAGTCGGAAAGTACCCACAGACTGGAAAAAAGCTAACATCACAGCTATATACAAGAAAGGCGATAGGAGTGACCTAGGGAATTACCGACCTGTAAGTTTGACATGCGTTGTGTGCAAAATTATGGAAACATTAATCAGAGAAAGAATCCTGGCCCATATGAAGGAACACAAACTACTCAGCAACAGGCAGTATGGTTTCATGACAGGAAGATCGACAGTACCGGTACTTCAGTTGATTACAGTGCTTGATAGATGGACCCAATTATTGGTTGAAGGAGGTATGGTAGATGTTGCGTATTGTGACTATGAAAGCTTTTGATAAAGTTCCACATCAACGATTGCTAGAAAAAATTAAGAGTTATAATATCACAGGGGATTTCTTAGGATGGATATCAGCTTTTCTCAGTAGCAGAAAACAACGGGTAATAGTTGGAGGTGAGGAATCTGAGTGGAAAGAAGTGATAAGCAGGGTGCCACAGGGATCAGTGCTTGGACCGTTGTTGTTTGTTATATATATAAATGACCTGCCTGACTGTATAGCAAACAGTGAAATATTCTTATATGTGGACGATACAAAATTGTTTAAGAAGATTATAAATAGAGAGGATTGCGATAGCTTAAAGCGGACATTAGTAGGATGAGACAGTGGTCGGAAAAGTGGTTATTAAGTTTTCACCCTAAAAAGTGTAGTGTAATGAGGATAGGTAAAAATAATGTTGAAGGAGTGAAATATATCATGAATGAAGAACTAATAGAGATTGATAAAGAGAAAGACCTAGGAGTAGTACTTGATGCAGAGCTAACATTTTCTGACCACCTTGCAGAGAAAATAAATAAGGCGAACAGATTAGTGGGTTTAATTATGAGGACATTTGTGTCCTTGGATAAAGATATATTTAGGGCTTTGTATATAACACTAATTAGGCCACACTTAGAATACGCGAATCAGGTCTGGTGTCCATTTAAGATAAAGGATGTCGAGGCAATTGAAGGGGTTCAGAGAAGAGCTACTAAATTGGTTCCAGGTTTGAAGGATATGACCTACCCGGAAAGGTTGGAGAGTTTGAATATTCCTACACTCGGGGTCGAGGGGGGATATGATTGAGGTCTTTAAGATAGTGAGTGGAATATATGATGAGGTTGTTTGTGAGGGTCTTTTTAACATGAGACAGGATGATAGGACAAGGGGACATAGTAAACAAAATTATAAGGAAAGGCCTAGGTTAAATGTTAGGAAATATTCATTTTGTAATAGAATAGTAAACAACTGGAACGACCTCCCCGAGTCTGTGGTGAACGCTGGGTCTGTTAAAGAATTTGAAAGGAAACTTGATGAGGCTTGGAAAAATCAAAATCAAAAATATAATTTTAAAGAGATAATAGAACACGTTCAACTGGGCCACATAGACCACACGACCATGAGACCCAGCCAGAGAGATTTAGAGCTGGAGTTACAGGCTTGATAGCCTCTTCCAGGATTCGTCTGTGAGTTTCTCTGAGTACTTTGTTATTGTCTGATATTGCTAACATCACATCGAATCTCTCTCCACGGAAATCGTCATCACAACTGAACCAGTTGACCTAGAGGGCGGGTGCCCAACCCCGAAAGGAGTTGAAATAGCGGAGCTATCCCCTCGCCAAAGGCGGCTTTCTAGGGCCTTTCCTAGCTGATGCTGAGAGGATTGGGTTCTAGTCATGTGGTGATGGGCTGGTCTATCCGAGTGAGAACTGAGCGATCTCTGCCATACCCATAGCTTACTCTGACTGTTCCTTTTACTTATATATCTTCTAGATCTCAAGTGGCGGCGTCTTTTCCGTTGATTGACCTCCCTACTGCCAACCTAGAAGTTGGCAGATTGGGAGCCAAAGTGTCACATTTTTCCCTTGCCCCTCAACTTTCCCTTCATAATTGCTGAGGGGCACAGGGCCTTGGGTGGGGCTTTGGTTTCCCGGGCGTTTCCGCACCCTCCTCGGCTCCCTGCCTTGGAGTGGCTTCGGTCAACCGGGCTTTGTTAGTGGTAAGCAGGGAGGATTTTGTGGGGGTGCTCGTTTATGGCCTTGGCCTTGCTCGAGACCTTGGGGCTGTTCGGCCAGACAGCCTGGGGAACAACAACAACAACAACAACCTAGAGAGCTCTATTCAACGCCAGTTTACAGATATGAAACAGGACTACGTTTTGAGATGTGTGCGAATTCTCAAGCAGTTAAAATAACAAAGATAGGGCTAGCCTATTACAACGTTTTCCGACCATATCCCCAGGGCTCTCAGTGCTGTCATTTAGAAAGGCTGCCCGGGCAGGAAGGGCTAAGGACGCTTAAAAGCATACAGATTTTAAAATAACGCCCGGGCTCCTGGCCTTCGCAAGGTGCGTCCTTTTAAAATGCTGCCCGGAGAGGAAGGGTTACACTACTTCACCGTCCGGGTAGCGAAGGCTCCGAACGAACAGAGAGGAACAAGCCTGAGCCGAAACGACCGTGAGTCCGTCAGAGAGACTGGTCGGAAAAGGTGAGGCAGCCAACTGAGCGGTGCTACACAGGCACACACTAACAGCCCAGTTCACAACTCACGGGAGCACTGGCAACTCCACAACCATAGCCTTTGTTTGCGAGTCTCACTACACTCGCTGTTCTCTCCTATCCCCTTCCTTGTCCTGTAGGAATAGGTTTTTTACACCATACCCGAAAAAGGGTTTATGGAGCTCCGATCTTACTCTCAACCATCTGAACAATTTTACCAACACACCTAAACTTCGTTAGATGCTGAAATAACTTCCCGAAAATATGCCCTGGGCTGGGATTGAACCCGGGACCCTTAGGCTATGAGGCAGTCACTCAACCAGTTAGACCAATAGAGATACAATATCTCACTTGGCCTGGTCGGCTCAAGTTTGTTTCTGCATCTTGTTCAGTTTAGGCTAACCTATTTTTACTGACTGTACAGACGGAGTCTTCACAACAGCGATCGCACTGGTCTTGAGTAGCCATCTCTGGTTTGTGCATCATTGTCTGTTGACGGCCTCACAGGTATGTTCTTTCCTGGGGTCGGGGGAAGTGCCTGGGTAATACAGTACGTACATGGGTAATACAGTACTGTACATGCGACCCGAGCAAAGCGTGGTGAGGAGGCTCTTGTGCCCTCTTGTCGTGGTGGCAATGGTTGTTGTTGTTTGCGGGGCCTCGTCTCCTTCGTTCCTTTCGTTCACGCTTTTCTTCCCTATCTCACCTTCAGGTGGGGTTCCCTCACAAAGTGTTCCTAGGTGTGACAATGGAGGGTCTCTAAGGGGGAAATCCCGAGGAGCTCAGTTGTGGGACCACAGGAATGAGACAGGGTGATTTTGGGATACAGTACTCTACTTCCTGGGCTCTCTCTCTGAGGTTCATAATATAGGTTTGAGTCCCGGAGGGAAGAATGAAAACCTAATACAGTATTTAGTAGTGGCCCCGAAATCATTGACGATATGCCTATTAATATAATAGTCCTCTTTCAAGCACCGCGGTCAGCCTGTTTGAAACACCCGCCGCAGGGGAAAGAGTACTTCATCATAAGTGTAACGCTAATTCTCTTATGGAATCGTCTTTATGATTGGGTACTCACTACGAAAAAACTTCGTAAAAAATAAAAAATAAAAATGTTAACTTAAAATTTGTTATATTAACCCTTCCTACTCGGGCATCCTTGTGGAAGGACACCGCTGCAGAAGGGCAGGTACCCGGGCGTCCTTCTGACAGACAGTAAGCTTGCAAGCCTTGCAAGCTTGATCCGAACGCCGTGCGTCGGACGAATGTAAACAAAGTCGGTCGCTTCGTCACCGCACCTCCGAAAACAAGAAGGAGAAGACTCGTTTGTTATTATACGTCTGTATGTCGTAGTTTCATTAGTGAAAATATTGTTGTATTGCTAACATTGCCTGAAAATGCTCCACTAAAATCGTCATCACAACTGAACCAGTTGACTTAGAGAGCTCTACTCAACGCCAGTTTACAGATTGGAAACCGCACTACGTTTAGGGATGCGTGGGAAAATTCTAGCAGTTAAAATAAACAAAGATACGGTAGCCTAGGCCTAGAAGTTTTTCGGCCCGGGTACGGGCGACTGTCCTTCTAACAGGCAGCCCGGGTCCCGAGGGTTAAGGCTTTCCAACTCGTGGATGTCTTTTGTGGATTCTACCCGAGACGCTGAACCCAGCGACGCCATTCCTTCTTCACTGACATGTCAAGATTAAACTCAAGACATCAACGAATGGGAAGGGAGGGTCCTACATCGTCAATGATTTCGGGGCCACTACTAAATATTAGGTTTTCATTCTTCCCTCCGGGACTCAAACCTATAATTTATTAGTGGCCCCTCCATCATTGACGATATGCCTGATATCTCAAGTCTGGAGGGGGACATTCGTGACAATATGTAAGCCACTAACAAACTACCATAGGTAGAGAAAAAGAACCATTTAACAAACTTAAGTCTTTATTGTTTACATACAATAATATAGAAAAATGGAAAGAAAAGCAGTGCGTTACTTCGAAGAAGATCTGCTTATAAGTAACCATACAGGTACATATGTTAAAGAATATCACATTGAGATTTAATACAAATTTGTATTCCAAGAACATTCTTTTTATTCCTGTCCAACATTGTAAAGGCATAAATAAATCATTTGCTTATATATTATGTCCTTAAAATTCATTTGTACATACAGTACTATATATTTTATACAATTTATACTTAATATCCTATAGTTGCAACTATTATAGATATCTTACAATTTTTGTTTTTGTTTAGCTGTATAACCAGCTCGACATATCAAGTATCACAGCTCGTGAACTTATCACATAGTCCGGCGGAGGATCTAGGGGTCTTGAGCTCTCCAGCACCCCCCACCCCCCCTCCTCCCCCCTCCTTTTCACCATTAAGATTAAACTTAAATTTAGTAGCACATCGACCAACTAGACCCTCTGGTGCAAGCAGGGGCGGATTTACATGTTAAGGGGCCCTAGGCACTGGGGTTATGCGGGGCCCCTGTCAATGGGTGGGTAGGGGGCGAGCGAAGAGAGCCCCTACAGCTGGGGGGTTTGGGGGGGCGTTGTAAGCCCCCCCCCCCCCAAAGAAAATTTGGAAAAATTTAGTTCTTTTAGGGGCATTTTGAGGACTATGGAGGGAGTGAAATCCTGTAATTTATAATGGATTTAATATGACCATAGTGCTTCTCACTCATGATAATCAAAGACCGATCATATATCTGAAGAAATTCTCTACTCACTATCTGAGGATGCTGGATGGCTTGTCAGAGCAGGTACTAGCATTCAGTTAAGAATAAAACTTAATATTATTTTTTAAGTTGCCAGAGACTGGCTTTTCATCTTTATTTCTGAGCAAATACCCTTTGGCAATTACATGATGCAGTGGTCTTTCATATTAGTTTATTTTAAATCCATTAGGATTTAATTTATTATAATGTTGGTACTAGATTGTAAAACATTATTTGCTATAGGACTATACAGTCTAAGCAGTGTAACAGTTATAAAATAAAACACACACGGTAGGTTTTCACCGTTGTCATATTTTCTTTGAAAATGTCACAACTTTAGTGACATGGTATAATTCTTTTGTATACCCCTATTTTACCTAGAAGTTTGGGGTAATGCAAGTGAATTAAAAATTAAACTTATATTTATTTAACAAAAATAAACACAAATTGTAAGAATAATTTAATCGGCTCATTGGCATTGCAGAGAACATTCAGCACCATTATTTAAATCCTTAAAGCTATTACTATTCAAAAATGTTTATGTTTCTTCAGTAGCTAAACTTATGTTTAAGATAATGAAATATCTTACTCAAAAACTTAATTACAGATGTTTCCATCAAATGCAAACAGCAGCAAATCTACATCAACATTTATATAACAACGATAACACTGACAATATTGATTGAATCAGAGTCTGCTTTGTTAAAAAAAAATGCATAATTTGCAGCTTTTGCTGTATGTAGCTAGGCTATGGGAATGGATCAGTTGTTGGTTTTGCCGAATGAAGCTTTGAACTTCTGTGAAATATAGAAAATAATTTATATTTTACTTTGAGCAAGTTTTCAATGTGAAAATTGTCATTGACATTATGTTATATAAATTAGAGTGAGTTGCTGAATATGAAGGCATGATCGCATTGCCAATTATATTTATCTTTAGACTAGCATGATAAAACCACCTTTAAATTGTAAACTACCTGTACTGTCCAAGACTACAAACTATAATTGTAACTAATTACCTTTCTACCTAGCCTAATGCAAGACGGTATCGTAAGTGATTGGAAAATGGGCTAGACAAAATTAGTTTTCATAAAAAATAGTACAATAGCCTAGATTATATTGGTAAAATATATATTGATATATATAGGCTATTATACATTTGTAATATAATAAAATCATCTAAAAGATGCCAGAAAAAAATTAAAAGGATGGCTCTGGTACTGAATGGGTTAAGCTAATGGAGGCAAACAGCCTAAGGACTAAGGAGATTGATTAGCATGGGTCTAGATTCCATAGACCTAGGCACACAATATTGCACCTCCACCTACGGGAACTATCTGCTCCTCTTGAATATCGTCTGGGCTAGGAAACGAGCGTGCCGAGCTCTGTGCTATAGCGGCTCCTACTATCCATAGACTACCCATCAATAATAATAGGTTTAGCAAAAATACAAGGCATAGGCAGTGCCAGTAACATAACCACTTAATCACGGGTATTTATAAGTGAGAATCGGTGAAAGAAATTGAGAAAAAGAGTCCTAGTTCCCAATAATCAATAATATAATGTTAACAAAACATCCGTTCCTACCTTCTCAGCCAAGCTGCTCGGTCAGTTCTGTTTATCAAACGCCAGTAACATTCGAGGCTACGTGAACTTTTGAATTTAATAACTTATAACATGAATATGTTATTATCAGGGATAACGAACTGTTTTCTTCTACCAGGTAAGCGGATTACGTGTTTTACGGTTGTAAAATAAATATAACGCAATCATTATACATTTAATACCCATTATTTTATGTTCTAAAATTCATAATGCCATTAATCCCAATAGTACTGGGAATGTGGTAATCGCTAACAAAAAATAATAACCAATTTTTTTTTTTTGGCCAAGGTGTGGGCCCCTTGGGGCGCGGGGCCCTAGGCCATGGCCTACTCAAATCCCCCCCCCCCCTAAATCCGCCACTGGGCACAAGGCCACACAGGTAAATTTGGTTTATCCAAAGTCACAGACAGGTATCGCATCATGATAGTATGATTGGAAGCCCACAACTTAGTGTTAGCTATGTCATCAATTGAATAATTATGCAAAAAGCGTAACGAGACTGCCCACTTTCTGATGTCGTGGGCCATTCCCACTACACCAGGATTACTTTCACGAATTACATCTATGAGTAAAGAAGCCAATTTTCTTCTTGTGACGCGAGTACCTGTACTATTGACCCATAAGGCTCCCTGCTGTTGGGGCTGGGAAACCCTCATAAACTTTATTAAAGCTTGCACATGGCATAAGACATGGAGTGTAGTCCTGCGTTTAAGCGCCGGGACTGTAAACTCAGAAAAAACATGATCACTATGTTCGTTCTTAGCAACAAACGTGGGAGATGGAGCAATTTTTACATTATCATTGAGTCTCCCAAACCTGAGGCAATTAGTTTCGTTGCTCATCGCCGCCAGCTCAGACACCCTGTTACCTGTGGCCAAAGCCATAAGGAACCCAGCCTTCTTTAATATTGAGTCAAAATCCGGCGCAAGATTATACTTGAGCGAATGAAGCAAAGACAAAGCTTTGTCAAGTGACCAGGTAGGCATGAGCTGACGGGGTGGTGGGCGCAGTGTTGCCATCAAGAAATTTCAAATCCCGCTAGATTCCACCTCAAAACCCGCCAGATCCACCCCCAAATTCGCTAGATTTTAGCATAACATAAATCAATTCAATATATATAGATATATACACAGTAGTGTGTGTTTGTGTGAGGGATAATACTAATATTTATATTAATAATAATAATAGCCTAATATATATATTAATTACATAATAATTACTAACATATAATATTATGTGAGTATTTCTTAAACATACTAGAACGAAACGACATATTAATATGCTTTTACATTAATACATTACTTACCAGTACATACATACTTAAGTGTGCGTGGATCAATTTAGATCAAATGAGTATGGGTGCGAAAATTATATTGGTATAACTTCAATTTAAATGCTGTATACTGGGTCTTTCATTTTGTTTTATTATAGATTTCAGTTTTCCAAAGCAAGAACGAAAAATCGCCAGAAATTCGCTAGTACTGTACATACGAAAAACCGCCAGAATTCCCGCTAGCCGCTAGATGGCAAATTCTCCCGCTAGATGACTGTCCAAATTCGCTAGATTTAGCAGGAAAATAGCTAAAATGGCAACACTGGGTGGGCGAAGCTTGAAACATGCCCTCATGAAACCTTTCTCCTCCGCCTGCGGTATAGATAGCCCTGTTAGGTCATAAAAGGGAGTTCTAATAGCGGACAGATGATTCTTCAGTGTAACTACAGAAAGGCGTTTTTGTTCAAACAAATAGTCCAAGTACCAGTTTTAGGAGGGGAAGAGGGTTCGTGGATCAGATGTTTGCAGTAAGACAGTTATGCGAGAAGTATTTAGAGAAGCATAAGGAGATATTTTGGGCTTTTATGGACTTGGAAAAAGCGTATGATCGTGTGGAACGTGAAGCAATGTGGAAGGTGTTAAGGATTTATGAAATTGGAGGAAATTTGTTAGAAGCAGTTAAGAGTTTTTATGAAGGGAGCAGAGCATGTGTGAGAGTAGGAAATGGTGAGTTGAGTGAATGGTTTGAGGTAAAGGTAGGTTTGCGACAGGGTTGTGTAATGTCACCATGGCTGTTTAATATGTTTATGGACATTCACATTCGGGGCACCATTTTGGTGCCCCGAGTGAGGATTCCGATCGGTGTGTAGGAGTTATCAGAACCGTTAAGGTTGTATCTCGAGGACAAACCACTCTCCGAACTGTAGATCGTCTCATAACTATGGAACTCGCCATCCCACCGGAAGAAGAACAGCAACCCATAGTAATAGGGAGCCCAAGACCACCACGAGCAGCTGCTGCGGGGTCTAGAAGAAATTGGCGTGATTTGTTAGCCGCAGGTGATATAACATGATGCGACACATCATACTTCGCCGGGCCCCAATCTGTGAGAAATAAATTGACTACACCGGTATTGAACCCTTGGTAACGAATTAATATATAGTTTATTTAAGAGTCGGAAATTGAAGTTCCGATCAGACGCTAGTAAACATCTGAACGGTAGAGACGTGTCCCGTGATCTCCTCCACCACAATTCCCACGCCCGGCCCGGAGTCCTGACCTATAACCCTCATCTACCGAAGCCGGAATCCTCTGAACTAAACCAGGACCCTAGTTATAGCTAAGTCATTGATATATATGGCCATTTATACAATGTTTAGTTAGGGCATCCTGAGAGATAGGCTACCATAGTTCATACCATAAGGTAGGCGATCTCAGACTTTATTTTTATTTATGTTGATTAATTTAATATTTCGATTGGTGTGGTAAGAGATAACCTTTGGCCATATTATCCCCCACATTTTGGTGCCCCGAGTGAGGATTCCGATCGGTGTGTAGACTAGGGGTTAGGTTAGGTCAGGTCAATTTTGTTATTAACAGTTAGGGTCCCAATTTCTATAAATGTATAAGGTCGCATTTGTGGGACACAGTTTGATACCCCGCCATTTTGAGGTCCCTAACTGTGAAATTAGATGCTATCGAGCCCCAGGAGGTAGAGCCCGTAATTTCATGACAGACAGGCGACTGAATCGTGTACTCGATTGGCCTCACCAATTGACCATCTTATATTTGGGAGGCAACGACGTACACGAAACAGTCCAAGTGTCAGAAATTACGGATGACATCATCTCTATCATCCAACTAATTGAGCAGCACTGTGGCTCTAAGGTAGCAGTCGTCTTGCTGGAGCCACGAGAGCTGCCCCCCATTCCTGAGGGTGAGCCAGGTGTAACCCGCGGTCATTACCGCACAATATACCAAGCCGTGAATCGGCGACTGCAGAGACTACTGCGCGGCTATCGAACGTTCCAGTTTGGAGCCAGACCATATCGCCGCAATTTGCGTCGTGACGGCGTCCACTGGAACCATAGAGCTCAAGCCGCGCAGGTAGCCCGCTATCACGAGTACATCGTCGATTCACGGGCAGATTGGTTGGTTTACCAGGCGATGGCCGTGGGTGAGTGGCACTGGCATGGCGTTTAAATCCTGTGGTCCGGCTGGCTCAGTTGATAGCGTGCCTGATTCCCATCTTGAAGGTCTCGCGTTCAATCCCCGCTCAGATTGAAAAGTTTTTCTGGGATACAGCCGGCGGTTACCATCTCCCCATGAGCAAGGGGGATGGGTAATGGTCTCTGGTAGACTAAAGAAAGCCAAGCGCTTGTGAATCCTCGAAGGAGGAGATACGGGCGCTATATATGTAACCAGAAGATTATTATTATTATTATTAGAGGACTGGTAGGAGGGCCTGCAATGTTGCGTTCTCTGGCGTTTGTGAAACTCGGAGCTTGAGCTTCGTTGCAGTCCCTAAATTTCCCCCATATTTTTCTTATTTAGACCATTTTATGTCTCCGCCCTTAATGTCACCCGCGTCTGGCAGACTAGGTCGACCAGCTAAATGCTCGGGACGGAGCATATACCAAATTTAATAAATAATAAATGTGTTCCCCCTCCCTTTTAGAAAAATGCTACTACCACAGGTACCCACTAACATCTGGGATAAGAAAACTATGATTAACTAAATATTTACAGCTTTAGCTTCATTCTTGTACCTAAATTCTCCCTATTATTTGATAATTTAGGCCATTTTTATGTTTCTGTCCTTTAATGTCACCTGCGTCTGAAAGACCAAGTAGACTAGCTAAATGCTCGGGACGGAGCATATATGACATTTAATTCAATAATAAATATATTCCCTCCCCCTACTAACGTGCGTTCCCACGTATTAGGTAAATTATATTGTGGACTTAATGTTTTCAACTAATTATTCATCTGAATTTGTAGCAAATAATGGTACGCATATAATGCTAAAGATTAACAGCTAAATTGAGTATGTGTTAGGCTATATCTAAATATAATTTTGATTGTTGAAAATTAGTCTTCAGTATAAACATTAATAATAGTCCAGAAAATAATTACCCATTTTCCAAAATGACTGATACACTCTTGAGAAAATCTATGGTGGGGAAATTAGGCTGGGTAACTAGAGCATTAAATAATTGCCAGGAGGTAAAAAGACGCGACCCCTGTCCAAGGGAGCTGTTAAAATCTCAAATCCAAGATCTTAAAACCCGGTGGGCTAATTATGAAGAGTCTTGCAATAAATTGGAGGACTTTTGCATTAAACAAGAACAATCTGAAAGGTTTGAGGAATTACAGCAAGCCTATGCAAATGCCCGTGAAAATTATTTGGATCAACTAGCTGGGTTCGAATCCTTGGCGACAGAGACAGTTACCGAAACAGGGAGTAATGGTACCAGTAATGGTACAGCGGCTCCGGGACAACAAAGCTTTAAGTTGCCACCTATAACCTTACCTGAATTTGATGGGCAATCTGATTGGAATACCTTTTGGGACAAATTTAAAGGTTTAGTTCATGACAGGTTAGATATTTCTGCAGCAAATAAATTTTCATACTTGTTGGGTCAACTTCGGGGTTTTGCATTGGACTTTATCAAGGAACTTCCCATAACAGATGCCAATTATACAGCAGCTCTAGACGTACTCAAGGAGAATTTTGAAGATACGGAGTTGACTCTACAGCGCCTAGTTTACAAATTGCTGGAGTTATCAGGACCAAAGCATACGTACCAGGATCTTCAGTCATTCCGGATCAGCTTGAATTGTGTTTTGAAATCACTTAGTACCCAGAAAGATCTTGATTCAGCTTCTTGGCTCTTGAACCATATTGTACAACAAAAGCTCTCTCAGAAAACCTGTGATGAATTGTACCACAGGTATAAGAAGAACTACTTCACGTATCAAGAGATAGAAGAGGGTTTAAGAGAGCTGTGCAAACACATGCAGGTTTCCAAGAAGGATAGCGGTATCAAGGAAGGAGACAACAAGGTTAAATACACAAAAGTGTCTACAACAGGGACTAAGGAAAAAGCAAAACCGTTCAAGAAGGAAGAGGTTGGTACCTATGTGACATCCGTCCAGCAGAATAATCAAACTAATACAGTATCTAAAACAAAAGGTGTTTGGGAGAGAAAAAATTCCAGTCTCAATTCTCCAGTGACCCAAGAAGTAACCAGAAATATTAACCCCACACCAGGGATAAACCAAGAAAACCGGAAGGTGTGTATGTTATGTTTAGAACAACATTACACAGTGTATTGTAGGACTTATCCCAATCTTAAGGCTAGACTTCCACAACTCATCGAACTAGGTAAGTGTCTTGTTTGCCTTAGCACCAGACATTCTACTGAGGAATGTGCCACTAAATTAAATTTATGTTTTCGGTGCAAGACTGGTGTACATCATACCGCGTTGTGTCCCAAGATCAGTGAAGTACAACCCAAACCGACAAGTGTAAATATGACCCTGACCACTGGGAACCCAATGCATACACCGGCAGCTACTCCTACAGCCGAGATTCAACTGATCAGAGGAAAAGAGGTTATGCCGGTCAAAGCACTCTTTGATACTGGAGCGCAAAAGACCTTCATTGCCGGAAATGTTGTCAGAGCCATGAATTTGCCAACAGTAGGAAGAGTGAACATGGCAATAACTGGATTTTTGTCAAATAAGGAAACACAAACATTTGACGTGGTTAAACCCCTGATTAAATTGGGCAAATATAAATGTAAGGTGACTGCGGTGGTTAAGGAAGACATGAACACTTCTGTGGTAAATAAGGGTTTAAAGGAAGCATCTAACTTCTTAACAAAGAAGGGTGTTCAACTAGCAGACTGAACTATAGAGTCTGACGTAGTAGGTCCAATTTAACTGATCATCGGCTCCGACTATTGTGGTCGCTTCTTGCGAAAAATGACTCGGAAACACGGTATCCAGTTAATTTCTTCATCAGGTGGATATATAATCATGGGATCTCTACCCACATGTGGCCCAAGTGAATCAGACAACCGGATGGATCCAGTCTTTGTGACTCCGGCACAATCTCTGGTGGTGGCTAGAATTGGTGCAGAATTAATACCATCACAACTAGGAGACATTCTAGAAGAGCAACAAGAACCTGTTCACAAACTTTGGGAACTGGACACTGTGGGAATAGAAGCAGATCTTCCCACCCCTGAAGACATCTTAACATATAACCACTACCTAGACACAGTTGAGTATAAGGATGGCCAGTACTGGGTGGGACTTCCATGGATGATAAATGCCCCTGAATTACCAACTAACTACCAGAGTTCAAGATGTCAATTAAATAAAATGGTGGAGAGATTGCGTCAACATCCTGAACGACTGGACATTTATCATAAAATAATTCAAGAGCAGTTGGAAAATGACTTTATTGAGGAGGTCCCAGGTGAAATAAACCATAAAGAGGGTCATTACCTTCCTCATCATGCTGTAAGTAAGGACTCCAGTACTACCCCCATCAGAGTGGTATTTAACTGCAGTTCTCGAGCAGCGAAGAATGAAGCAAGTCTAAACGATTGTCTCTATGTAGGACCAAATCTGACTGAAATACTGGG
Organism: Paralithodes platypus; assembly: GCA_032716605.1. NCBI lineage: Eukaryota > Metazoa > Arthropoda > Malacostraca > Decapoda > Lithodidae > Paralithodes > Paralithodes platypus. The sequence continues at coordinate 2,649,356 of CM064514.1, read as the reverse complement.
TGATGTACTATTAAAATTCAGGACGAAGAGATTTGGGTTTGTGGCAGATATCTCCAAAGCCTTTTTGAGAATAGATAAAGGAGCAGGACCGCAAATTCACAGAGTTCCTTTGGCCTGAAGATCCTTTTCAGCCTGGTGAGCGGATAAAAGAATACCGCTTTCGGTCAGTGTTGTTTGGTTCCTGCTCTAGTCCTTTCTTGTTGTGCAGCACTTTGAGATATCATTTCCAGAAGACAGAGAATCCGGAAATGGGTCAACTGTTTTACATGGATAATCTTCAGGGAGTTGCCGACAGTGGAGAAAAGGTGATTGAAATCTACAATTTGGCAAGGCAAGAATGTAATAAAGCCAATATGCCACTACAAAGTTGGAATTCAAACTCTCATATTCTTTTGGACCAGATAAGAAGAGACTATCCTGACTATCAAATACCAGAATATCAACCAGTACTCGGATTACTGTGGAAAACAACTACTGATGAGATGTCTCTAAAGCCCCTCAAGTTTCCCGATGTAAAACTCACAAAACGTACACTCTTAAGTCAGGTCTCTATGATGTTCGACCCATTGGGCATATTTAGTCCCATATCAATTAAAGGGAAGATTTTAGTTCAGGAGGCCTGGAGAGAAGCACTGAGTTGGGATACTCCATTACCTGAAAAATATACAGAAGAGTGGAATAAATTGCAGGTGGAATATGAGAAGGTATCTTCAGTCAAGTTTCCTAGAAGATGTGATCCTACCTCTGATAATGAGTGTGCTCAATTGCACATATTTTGTGATGCCTCCTCTAAGGCGTATGGTGCAGTAGCTTATTGTGTCACTGAAGTCCGATCTACTATGATTATGTCCAAATCCCGAGTAGCGCCATTAAAACAACGTACCCTTCCACAGTTGGAGCTGACCGCTGTTGAATTGGGAACTAGGTTAGCTACTTATTTGAATGGTATGTTTCCCTTTTTAGGTGAGACATATATATGGACAGATAGTGAGATATGTTTGCACTGGATAGCTAAGGATGATAGTCACATAGTTTATGTGCGTAACAGAGTACACAAAATGGGAGGTTTGACGTACCTCCCAACCTACCAAATAGGAAAACCTACTATTTGGTAGTAGTCTTGGAAAATCCAACGTCAAGGCTATTAACCTAATTGCAATGACGACTTGTCTATTTTGACTGCTATGTCGTCATTCCAACCGCGGTTAAAAAGAAAACGTCTAGAGTCTACTCCTTATCTTGCTCTAGGAGACGTTGTACATTAACCAAAACTACCACCGAAGGCGGGTGCCCAACCCCGAAAAGGGTTGAAATAGGGGAGCTATCCCCCCGCCAAAGGCGGCTTTCTAGGGCCTTTCCTAGCTGATGCTGAGAGGATTGGGTTCTAGTCATGTGGTGATGGGCTGGTCTATTAGAGTGAGAACTGAGCAATCTCTGCCATACCCATAGCTTACTCTGACTGTTCCTTTTACTTATATATTTTCTAGATCTCAAGTGACGGCGTCTCTAACGTGGATTGACCTCCCAATCTACCAAGATTGGAAGCCAAAGCGTCACATTTTTCCCTTGCCCCTCAACTTTCCCTTCATAATTGCTGAGGGACACAGGGCCCTGGGTGGGGCTTTGGTTTCCCGGGCGTTTCCGCACCCTCCTCAGCTCCCCGCCATGGAGTGGCTTCGGTCACCCAGGCTTTATTGTGGTCGGCGGGGAGGGTTCTGTGGGGGCGCTCGGTTGTGGCCTTGGCCTTGCTCAGGGCCTTGGGGCTGTTCGGCCAGGCAGCTTGGGGAACAACAACAACAACAACAACAACAACCACCGAAGGTGAAAAAAGTATAGAAGAGAAGAAAAAGGGGTTTACCTTAGTTACCGCTCAAGGCCCATCCCGTGTTCCGTCATGCGCCGATCCCTGTCGAACGTGCGCATGAGCGACCCTCTCTTGTTATCACATCTCACGTCAGCAGAAGAACGCGGATGGGCAGGGGTCCGGCGTGAGGGAGGGTATTATGTACGTTGGATTTTCCAAGACTACTACCAAATAGTAGGTTTTCCTATTTGGTAGGTTGGGAGGTACGTCAAACCTCCCAATTTGTTAGTAGTCTTGGCAAATCCAACGTCAAGGCTGCATAACAAATAGGAGGAGGACATCCAAGCCCAACCTACCAAAAAAACCAATGCATAAGACAAAATTATGAATGACAAAGAAACACAATTTAAACAAGAGAGTTTAATAAAAGAGTGAAAAACTGAGGAGTAGCTAAAAAGAGCAGTTTTAACACGTGCCCGTCATTCATAGTAATGCAAAACCATAGACTTGTCTTAAACCAAAAAGTACTGTACACAAAATCCCTTTTCTTCCAAAATGAACAAAAACACTGATCACAAAAACAAAACACAATTATCAATGAGGCAAAAACACTTATGTACTGTATACATATAACATAACCCCAAACTTGTAATCCAGTGTTGCAAACCCGTACTTCCCTCCCCCCCTTTTCGAAAGAAAACAAAGGAAAAGAAAAAGTGACGAGGGGGGAAGACCAGGCAACTTCGCGAGAGCCCTAGGAAACACGACTCCCGAGAGCTATCACAGGCCGAGGGGGTCTAACAATGGACATGGAGAGGTAGGAGGAGACGAAGGTATGGACAGAAGACCACAAACCCGCCGAGGCGACGTCAGGCAACGAACGAGTTTGCAGGAACCGTAAGGAGGCAGCAAAGGATCGCACATCGTGCGCAGAACCCCGACAAGCAGGGTTACTGGCACGAATGACCCGACAAATGTGGCGTCCTATCTGTACCTTCGAGAGCCTCCTACCAGTCCGAGGAGACACCCACACAGCAGTACCCGAAGTCGGAGCCACAGACTCAACATAGGAGTGCAAGGCCTGCACCGGGCACAACACATGGTGAGTATGCCCACGCTTTAAAGCCTGGATGGTAAAAGGCTTGAAAACGTGGGTCTCTCTCTCATTCTTGGCAACAAAATGAGGGGAGGGGGCTAACGTGACGACATTCAAGGACGGGGAGAATCGCATGCATTCCTGGGACCGCGACATGGCAGCTAGTTCAGACACCCTATCCCCAGTGGCCAGAGCGACAAGGAAGAGTGTACGCTCGAGCAACTGAACCGGTGTAGTGTCCCGTGTATATGTGTGTGAAGCCAGAAGGTCCAGAGCACGCCCCAGATCCCACTGAGGAGGGATCTGGCGCGGAGGCGGTCGCTCCCTGAAGGCAGCCTTCATGAAGGAATCCAGCTCCTTCGGTGGAACGACCAGCCCAGTGACGGACTCAAAGACCTCCCGGATGGCAGACAAGTGGTTACGTATAGTGTTGACTTGAGAGCGACGTGTACGGAAGAGGTGAAACAAGTAGTGTAGGACGAGGGAAGGAGAGCTAACAGTCTGGTGAGTGTCCTGTATCCACCTAGTAAAAGACCTCCAGTGGGACTCGTAAGTCCCCCAAGTCGAAGACGTCCATGAACGCTTCAGGAAGTCAGTCAGGTCCCGTCCGTGGACTGGGAGCCACCGTGCCTCACGAACATCCACGATGCGAAGGCCAACGAGGTCCGCAGGTCGCCAACCTGGCTCAAGTGGAAGTTTGAGAGAGGGAGAGGGACCGGACTCGGGCACCACCGCTTCAACTGGGAGTACCAAGCCTGGGCTGGCCACAGAGGCGCTATTAGCCAGACTCTGCCGCGGTACAGCCGCAGCCGCGCGAGGACTTTGCACATCAACAGTGCATCTGGTGGCGGAAATATGTATATCGACTGCCACCTGTTCCAGTCTTCCATGAAAGCGTCCGGACCCCCCTCCGGAGTGCGAGTCCGGAGGGACAGGTACCGAGGCAACTTGCGCGTCTCCTTCGATGCGAACAAGTCGACCTCCGGAACACCCCAGGAAGCTGCGAGGTCGTCGAATACAGTCTGTTTCATTGCCCATTCTACAAGAACGCCCCGTCCTCGCGACAGGGCGTCCGCCCACAGGTTGGCAGTCCCGGGCAGGTAGGAGGCGTGCAGGGAGATGTGTCGGTTCGCGAGGAAGAACAACTTCTCTGAGATCCCCAACAGAGTCAAAGACCTGGAGGACCCCTGCTTTTGGATACAGTGGACAGCTGTCTGATTGTCCATCCTGAAGGCCACCGACTTTCCCCGAAGGGCCAGCGCGTGGTCCCTCAGGAAGAACAAGGGAACCAACAGTTCGAGGGCATTGATGTGTAGGTGTGTGTGTCCCACCCATCTGCCGTGATGTTGATGTCCCAGGTTGGATTGGTAACCCCACCCTACCTCGCTCGACGCATCTGTATCTACCCAGATCGTCGGCGGGGGGGCGGTCCAGGGCACAGCCGCAGAGAGCGTGCCCCGAGCAACCCAGTGTCCTAAGTGTCTGTGAATGGTACGCGGGATCGGCACGAGCCGATCCATAGGGGCCAACGGAAACACCTTGTTGCCCATGAGTATCAGGCGGCGCAGCCTGAGCCTCCCTAAGGGAATGGTCAGAGCGGCCCAATTCAGCGAACCCACTAACGAGTCCCAGATCCTCCTCGTGAGGGAGACCGAGTGCAACACGGCGAAGACCTTCCTGCGAAGTTTCACCGCGTTTGGCTGACTCTGGGTCACTGTAGCGTTGGTCAGATCCCATTCGAGACCTACCCACGTCACGACACGCGACGGGGTCAGGCGCGACTTGGGAATATTGATTTTGAACCCTAACTGTGTGATGTGTTGAACTACTGTGAGGGTGTCGTGGACGCACTGTTCTAGGGTGTCTGAAACTATCAACCAGTCGTCCAAGTAAAACAGGATCTGGAGGCCGCCCCTGAGGAGAGGATCCAGAGCCTGCTTTACCAGTTTCGAGAAGATCCGCGGCGCGATGTTGAGACCGAAGGGAAGTCTGTCGAACATGAACACACGATCGGAAGTCTGAACGGCCAAGAATCGCTGGAAACGAGGATGGATCGGAACGTGCCAATACGCATCCTTGAGGTCCAGCGACACTACCCACGACAGAGGTCGCAGGGCCAGTCGTACCTGGTGCACCGTCAGCATCCGAAACCGTGTGTTCACGATGTGCCCGTTGAGGGCCGACAGATCCACCACCGGTCGCATCGCGTCGCAGTCCTTCTTTGGCACCAGAAAAACACGGGAGAGGAAAACCGGTAGACCGGCTTTCACCTCCTTGACGATTCCCTGCTCGTGCATGGATGTAATCACGTCGGCCACCTCCGAAGAGACAGGCCGGCTTCGTTGACAAGAGCTGAGTGGGGGTCTGGACTTCCATCTCCAGGTTAGACCCCTCCGTGCAATCTTCCGCCCCCACGTCCCTCGTGGCCACCGAAGGGCGCAAGGGCGAAAATAACCTGTGGGAGCCCCCGAGATGAGGTGAGCGACCCTTTCTGCGAGGCGAGAAGGAGAACAAGGAGGAGACCGACCTGGAGAACCTACACATTTTTTGACGTGGAGGGTCCCCCGGTACGGTCCCTGCGGTCATAAGAGCCACGTTGACCACCCCTACCCCCCCCACCTCGCCGAAAAGGGCGGGTCACCCCATCCCCTGTCCGTCGTGTGTCAGACCCCGTCGAAGTGCGGCCGGAAGTGGAAGGCTGGCCAGCCCCTTCTCGGCGGGGATGAAAGGGAGCAGGAGCAGAAGTGCGAGGCGGAACCGACGCTCTGGCCGGCAACTTCCCTTTCCTGCGCCCTTTCTTGGCGGCAGCAGTGGCGGCAGCACCCCGAAGGGGACCGGCAGAAGGACGGGACTGCGAAGACCCCGGTCGCGACACAGCGCGTCTTTGCGTGTCGTAAGCAGGGTCCGCTGACAGAGAAGCGTAGCGTTCCCAAGCATCCTGCGCAAAAAGCCCCGATGTATATAGCTCAGAGTATAATAGACCCTGACGAATATCCAAAGGGGCCTTCCGGCAGAACGAGGACCTTACCGTCTGGCGTTGTCGAGTTGCCTCGCACAAAACCGCCTTCAGCTCGGGAACCAAAGACACCGCGAGCTGAAGGTGGATCCGCCGAACGTGGTCCAAGCCCTCGCGAAGATCGCCAGGTGCAGTCGCCTCGATAAGTCGCAGGTGGTGAACAGACGTCTGGAGGGAACCTAGAAGACAAGACAATAAGTTCGCCACCCTCTGCCGCAAGGTAAAATCCCTGTCGACAGAGGACTTATCTGGGTGGGAGAAGAACGGGTTAGCAATAGCACAAATTGCAAGTTTGGGAGCGCTAATCCAGGACCAGAACTTGCCATCCAATCCGCCGACAGATACCAGAGGAGGCAAAAGCAGTGACGACTCTGGGGGAGGGACTGAAATAGATCTGTCGACGGAACGGTTGGCAAAGTCTAAGGCCTCAGCAAACCAGGCCTCCAATGGGAGAGGGTTATCGAGCACGACGGCCAAGCCAGGCTTACCGTCGTCGCACAAACCCGTCCCATAGGAGGACAGTCCCGTTAACACAGCCAGGGACTGAACATCCTGAAGGATGTCCTGGCGGCTGAAGTCTGACCAGAGCTTAGTCCGAGGAGCAGACGGGGGCTTGGGCTTCACCGAGAAGTACTGAAGGTCAGTCCTTGTCGGGTACGCCCGCACCTCCACGTCGGCCACCTGACCATCCACCCTGATCGCCCTGAACTGCATTTTATCATTTATTTGGACCGACCAGTCCAAAGGTAGGGCCCTCTCACCTGACGGGAAGTCGGTAGCACGCTCCGGGTGGGAGGCCTGCACCCCCTTCCAAACAGCCAAGGAGCCATAGAGGAGCGGCATAGTCCGCGACGGGACCTTGGCCTTTTGGATGGGGGGCAAGCGCGGACCCTGCCCTAGCAGACGGAGGACCCCCGCATGGGAGACAGTAGGGGCAACCACCTGAGCCAGGGCAGGAGCAGTACTAGCCGACGACCGGGCAGGCGGAGAAGCAGGGCGAGAAGGAATGTGGTCCACCGCAGAGGGGAGGGGGACCAAAGCAGGGGCAGGTTGGGTGAGGCGCTGAGGTTGTGTCACCGCCAAGAAGCGCGATAAGAGGGATTCTTGCATCGCCTCCAAGCGCGCGTCGAAGTGTGACACAACCCACCCCTGCATAGCCGAAAATCGATCCGAGAGAGAGGCGACCCCCCGAAGATAGTTCGGCCCGCAGGGGCGAGCGTGAGCGAGAGCGAGACCCATGACACGAAACAGCAGCGTCGCGGCCCAAAGAAGGCGAGCGACGACGGCCGTGACGGTCCTGAGGGTCTCGTTCCCGATCACTAACGCCCGAGGGGGAAACATCACCATCCCCCTCTTCCAGCGACACGTCAGCCCCCGAGAAAGGGGACCCCGAAACCTCGCTATACTCCACCGAGTCAAGCGGCGGGGTACCCTCACGGGGAGCCGGCAAGCGAAGATCAGGAATAGAAGAAGGAAGAGGAGCAGGATGACGGGAGGGGGAAGGCTGGCCGGGTGAAAGGAGGTCAGAAGGAGCCGCGGGGGGAAACAGAGCAAGGATCCCCGGGGCTGAGAGAACAGGGCGGCCCGACACCGAGGCGGAGGAGGGAGGAACCTCCACCTTGGGACGAGACCTAGAAGGAAGAAGAGGCACCGAAGCAGGAGAAGTAGGAGGAGAAGCAACTACATCCTGGCGGACCCTCCTGGACAGAGTAGAAGGAGGGAGCAGAGGGCCAGCTACAGCATGAACATCCGCGCGAGTAGAGGACAAATGAAGAGGACGTCTTTTGTGCAGGGGAAGCGGGCGGAAGGTAGTAGAGCCCCTATCCGGAGAGGCCAGGGGAGGGCGTACAGGGGCAGAGACGCTAACCCGGCCTCAGGGCGAGAACCATGACGAGGGCGAACGGCGGAGTCAAGGTGAGCAGGAGGACGAGGAGGGGCAGTAGAGGACGAGCGACGAGGAGAGCGAGAGCGTGGACGGAGCTGGGGATCCACCCGACGATGCGACGACCGACCACGGGACCCAGGGAGGAGGGCCCGAGCAGGGAGAGGGCCAGGTAAACGGCCCCCAGACGGGTCAGGGATGCCCAGGGCGACGCGGATCCGGTCGTCAACAAAGGCCGGGGAACGGTGGCCCACAGTCCTGATGTGGTGGGAGACCACCGCCCACACAGACTGAAGGGATGCAGAGGCCACCGCCGCGTCAGAGGAACCAGGGTGATGGTCCACCACATCCACCAGGTCCATACACGGGCCACACAAAGCCGGGAGGTAGGCCGTAGAGGACACACATTGCGAATGCCGCAAGCAGGACCTGTGGCAGTCCAAGCACGGGGAGCCACAGCCCTGGCGAAAGCAAGGCATCCCACCTGCAATGGAAGAACACACACCATAAGCAGCACGTTGACGGAGTAAGTGAAGATAATGTCCAATAAAAACCAGGGAATGAGCATGGGTAAACAGGAACACACACGCAAACTGGAAGTCGTACTCACTCTAAACCGGGAGCACCGATGGAGGTGAGGAGGGCGGGTGAGGCGGAAGAGCACAAGCAGAAACCTGCAAAGATGGAGAAAGTGTTAACCACCACTCAACACCTCACATGCAGGGTCCATAACACCAGGCAAGTGCATACACCAATATAGTACCAGGCAACAAGATGACACAAAAAAGGGTCACCGGGAAAGCCAACTATAACCGCAAATTTGCGGGCCAATGGAGGCATAACCGTACCGACACAACCCTCCCGCCTCACCGCGAGACCCCCCAGCGATCTCCGCAAATTTGCGGGGAGCCGAATCGTCCGTGGACCGAATCGAGCACTCCGCAAATTTGCGGGACCGGCCGAGATGGTCCGGCGCCGAAAAGCGAGAGGAGCGTCTAGGTAATACCAACACAGGCCCAGAAAAAAAGCGTCAACTCCTTATGACTCCAAGCGACGATGGCCATCAAGCTGAGCAGTGTCTTCCTTGAATATCCTGACTCAACCGGTCAAGGGAGAGGCAAGGAAGACACACCAGGGGAGAGGAGGCACATCCCCCAGGAACCACCCCACCCACAGAGATAGAGCAAAGCCCATGAGGAGAAGTGGCAGGAAGGGTGGTTCGGCACAAACAGGGGCCCCCGTAGGGTACCCCAGGATTGGGCAAAAGGGAATGAAAGGATGGAGGTGAAAACAGTAAGGGAACACAAAAACCAGTAAATGAAACTGGCGAGAAAAAGGGTGGCCTAGTGAGGAGAGAATGTGTCAGGGGCGAAAAACCCTGTGGTGTGAGGGAGAGGCCCCCGTAGGGTACCCCTGGATATCACGAACCACCAAGCGCCCAGGCCCTTGAGACACAGTGAAGGCTCGTAAGGGGGGACTCGGGAATAACGCTAATAATGCGGCCGACACAAACCCTACAAACAGCACCGCCACCACGAAATCTCAGATTGTGAACCAACTGTACACCTAGGCTATGAAAATATGAAAACTCATAGGGCATAGCAATTCCTGAATGAGAAACAAGCTAGGCTAAAATAAGCTAAACTATGCCCAGACTAACAGGAAAAAAGAATATGAAAAGAGAAAGGAATGAAAAACACATACGAGGAACGCCAGGCGGTACCTTCGGTAGCTATTTCCACACGCGTCTCCATTAAACACACTGAGGAGCCCATTTACTTGTGTCCTAGATCACGTAACATCTGTCTAACAAAAAGAAGGCCAGAAAAGCCGAAACGAACCTAAAACAGGGTGAATTGAAGGAGCACAACAAAAGCGGACTCAACAATGGCGACGCGTGAAAAAATGATAACAAGAGAGGGTCGCTCATGCGCACGTTCGACAGGGATCGGCGCATGACGGAACACGGGATGGGCCTTGAGCGGTAACTAAGGTAAACCCCTTTTTCTTCTCTTCTATACTTTTTTCACCTTCGGTGGTAGTTTTGGTTAATGTACAACGTCTCCTAGAGCAAGATAAGGAGTAGACTCTAGACGTTTTCTTTTTAACCGCGGTTGGAATGACGACATAGCAGTCAAAATAGACAAGTCGTCATTGCAATTAGGTTAATAGCCTTGACGTTGGATTTTCCAAGACTACTAACAAATTAAAGGAACTGCAAATGAACTATACATTCATGCATGTTAAGTCCAAGGATAATCCGGCTGACTTGGTGAGCCGAGGTGTTGGTGTCAAGAAACTGATTAACGAAACTCTGTGGTTTCAGGGTCCGGTTTGGCTACGTCAGAGTGATTGGCCAGAACAAAAATCATATCAGAAGGTTTGTGGTAAACTATCAATGGAAGTTAAATATTACTAAGCTATAATGAATCAAATAAAATCAATCTAAATGAATACTCTATATCTAAATTGAATTCAATCTGAAACAAGCTAATTTATATCCAAAGGTCTCACATAATAAATGTATATAATTATAGGGTAAGGTTATAAGGGTTAATATTAGCCAGGAATTAACTCACCAATAGTTCCACGTGGCAATGAGGCAAGGGAGAACGTTTTACCCAATATGGTGGTGGACAATGGGGAACGAGACTTCGGTCCCGAGACACGAGTCAAGTTAAAGAAAGAATAAATGATTACATGGGAATGGACATGAATATTATGCTTATCTATCAGTCAGTCATGATGTCGATGAGAGCGTCGTGATGGTGTAGCTGTGTGTATTGCTGTATGTGTATTGTGATTAGAGACACAAAAGCACGATCAACTGAGGGCGGAAAATTAGATGTTAACTGGTTGGTGTTCGTGAAGGCTCTGACGTACCTCAAAAGCACACTTTGCTGCCTTGGCAAACCGCCAGGAGCCCAAATTATCGTACCGCATTTAGGTTGCTCTATACGATAAATTATATTAATATATACGATAAATTCATATATACTACATAAGACCATGGCAATATTGCTTAATAGCATATTAGGCCTTTTATAACTTAACTTATTTACAATCTTATAATATACGATCTACTCGTCCTACGTCGTGCTGTAGGAGAGATCGTGACATCACAAAGACATACAAGATCACAAAAGAGTCATATTCTATCGTATTTATACGATACACTCCCCCACAAAAAAGACCTGAACCCCACCTTAAACCTAAAGTTGCCCAGAGGCTATCTTCTGACGCCACAAGTCGACAGCGCCAGCAGCAGCGCGTCTGGGACGCGTCCCGGTCCGAGAATGATCACCATCAGTATGAGGTGAGTCGTTCCTTCGAGAATCCTCGGACCCAGCAATAACAGGTGGAGCCTCAGATTGCAATGCGGAATCTAGCTCCAAAGCGTACAAACGTGCGATAGGACGAACAGTAGTTCCAGTGGCTGTCTTTAATAGCGCCACCCGCTCTACAGAGTCTGCCCCCTTGTATACCTCCAATACGCGGCCTAATTTCCAGTATAAACGAGGACTATCTTCTTTAATTAAAACAACGTCACCAACTGTAGGGGCCGTTGGTCTACCAGAGGGAGTAACACTCCTTTCCCTCAATGCTAGCAGATATCACTATCCACCGTTTCCTAAAATCCTCGATTATCCTGGATATATACTGGTATCTCTTAGACACCGCTACCGCAGAGTACAACGAGGGATCCTCTAACTCTACTATGGACTGAAAATCAGATGGAAACGCAGTCAATGGTTTTCCAGCAAGTGAGCTGGCGTTAATGGTAGTGGTTCTTGCAGGTCGGTGTACACATATGTAAGCGGGCGATCATTCACGACTGCCTCTATCTCTGTGAGGACTGTCGTCAACTCACTCTTCTTTAATAGAGCACGTCCTACAACCGCTCTTAGTCCTGACTTTACTATGCCGACACACCGTTCCCACATTCCACCAAACCAAGGTGCCTTAACTGGAATGAACCTCCATTCGCACTTTTCTCTCCCAAAAAAGTGATGATAGTATCACTACTCATATCCTTTAGATATTTTGATGCTTGGACATAAGTGGGAGCATTGTCGCTAAGAATGAGTTGAGGGAACGACGGGCAAAACCGTCTGAACGCCAGCATAAATTCCTCGCTAGACATATTATCACATAGTTCTAGACGCGAGAACAGGTAAACATATCTCATGCTCCCTCGTCTTCCCCTGTGTAATCTAATCCTACCGCTTGGAAAGGTTCTACGTGCTTTACACGGCATTCAGGTAGGGGTGGAGCTGGTCCAGTTGCATATGGTTTACCCTTTAGTCTCTGGCATATTACACACTTTCTCACTACGCGTCGAGCTACTTGTCGAACTCTGGGTATCCACCATGTGAGACGTAAAATTGATATAATATGACATACCCCGTAGTGTTTAAACGTATGATCAATAGATCAGTAACGTGATGTCTTGTTGGCATAAGTATAGGTCGGTTTGTGCCGTCTGGTACACCCGACCACTTCAGGCGACCCTCACACCTGATGAGGCCATTGTCTAGGTGCAACCTTAGTTGACGCACTATATTAGGCATTAATGTCTTATTCGAGCCTTTCAAGGATTCTAATTCATTGGAAAAGGTTTCTACTTGAACCCATTTGATCAAAGTTACTTCAGCTGCTTTAAATTCACGAGCATCAATGTTGTGACCCCTGTTGCAGAGTTGGCCCGTTACTTTAAGCTTAAGATTGGATACATATCGCAACACCCAAGCTACAACTCTGACTAGTTTATTATAGTCACCGAATCTTGCCCATTTTATGATAGGACCCGGTGGCTCATTTGGTTGGGCTGTAACTGCCACTGTTTCCAGTGGCAGAAGTCCCTCACCAACAGCATGCCATATCGTCCATTCACTTTCATGGAGCAGCCACTTTGGACCATGCCACCACAATTCGGACTTCATTAACTGGCTAGCCGTTATACCCCTAGTTATGAGATCACTAGGGTTTTCCTTTGTATTTACATAATGATAAGCAACGTCTGGCAAAAGGGCTCTAATCTCATCTACCCTATTCCGCACATAAACTGGCAGAGACTTCTTGCTATGTATCCAGTTGAGTGCGACCTGACTATCGCACCATACGTGAACGATTTCAATATTTAATTCGCTCTCGTATGCTGCGCGTACATGTTGCACCAGACGTGCTAATAGCAGCATGGCAGTCAATTCCATTTTAGGGATAGTTACCTTCTTAACCGGGGCTACTTTGGCCCGGGCTGTAACTAAATGTGCCCCAAATGAAGTAACAACATATATGGCTACCCCGTATGCCGTGGCGCTAGCATCGCAAAACGTGTGTAACGTAACGTCACCGAACGCCGCCACTTTACGAGGTATAGGTTTAGTACATAGGATGGCATATTCATTCAACAACAATGTCCCTTGGTCATTCAGGTCCTCGGGCAAACTGTCATCCCATCCTATTTTACGTCTCCAAACTTCCTGCATTAGAATCCTAGCTCTTATGGTAACAGGTAATGCTAGACCCAAAGGATCAAAAAATTGCGCAACTTTGCTCAACAGACTTCTTTTTGTGTGCGCTCCTGTCTGCTGAGCAAAAGACCTTGTTTGAAAAGTTAGTATGTCATGTTTAGGTTGCCAGATCATCCCCAAATTTCTGGACTTTTCCTGGTTAAGAGATGCCGTACCATCCACCTGTATTAAACCCTGAAGATCTTCACTATTAGTAACCCACTCGCGGAGAAATAGATGTGCATCCGCAAACAATCTGCGTGCTTGCCAGTATGCATACAACAAATCATCTTGACTATCGCTAGTACCCTGCAAATTGTCAATGTATAATCCGCGAGATAGTTTACTTGTGTCCTCATGAGTGTCAGCTAGATGTTTTCTGATTGTGGCATTTAACAAAAACTGCGAGCAAGTGGCCCCAAAGAGTACAACCCGAAAACGGTATATTATGATGGGACTTTCAGAGTCGCTAATGTCGCTGAACCAAAGAAAGCGGGTAACATCTCTATCTTCCTCCTTTAGCTTGACCATCAAGAATGCTTTCTCGATGTCACTGGTATAGGCGTACTTTCCCAGCCTAAACCGCAATAGATGTTGGGACAGGTCCGACACCATGGACGGACCTGTCAACAGGCAGTCATTCAGACTGGGTTGTTGACCTTGGTGGGCAGAACAGTCATACACCACCCGTATTGGTGTGGTGACGCTGTCTTTCTTTACCCCATGATGGGCCAGATAGTGAACCCTACCCTTCTTACACGGTTCCTTGACATCGACTCTCTCAATAAAACCCCTATCCTCATAACTCCGAAATACATCGTCATACGCCTGGCGCGTGCTCGGTTCGTTAGACAATTTCCGCTGCAATGCGCGCAAGCGACCTAATGCCAAACCATAGTTGGTAGGTAGGCTTATCTCACTGTTCTTCCAAGGTAAACTAACTTTATATTGCTTGTCTGAGGCACAGTAGCACACAGACTCGTCAAACCTTTGTAGCGCAACTTCCGAGTCATAATCAGTCTCCATAGGATTAATGCCTATGTGATCCAATCTCCACAGTCGTTCCAGGTCGAACTCGGCAGCCATCTTAGGGTCACTAGGTTGGGAATCCTCCCTTCCCAACTCCTCTGCCGCGGTTACATTGACTCTATATATCGAGACCGTGTCGACCAGGACCTTTGACTGTGTAGTATGCACCTTTCCGCTCATGCAGTATCCAAATTTAGTGGGGATTAAAATTACACCACACATCTTTTTAAATCCAGGGTATACTACTTCATAATAATGATCCACACCAAGTAGAACATGCACCTCACTCTGATTTCCCATGGGATCTGACAAGTTAACCCCTTTGCTACGTAATGCGTGTTCCACCTTCTTCACACCCACAGATACATATTCTGGTAGGGTGTCTACTACGATACAAGTCATAAAGTACCGGTTTTTTACGATAGAAATATGAAATCTCCGCTATCTCGTAGTCTTGTTTATCAGTAACCCCTGTGAAGCCCTGTAATCGAAGAGTCTCAGCCCCTACGATTCGGTGCTTCAGTCTCACTAGTACGGACCTCTTTATAAAGGAACGTTGAGACCCTTGATCTAGAAGTACCCGACAAACCTTGTTACTGTCATTACCTTCCATGGGAATCTGTATTGTGGGCAATATAGTGGTGTCTTGCGTGCTACCTAGTGCCACAGTTGTAGTACCCTCTTTTTGACGTCTTTGACTTTATCTGCAGTAGGACACAACTTATCAAAGTGATGTCCTTTGCAGTGCCGACAGGGCCTTAAGTATGTAGCAGTACATTGTCCCTGCTTACCATGTTCCCCACTTAGACAACCTACACATAGCTTCAATCTTCTCGCCTGTGCTAGTTTTGTCTCATTTGTCGGGTATTTTACACAGAAACTCCATTTATGTTTGTTGTTACATAGCTTACATAGAATCTGAGCAGGTTTCTTATACACACCCTCTTTCTTTACTTTAGTCCCCACTGTCATGCTTACTGTTCCCCTCTTCTCCACATTCTCACTCCCTCCCGACACATACATTCTCCCTTTGTTCAACTGTAGATTATTGATCTCCTTACTGAACTGAGTTTTGAATTCCCCCAGCTCAAATGATCTTACCTTATCAAGTATTGCCATAGGAAGCTTCTGACGCAAGATAATGACTATCATTTCCTGCGTGGTAAGCCCTAGGGTATCTAGCGATCGAGTATGGCACTCCATATTTGCCCTGAAGTTTGTCAACTCATCAACCTTATACTGTGGTTCTGCGAGCCCCAACAAGGCAACGACATGGGCCATCTTCAACTGCTCTCTATCCCCGTATGTGGACTCTAATAAGTGTACCGCTTCAAGATAACTACCACCTACTACTGCAAAACCCTCTATTAAATGTAAGGCCTCTCCTTCCATTTGTCCCTTCAGATAGTGAAACTTGCGGACATTATCCAAAGAGGATTCATGGACCGTAGATCGAAATACGTCCCAGAAAGCTAACCACTCGGTTAACTTGCCCCCAAATGTAGGAAGATTGAGCTTTGGGAGGTGTACAGTATGTTTTGGGTCAGCCCTTCTATGGGCCTCATTATCGCCTCCCTTCTTACTCGCGATTGCACGCTGTAATAGGTACTTCGCTCTAAAGACAGGTTCGTCATAGAGGGCGCGATTATCACACTCTGTAACAATCTCTTCCTCCTCTGTCATGGCAGCCACAATCACCTCACTCAGAGCCGTAATACGACCGTGGGTAACCTGGACGTTTTCTAATCTAGCCTCCAATTCCTCTAGTTCAGCAGTAGTGATGAAAGTGTTGACGTCCACTATTAGCCTATTACTTACTCCCCGAAGTCCCGCCCTTTGATTTTTAGGGGCTTTGTTCAGCACCCCACTAGACGGTGTCTCTTTACCGTTTTTATCCATTTTGCTTGCGAGCCTATAGGCTATGTATCTAAATAACAGGCTACTTAAGAGACGCCAACCGGCGGACTTCTATGTTATGGAGAAAAAATAGTACACTATATAGCAATACCTACTAATGGATCATATTGAACAAGAAAAAATGTTAGGTCAGGTCATATGTCACAGGAAGTCTGAAACGGAAAAGAAAATTATTGGGGAAAGATGATGGGTGGGATGCAGGACTTAGGCAGGCACAACGATGTGACCCTGCATTCTGGCTCTAACCATCGCTTGGCTAGCCTTGCCAGTTTATCATAGAGTTGTTCCTGCATCCTGTTATATGTCCCCTTGTTCATTGCCTTAAAATCCCTTACTGGTAGCTAATTCCCGGGTCTGGGCACCATCCTGGTAAACTATCAATGGAAGTTAAATATTACTAAGCTATAATGAATCAAATAAAATCAATCTAAATGAATACTCTATATCTAAATTGAATTCAATCTGAAACAAGCTAATTTATATCCAAAGGTCTCACATAATAAATGTATATAATTATAGGGTAAGGTTATAAGGGTTAATATTAGCCAGGAATTAACTCACCAATAGTTCCACGTGGCAATGAGGCAAGGGAGAACGTTTTACCCAATATGGTGGTGGACAATGGGGAACGAGACTTCGGTCCCGAGACACGAGTCAAGTTAAAGAAAGAATAAATGATTACATGGGAATGGACATGAATATTATGCTTATCTATCAGTCAGTCATGATGTCGATGAGAGCGTCGTGATGGTGTAGCTGTGTGTATTTCTGTATGTGTATTGTGATTAGAGACACAAAAGCACGATCAACTGAGGGCGGAAAATTAGATGTTAACTGGTTGGTGTTCGTGAAGGCTCTGACGTACCTCAAAAGCACACTTTGCTGCCTTGGCAAACCGCCAGGAGCCCAAATTATCGTACCGCATTTAGGTTGCTCTATACGATAAATTATATTAATATATACGATAAATTCATATATACTACATAAGACCATGGCAATATTGCTTAATAGCATATTAGGCCTTTTATAACTTAACTTATTTACAATCTTATAATATACGATCTACTCGTCCTACGTCGTGCTGTAGGAGAGATCGTGACATCACAAAGACATACAAGATCACAAAAGAGTCATATTCTATCGTATTTATACGATAAGGTTAATGATGATAAAGTTCATATGGACCCAATAATTATCCCAGAGCCTTCAGTGATTGACATCACCAAGTTCTCCAATTTGGACAAACTATTAACTGTAACTAAATTTGTGTTTAAGTTCCTGAGCAAGAAGGTAAAGATGGAGGAATTAGACCCACTTACCTACTGGATCAGAAGGATACAAGCTGAAAAGTATGATGAGGAATTAACACAGCTACGTAAATGTTAGGTAATTTAGTACTGTATAAGATTACCTTGATCAAGTTAATTTAGTTATAAAACCTTGTAGAAATAAGTTTAGAAGAACTGTAAAGAGGATCAGTTTAAATATTCCCGCGACCGCATACGCGATCCACCGTTTGCTTTTGGGTCGTTAATATCTTGATATTATGTTCACTAAATCGTTGTGGGGATAATATGGCCAAAGGTTATCTCTTACCACACCAATCGAAATATTAAATTAATCAACATAAATAAAAATAAAGTCTGAGATCGCCTACCTTATGGTATGAACTATGGTAGCCTATCTCTGAGGATGCCCTAACTAAACATTGTATAAATGGCCATATATATCAATATATAAACTAGGGTCCTGGTTTAGTTCAGAGGATTCCGGCTTCGGTAGATGAGGGTTATAATGAAGCATCTAACTTCTTAACAAAGAAGGGTGTTCAACTAGCAGACCGAACTATAGAGTCTGACGTAGTAGGTCCAATTCAACTGATCATCGGCTCCGACTATTGTGGTCGCTTCTTGCGAAAAATGACTCGGAAACACGGTATCCAGTTAATTTCTTCATCAGGTGGATATATAATCATGGGATCTCTACCCACATGTGGCCCAAGTGAATCAGACAACCGGATGGATCCAGTCTTTGTGACTCCGGCACAATCTCTGGTGGTGGCTAGAATTGGTGCAGAATTAATACCATTACAACTTGGAGACATTCTAGAAGAGCAACAAGAACCTGTTCACAAACTTTGGGAACTGGACACTGTGGGAATAGAAGCAGATCTTCCCACCCATGCCCTGTATGGGTGAGGGAGGTGAAAAGGAGAACTATGGGAAGAGGATTGGGTTTAGTAGGAAAGAATGGTAGAGATTGGGAGTTGAATCAGTTGCTGTTCGCTGATGACACGGCATTGGTGGCGGATTCTGATGAGAAACTGCAGCGGGTAGTCAAAGAGTTTGGTGTGGTTTGTGGAAGGAGGAAACTGAAGGTGAACGTCAATAAAAGTAAAGTAATGGTGTGTAATAGGGGAGAGCATAGGGTGAATCTAGATGTGAGGTTGGATGGGGAAATATTGGAACAAGTAGAGTGTTTTAAATATCTAGGAGGAACGATAAGCAGGAGTGGAGGTATGGAAGTGGAGGTAAAACAGAGAGTGTGTGAAGGAAGGAAGGTTTTCGGAGCAATGGGAAGTATGTGGAAGACGAGAAATCTCGGAGTGAAAGTAAAAAGTGCACTGTATCAAGGAATTGTTGTGCCAACAGTGATGTATGGGGCTGAGACATGGGCTCTGAAGAAAAAGGAGAAAAGAGGGCTGGATGTGATGGAGATGAGCTGCTTGAGGAGTATGTGTGGAGTTACTCGTAGAGACAGATTGAGGAATGAAGAGATACGTAGGAGAGTGGGCAGCAGGAACATTTGTCAGCCAGAGTGGACAGAAGGGTGCTGAGCTGGTATGGTCATGTTGAACGAATGGGAGATGAAAGGCTTACAAAGATAATATGTGAGTCAGGTACAAGGGGAGATAGAAGGGCAGGAAGACCCCCATTGAGATGGAGAGACTGTGTAAGAAAGGCTTTGGATGATAGAGGAATGACTATAGATCAGGCAGGGGAAGTGGTGGTGGACAGGAGTGAATGGAGAATGCTTGTGAATAGTTGAGTGAACACGTGGTCATTTGGAGTAAGGGGTCGGGCGCAAGTTCGACTAGATAATAGTCCATCAGGCGCCTGGCCCGGGGAGACGATTAATATGAAGGGTGTGCCTGGAAGTGTGGTGGGAGGGCTTGTGGCTTTGGCTCCGCTGCATGTCTGCCTGCCGAGATCGGAACCTCTCCGGGTGGTCAGGGGCCGGGGGAGTGCTGGAGCGACCTTGGTAACCCTGGTCTCTGGGTCTTCTCCTGGGTGACCTGGATGTGTGTGAGTTTGTGTTTTTTATCAGTGTTTATTTTTTGTTTTATGTTGTTTTTGTGTTTTCCCTGTTCTTGCTCTGTCTTGAGTCGGCTACCCCCAAAATGGGGATTGGGCCTGAGCATATAGATAGATAGATAGACCTGTACTTAAAAACCAAAGCTACTGATGCGTCAGTTTACGCCGTTTCTACTATCCAGGATGTGAAAGACTTCCAATGCGATTGATATTGTCTCCTGGTAGACATAGTATACTGATTAAGAAATTCATTAGTATCGCTCTCTCCATACAGAGTTAACCATTTGGCATTCTGAATGTCCTAATGGCAAAAGTCAGCGAGGTCTTTAGTTTGCCAATTGTCTCCAAGTGGAAGTACGAGATCGGGAGTGACACCCGGTTCTCGCACCACATTTTCAACTGGTGGTACCACACCTGAGCCGGCCATAGAGGCGCAATCATCGAGACTAAGCCCCGGTAACCCCGTAGTTTGTGAACTACCTGACACATGAGTGAAGCGTCGGGAGGCGGAAAAAGATAGATGGAACTCCACTTGTTCCAGTCCTCCAACAATGCGTCTGGACCCCCCGCCGAAGTCATTCCCCGGCGGATTAGGTAGAAAGGAAGCCTATGTTTCTCCTCAGACACGATTAGATCCACTTGTGGACGGTATGGCTCTGCAATCATCTGGTTGAAGATGTTTTGCTTGATTGCCCATTCTACTTTGGTGCTCTGTCGCCGGGACAGAGCGTCTGCCCAGACGTTCGCTATGCCTGGGAGGTATGATGCATGAAGATGAATGCTCAGCTCTTTGGCCAGAACAAAAATCTCTTCTGACAACTCTAGCAACTTCCGAGACCTCGTTGACCCTTGCTTTTGAATGCAGGACACTGCATACAAATTGTCCATTCAAAACGCTACTGATTTCCCCCACAAGGAGGAGCCGTGAGTTTGAAGGAAAAACAAAGGGACTAAGTGCTCTTGCTCGTTGATATGAAAATTCTCGGTTTGGGACCAAAGACCCTGACCCTGATGGCCTAGGCTCGACTGATAACCCCAGCCTATTGTCCCTGACGCATCTGTGTCTACCCATACCGTAGGTGGGGGTGAAGTCCACGTCATTATTGAGTGCAACACTTCTCTCCTCGCCCAGACCGACAGTAAGTTGTGAATTAATGGAGGAATTTTCCACAACTTTCCCGTCGGCAATAGCGGGAAATATTTGTTTCCTTCCAAGATTAATCTCTTTACTTTCAATCGGCCCAACTTTACAGTTAGTTGAATCCAATTGAGAGAGCCGACCAGGGATTCCCATGTCCTTCTCATGGTGTTCAGACTGTGTAGAAACATAAACAATTTCTTTCGAAATCTGTTGCGGTTGTCCACACTCTGACTGAGAGTAAGATTGGCTGTGTCCCAGACCAGCCCTATCCACTGCATTACTGTACCTGTGTGGGAACAAGATGTTACTTTGCCAAGTTGAGCTTGAACCCTAGGGATTGTACATGGTTTATAATGTGATTGACATGGATTTTGCATAGACTCTCTGACTCCGCCACTACCAGCCAGTCGTCTAGGTACCACAACACCTTGATTCCCTGATTTAACATTGGCATGAGGGCCTGCCGGACTAATTTCGTGAATATTCTCTGTGCAAGGTTCAACCCGAATGGCATTCTCTGAAAGACATAAGTCTCTTACCTGATCCTCAAGGCGAGGAATTTTTGGAACCTTTTGTTTACCGGGACATGCCAATAGGCATCTGTCAGGTCTAACGAGCACATCCAACTTTGTGGCGGAAGTGTTAGCCTGATGTGATTCACAGTGAGCATCCTGAAGGATGTGTTGTGAATGTGTGTGTTCAAACAACTGGTCTCATCTGAACACTGTCCCTCTTCAGTACGAGATAATGTCTGGACGTGAAAACAGGGCAAGTTGGATTGACCGGGACAATGATATGGTTGTTGAGCATTTCCTTGACTAGTGACTCCACTTCTAAAGAAATATGGTTGACCTCTAGAGTTTGACGTAAATGAGGTCGCCGGAGCCACCGCCAGGGGATGCCCTTGCGTACCACTGTCCTTGCCCAAGTTCGCCGGGACCAGGCCCGGTAACACGCCCGAAATGATCCATTTACTTGACTGGGTCTGTCCGGTGAAACTACCCTCGGATCCAACTCGCCTTCGATAGACCCCGGGAGAGAGAGAGTTTGAATTACTAGATTTTTTATATTGGGGGGTAGGGTTAGACGGCTGACTGGCTTTGGCAGATGTCGATCCCTGACCTGATTTGTGTTGTGACTTATTCTTATTATACGACTTGCCTGTTTGTTTTCCCTGTTTCGGCTTGAGCGGAGTATTTCCTTGCGCCGGGGGAGATGTGGGACCCTGAAAGGGCTCAGCACCAATAGGCTGTGACTTACCACCACTCTTAGGCTTGGAGTATGGTTTCTTAAAGTGCTCCTTCCTAGCCTGGGAAGTACTCGGCTGCAAGCTGTCAACCATATTGTACACTGCCTTCCAAGTCTCAGGGTTAAGCAAAGAAGAAGTTAACACCGGTGAAAGGGTTATCCGTTGCTATAAAAAAGTTGGAGCAAAGTCCGTTGCTCTATCTATTTATCTCTCTAATGCACCTACCTAAATCCCTTATACATTAACATAACTATGTCTTATTTGGACTTTTTGTAATCTTTGAATAATTTCTAATGTGATGGAATTGAAAAATATAATATCCTTCCAGCACATAGATAAATAATAAATAAGATAGTCAACAAAATATTTCAACTCTCCCCTCCGTGCCAGCAGAGACGGAAGATTACGTTTGATAGATTTTTTGTTTTGTTTTTTTCCCTCGATATACACACTCTTTCTATTTATCTATCTCTCTAATTCATCTACCTAAATCCCTTATGCATTAACATGACTATGTTTTATTTGGACTTTTTGTAATCTTTGAATAATTTCTAATGTGATGGAATTGAAAAATATAATATCCTTCCAGCACATAGATAAATAATAAATAAGATAGTCAAAAAAATAGTTCAACCCTCCCCTCAGTCTAGACGCCGAGCTTCCGAGACGGAAGATTTACGTTTGATAGATTTTTTGTTTTGTTTTTTTCCCTCGATATACACACTCTTTCTATCTATCTATCTCTCTAATTCATCTACCTAAATCCCTTATACATTAACATAACTATGTCTTATTTGGACTTTTTGTAATCTTTGAATAATTTCTAATGTGATGGAATTGAAAAATATAATATCCTTCCAGCACATAGATAAATAATAAATGAGATAGTCAACAAAATATTTCAACCCTCCCCTCCGTCTATGCGCCGAGCTTCCCAGACGGGAGATTTACGTTTGATAGATTTTTGTTTTTTTTTGTTCCCACGGTATACACAAAATGATGGGGAAATATTATAACATGTTTTTAATTGACATTTGTGTCGTTTTTGCTGATTATGAGTTGGTGGAAAATAACATCTTTAATTCTATCATATCGGAAATGATTCACAGATTATATAGAGACCAAATAATATACACTTTTAAGTGTGTTCAATAGTTTTGCATTATCAATAGGGTGTAGCACAAGGGATTACCAGGATTTATTTCAGGTACAGTAAAAAAAAGGATGCATAACAGTTAAATGTCACGATCCGATCCGGACACCTGTACTCAACACCGAATTTTTCTCAAGGAATTTCCGGAATACATCCGGACTGGACAGTATTTAGCAGCAACGGACATTTAGCAGGAACGGACAGGTGCTTGCACGCATTTGTCCGTTAAATGGAGGGTCGAGTGTACACTCTCAGGTCCTGACGTGCACGAACAGCCTCCAACAAGGCTATTCGTATGTCCCCCAAAGACTGAATGGAATTTTGTAAGAGAAGCCGCCGGGATAAATCGATGGCCTTCCTAACATCCTGATCAGAAATAGCGGCTATAGTCCTTGTGAGGGACTGGGCTATTTGGCGACTTAGGACAAATTGTGAAAATAGTCTGTAAGCTTTATTTCTCAATTTAAAGTCTCTATCCAGATGTGCCGAAGGGGGGGTAGAGAAGGGCTCCTGCAAGTCCCATAGTGACAATTTAGGGGCAGAAAGGAATTAAAAAAGTGCCGGCGGAACTCCTCCGGCTTGATTTATTGGCATTGAAAACCAAAGGTGGTTGTCTTGAGGAATTTGATGTTATTGTTGCTGCAAACTGTTGCGCCTCAATCACCCAGTCCACCCACGGGCTTAGACCTACCTACCCCACCTGCAGGACTGGATTGTTAGACTGATCCAGAACTGAAGTTGTATCCAACTCCGGAGTAAGCGTATTGAGAGATTTTATATCAGTTACGCCATCAGTCTTAGTCCAATCCGCAAAGAGTCGTGCAGAGGAGGCAGGAGGTAATGCCGGGGTAGGTGAATATACGAAAAATTCATACGAATAAACATTAGGTATAGCTTTGATTGTTACATCTAAGAGTTGACCCTGTTTGTCTTTGGCTCTCAACTTCTTACTCTTACTCATCTCAATTACCCACTCACTAGGAACTGGGTTCCCCCCCCCCCCCCTTCCCCCGATATGGTTGTTTGTGCAATGCCTGGGTTTTTTGCCATGATTTTAATCGACGAGCAGTCGGGTCCATACAAGAGAGGCATAGGGCCTCTCTTATGGGGAAGTTTATCAAGAGGAGGGGGAGTAATGTCTGTGATGACACGAACATTGGTAGTTGTTAAGGAGGCGGGCATTGCAGTGCCACTTGCCGCGGTAGTCGCATGAGGTACGTTAAGAGGGGGAAGTGACATATTAGGTGGCACAACAACTCTGGCCGGCTCTAGTGGCCGCACAACTGAACCCATTGGGGGAGCTCCCGGCGTAGCTGTGGGAGTCTCCTGAGATTGCTTAGGAACATTGTATTGTCGCATTACCCTGTGTAATATATAATCAAGATCATCGGCTGTTATACATTTACTGTGTGACCCCTTTGATGATTCTGATTCCATTTCTGACCCTTCCTCAATGTGTCTTGGTTGAGCTGAGGACAGTTCAACGTCCTCCGGCACTTCCATTACTTCCGGTTGGTGAAGTTGGCTCAGACAATTGGCCATTCACTGGCCACACTAAGTCAGGTACTGATGAGGGGATGGTCTCTATATTAGCACTTTCCCTAACATTTTCCTGAAAATGAACAATGGGTTCCACATTTAAGGGTCTGTGATTGTGGAGGGAGCTGCACCAAAGGGTGGACCGAGGAAGACCTGGGATCGGACTATACGTGCCGATCTCAAATCCAAGAACTTGACAAGTGAAGCAGCCCTCAACAGGATTCCTGGAACGCCGCCATTAGGACAAGAGACTGAAACTGCACGTATGTGTGGAACACTCAGTCTCAAAATGTTATGTATGTATGTATGTATGTACTGTCTCCACACACTGCGCCCTTGTTCAATAGGATTTTGGGAATCTGGTATAACTTGACTTACTTGAGAACCATCATAGTCTTGGTGTCCACAAGCCGTGTAGCCACGGTATTGTTCTGCTAACACTCTCTGAGAAACTATTGGAGGCCTACTTACTGGCAAGTTAAAGTTCAATTTTGGAATGGCAAAATGTACATCCTTCTGTCCCACCAAAAACTCGGCCAGACCCATCTCTGGGAGTCGACTCGGCCCCCTCCGTCCCTACCTCGGAGCTGCCAGATTGGACGTTAGAAATTGCGGAGGTAGAGGTGGAGGGCGGTGGCCGCGACTCCGGCATTAGCCGGTGCCGCGACTGCGTCTCCTCCGTGCGGGAACTTTTATGACCCTTATCAGATTTTCTGTGGCTTGACGCCGCCGCGTCATCCTTATGCCTTATGAGACCTAGACGTCTCCACTGAAGACTGCCTGGACTGCTTGAGGGGCGACCTTGACCTGGACCTAGAGTGGTCCCGTGGCGAAGGAGAACGCGCCCTCTTGTGGCGGCCCGGGGGAGGGGGGGGGGGGGGGGGGTGCCTTGCTTGAGTCACTATCACTGCTACTCACTAACTCTTTCGAAAGAATTTTGGGCTTAGCTTTAGATTTTGAAGTTGACTTAGAAGGTGTGGATTTAAGAACAGGTGACTTTATAACTAGATGCACCCAGAGAGCCTCATCATTGCAATGTAAAGCCTTATGGGCAATGTCTTTGGAATAGGCATTAAAAAAAATCTTAATTTCTTTCAGTGCCACCAGGCACGAATAATTCACGAATAACTCTTACTGAATAATTCAGAACGTAGGTCAGAGCAAGCGGAACACCTCTTAGATACCTAGAGGCCCTGTGACCTATCTAGGCACTTAACGCACTTCAAGCAGAGTTTATGTGCAAAGACTGGAATTAGAGAGCAAGTGGGTGTAGCACAAAGATTGACTAGAGGCATGATGGAGCTAAAAAAAAAAAACGCCGGGATCGGCCCCTTCTCCTGTCGACCTGTGCCGCTACTGATGTGCTGTGATCTGGAAATAGAATATTTCCAGGAATCAATGCTCATAAGGATAAACCGAGAGGTTCATACATCATAAACACCCCAAATATGCCGGAAAATTAGCTGTAGACCAACCGCTACTCTAATCTTCCGCTGTACTAGTACAGTCAATCCTCCGGTAACACGGCTAATGTGTTCTGGTAACCTCCCGTGTTACCAAAAACCGCGTTACCGAACCCATATGTTTACATGTTAAACGTACCTTGGTGTTCTGGGGATTTCCACAAAGTCCATTTTTTCTCCATAAAAGCTTATGTTATTAGGGAAGGATGTAGTTACCGGGTGGACCACTACCGACATACAACATAAATCATCTATAAATACTTATACAGTCAACCCTCGAATGTGCGGACTAATAGGGGGGGACCCTTGTCCGTACATTGAAAAAGTCCGGACATTGGAAATACAGTACATTGGAAAAAAAAAAAAAAAGGATATCCCCGCCGCTGTAGGCCTACTCCCTCCCCTCCCCGTCCCGGCCTCAATCCTGACCCCGTTACTGTGATGATGTTGATAAGCCTTGTGCTACACCCTATTGATAATGCAAAACTATTGAACACACTTAAAAGTGTATGTTATTTGGTCTCTATATAAACTGTGAATCATTTCCGATATGATGGAATTAAAGATTATTTGGGGATTGAAATGGGGAATAGTTGGTGTGTGGTGCGAGAATTGAATCAACGAAGACCGGTGTAGCGAAGATGGGGGCTCCACTGTACGGTAAATGAGTGTTTGAAGAGGGTGCCTTATGTAATAGGTATAATCGTCAATGATGGAGGGGCCACTAATAAATAATACTGTGTATTAGCCCTAAGATGTGAACCTCGTTTTCATGTGGTGATATTATGCATGAAAACAGGGTGTCAGGAGACGTTCTGACTTATTTGGTGGGGTTTTAGGGGGTGGCTGACTTTCTCAGATAAGTCGGTACCTTCAAAAAAAAAATCTTTTTCCGGCGATCTTTCTGTGTATTGATGCCGGATACTCGTCTTGCAGGCGAGAAAGAAAACTTCCAAATAACCCGGCATGGTGTGGTGTACCACTAGACTCCCGGCGGAAATGCTAATTCCTAAGGGAAATAATCTCGGCCCGGCCGAGTGAACTCGCCCTAACCGATAGCCTCACGCGGCATGATTTGACTTATAACGCCCGGTGGAAAAGTCCAGTGAGGTAATTAACTATCCCTTAGGTCCTAATAGACAACCCGTTAGTTAATTAAATGGACACTGGGGCTTCTGCCACTGGCATATAGGAGAAAGAGAGGGGATATGATAGAGACTTTTAAGATAGTGTCAGGAAAGTACGATGAGGATGTGTGTGAAGGTATCTTCTTGATGCGGGAGGAAACAAGAACGAGAGGACACTCTAAGAAAATTTACAAAGAAAGAAATAGGCTTGAAAAGGCAAAGAACTCATTTTGTGATAGAGTGGTAAATGAGTGGAACGCACTGCCCCAGTATGTAGTCGATTCCGAATCAATAAGGAAGTTTGAAAGTAATCTTGATAAAGCATGGGGAAGACAAGATTTGAAGTTTGATTGTAAAGCAAAAATACAGAATAGTAAAAATGTTGCGTCTGCTACCGCCGCCGCCAACACCATGAACGACCGCAGCAGTGCAAGTACTGGCACTGAGCTGGATACACAGGCCTAGTTTGCCTTTTTCCAGAGGATCTACTGTGTTACTGTGTGTTACTGTGTTAATATGGGCCGGTGACACTTTGTCACAGGTAAGCAGTTCTAGAAGACGAAAAGACCATCAAGTTTTTTTCATATACAGTCAATCCTCCGGTAACACGCATTTTGGAAGCGCGGATTTGGTGACACGCGGTACACCCCAAATATCCAAAATTTTGCTAACACGTCAACACTTACACTGACGCAGGGTTTAGCCGGGCGCCGAACCTTTACTCCTGACTTTCGTTATTTACCGATGCTCATATCTCTGCAACTAAATGGCCTAACCAAGTTAGTAGTAGAAGAAAAGGACAGCTAAGTAGATGACCCTCTCCCCACCCTACAGCTAAAGAGAGAGAGAGAGAGAGTGAGAATCTTAGCTTCTCAGGTTATATCAACCTTTTTAAACCATCCAGTAACGATGACGTCCTTTTCATTATATTTTGGCAACTGTTAGACGATTTTATTCAGATTAGGAAGGACTTCTACCCATTAAAAGGCTACAGACAATCTCAATTCATCCTTTTAGCTACCATACATACTTCTCAAGCTTCAAGCTTCTAAAAGTAGCAGAAATCATATACAGTATATATGAGGGTGACACAATAAGCAGCAATGCATACCAGAGGTAGGTATGGTCTTTGCCATGCGATGGGTGAAGACTAGACCACTTTACATTGTGTAGTTATTGTGTGAGGTGAGAAATAAGACGGCAAACTTTATGCGGGAATTCCATGTTTACTTTTGAACTTCCGAGTTTCGTCATTTACCGATGCTCATATCTCTGCAAATAAATGGCCTAACCAAGTGTTTATGCATACCAGAGGTAGATATGGTTATTGTCATGCGATGGCTGAAGACTAGACCACTCTACATTGTGTAGTTATTGTGTGAGGTGAGAAATAAGACGGCAGGATTTCAGAGCTTCGTCCGAAAATGGCTGCGCCGCTGTGACTCTCTGTCTCTCTCTCCTTCACTATAACCCATCTGTCCCCTACTAACTTCCTAATCCTGCCACGGACATTAGTTCCAGGGCAGTAGTTCCCTTTCCAATGTTCCCTTACCCACTCTAAACCACTGTTTGGACACTTGATCCTCAGTGTTTTGGAGGACAAGCAGCCTAGAAGCGTCACTAGATCTGCTGTTGCTTGATTTCCTTTGTACTCCTTTGTACTTTGTACTAAATTAAATATTTATTCAGAGGTAAGAGTTGTTGCAATGGGCAAATCAACCCAATGCACCTCATTTTACATTTATGCATGCAAATCACATATAAGCTAACCTTTATAATTGAATTTATTATAATAACAGGCAAGAATGTAGTTACCGGGTGTACCGCCCGTCTTGTTTACACTACGCAGACGCTTACCATCATGTTCCCGTCTATTTTGACTGCCTTTGGATACAAAAATACATTACCCTAACCAAACAACCTAACCTAACCTAGTATTATAGATTTATAAGTATTTACGTTATTACAGTCGACCCTCGCATGGGCGGACCCCAGTTGACCGGACTTCGGTTTGTGCGGACCCAACAGCCGATGGGGACAAGTCCCCAAAAGACCGGACAAATCGGGCAAAAGACCGTTAATTTAAAAGTTGTCAGGTATTTTAATAGTTCGTGTTTGTCTATCGCTCACTTCCCCCTCTGCAACTCTCTTTCTATCTATCTATCTCTCTAATGTATCTACCTAACTCCCTTATACATTAACATAACTACAGTATGTCTTATTTGGTCTTTTTTTAATCTATGAATAATTTCTAATAGATGGAATTGAAAACAATATTACCCTTCTAACACACACATAATAAAATGAAAACGAGAGTAAATAAAAATGTCTCCTTTGTCTTTCAGAAACATAAGTCCGTCTCATATATGTTAGTATTTTATCGCTCGCTCGCCCCTAGCCACTCTCTCTCTATCTATTTATCTCTCTAATGCATCTACCTAACTCCCTTATACATTAACATAACTATGTCTTATTTGGACTTTTTGTAATCTATAAATAATTTCTAATGGATGGAATTGAAAACAATATTATCCTTCTAGCACACAAATAATAACATGAAAAAGAGAGTCAATAAAAAAAAGTCTCCTTTGTCTTTTCAGAACCAATTAAGTCTGTCTCATAATAGTTCTTGTTTATCGCTCACTCCCCCTCTGCAACTCTCTCTTTCTATCTATCTATCTCTCTAATGCATCTACCTAACTCCCTTATACATTAACATAATATGCCTTATTTGGACTTTTTGTAATCTTTGAATCATTTCTAATGCAATGGAATTGAAAAATATAATATCCTTCCAGCAAATAGATAAACAATACATAAGATAGTAAAAATATTTCAACCCCTCTTGCTGTGCGAGGCGCCGAGGTTCAGGGACCGAAGATTTACGTTTGATAGATTTTTTTTGTTTTTTTGTTCCCACGGTATACACAAAATGATGGGGAAATATTATAACATTTTTTAATTGAGATTGGTGTCATTTTTGCTGATTATGAGTTGGTGGAAAAAAATGTCTTTAATTCTATCATATCGGAAATGATTCACAGATTATATAGAGACCAAATAACATACACTTTTAAGTGTGTTCAATAGTTTTGCATTATCAATAGGGTGTAGCACAAGGCTTATCAACATTATCACAGTAACGGGGGTCGGGGTTGAGGCCGGGGGGGGGATTGGGAGGGGAGGGAGTAGGCCTACAGAGGAGGGGATATCCTTCCTTTTTTTTTTTTTTTTTTCCCCCATGTGAAATTTATCATATCAATGACAAATAAGACCTTTATTATGTTTTAACCCGTTGAGCCCCGGCTAGTTATAATATTTTGTTCACCCCAGTCCCAAGCCATTTTCACTTCTTTTTTTTGTTTGCTAAAATGGAAGACAAGGATGAGAAATGAAAAAAAAAAAAAAAAAATCACCTCGGACATTTTGGGGGGGGGGGAGCCTCAAAAAAATGTATTGAGCCAAAATGGAAGAGAATGGTGAGAAATGAAGAAAAAAATAAAAAAAAAATCATTTCGGTCATTTGGGGGGCGGAGGGGGGGAGGGTCGAAAGTTCGTCTCCCCCGCATGACCACCCGCCCGGGAGCACTAGGGTAAAAACTGAGTATGGCATTGTACGGCATACATCCTAAGGAGTGTCTCACATAAATCTCAAGCCTGTAGCTCCCATACGACCGGAGTAATGAAGGTTCAAAGTGGCGGTGAACTAAGGGTGTAAAGTATCCCCACTAAGCCCACCACCACCAGCCGCGCGGCTGTCTCGGCCCGCTCACACCTACTGGCCCGGCTCCCACACACACACTACGGTACCTCCCCCTCCTATTCTCCCGCCATTTCCTACCTTACGAGCCACGTAAGTGTTTTTTATATGTCGGACGCACGTGATGCGTCGCTGGGAGTTGGTGATCAAACACTGCCGACGCATCACGTGCGACGCTGGGTCTCACTGGGTTAAGGGACAGTACAGCACAACGTGTCCCTCAAAAAAAAAAAAAAAAAAAAAAAACGACAACGAAATACGAAGGCAATTTTCCAGCTACGGACTTTTTCCAGCAACGGACTCGGTCTCCCCCCTATTAGTCCGTTAAATCGAGCGTCGACTGAATTTTGTTTTAACATAACGAAAGAATCTGCCAGTAGCTTGCCGTTTAGAGACGAAATCCGAGTGAATCCGAGATCCGATCGTCAAATGCGCAAGATGCCGCCATCTTTGTATGACGTCATCACTAAGCAGACGCTTGCAGTTTAGCTAGTATCGGTGTTGACAAAACAACCGTTTGCAAGCCTTTTTGTGCCTGAACCCCTTATCTCTGCGTTTAGTACAGCTGTACATCTAGTGATAGGGATGGTTGGCCTGGTGGTAGCAATGAAGGAATTTCATGCTCAAAACACAGAGCAAAGACCAGTCCATGTCGGACGAAAGCGATTGAAATGCCTAGCCTAGACGATGTTAGCCTAGGCTAGGCTAAATATGACAATGATTTATAATAATATCTGTGTGGTAAGTAATCTTCTCATAATACGTATTTATACGTCTTTTCCTCCTAATATGTATTTATTGGATGTATTTGGGGCGAAATGGGTACTTGAGGCGTGGCTGGACGAATTTAGAACCTAGGCCTATGCTAGGCCTATAAAATTTCGCATGATAGAAACAATGCCCCAATCTACAGTATTTATGGTTAGGACTGTCATTTAGCCATGTCTACATTATTATTTACAATGCATAAGATTTAGGCCTAGGCTACTTGATGTAGCCTAGACAAAAAACATGTTTTCATAGCCTAACACTGGGAAAAAGTGCAGTAATTGTTTAGATATTGGGCCTTTTTTTTCTAGTTATTAAAAACTTATTCTATGGTGTATTATATGACAGTATAATGCATAAAATTTGATTTGTGTACAATAAAACATGTTTTCATAGGCAAAAAATAGAAAAAGACGTAAATTTTGGCATGAGCACGGAACCGATTGAATTTTCCCCATAAGAACAGTGGCCCGATCTTGGCTGTTTCAATCCTAGCTCTATTTCTGCGGAACCGATTAGCAGCTAGGATGGGGGCTCCACTGTAGTTTGAATCTACCGCGCAGAGCATAAAAAATTGAGGAGCCTTCATCATGAGCGCACGCAACCTCACTCATGGTTCGTCATTATGAAATTGGGTACTCACTACGAAAAAACTTCGTAAAAAATAACAAATAAAAAGAAAATAAGAATAACTATTCATAAGCTTTCCATAACTTCGTGGATGTACTTGTGTGGATCTTTGACCAGACGCTGACTTCAGGCGTCATTCTTCCTTCTCTGCTCTGCGCTCAACCTGCCCTGACGTGTCTCCCCACGCTCCGCTCGTTCCGCATTTGCTGCGTCCCTAATGAGTTTTTTCTCATTTGTTTACTCTGGGATGTATCGAGTAAGGTTAGGATATGCGTAGCAGGGGTGTCATGGGCGGGCTGCCCGCAGTTCAGTGTATTTTGGGTCGTGTGTTTGGGACGCCTATTTCGGGCGTACCCTCGTGGTCCCGGGGTGGACGCGTGAAACGTTTTCGCGATTTAGCTAGCCTAGTTATTTTGTTGGCTTTAACTACGCGTGATTAGGATTCTTTTTATCTTTCTGATGAAGTTGCCTTATTTGTTTGTTTTCTGACGTTCCTAGCGTATTTTTCTTCACTTAGTGAAGTTTTTTCTAGGTCCCGTGTCAGTGCTTCCCTCTCCCGGGTATATTTCTTCGAGGTGTGTTGGCTGCTGTTCCTGTTGTGATAATATTCAGTGCTTTTTGTTTTATTACCACATGTTTAAGCGATACTCCGTCTGCTTAGGCCTAGCCAGCCTCTCGTAGCTTTTTACATGTACAAGTGTTATTGATTTATTGTATAAATATGTACTACTGTGTCATGTGTGTTCTGGATAAGTTGTGTATTGGCTTATTCCAGGCACTATTTGTGTACCTCCGATTGCTTCTGGTTGGTGTGGGTTACCGTTTCCGGCGGGTTTTCTCGATTGCTCCGTGAAAACCCGGCTGGTTCTCAGATTGCGTCTGGTGGGTGTGGGTTGCCTTTTCCGGCGGGTTTTCGCGATTGCACCGAGAAAATCCGGCTGGTTGCCGAGTTTTTATCACGCGTGGTTAAAATAGGCTAGTTTCGTCCGGCGAGTGGTGGCTTGAGGGCTCTCCAGAATTGCGTCTCTGTAGTGGGGCCTGTATTCAGGCTTACTATGTGTTTCCCGGCGGAAGGGCGTTACCCGGTTCAACTAGGGGTTCATGCGGACACCTGTTGACGATAGTTTTTCCCGGTTTTGCAAAGCCGTTGAAGAACTGGGCTGTGTTGTTTTGAGTAGTCTTTCCACCCCGGCGATCTTTTGCAAAGAAGTGGGGATAGGAACAATTGGGGTTAACTTTTCTATTATTTTTCACCCGGCGGTTGAACCTCGGGAGGGTGGGAATCACGGATTTGCAAATTCGGTAGAATTAGCCTAACAATTGAGGGATACAATTAGGTATCAAGACATTCAACTCACGGCGATCTAATGATTAAGATGGGCTTAACCTGGCTAACTGCGTTATAATAAGGAGGCCGGCGTCTTAGTATGGGTTCCCGGTAAACGTTATATCACAGGGAAGACTTCGTCACTTATAAAGAACTGCTCATCTTTATATCATGTCTGAGGATATTCTTAAATCTTTTGGACACGTAAAGATATTTACAAATCTTTACATACGAACCTACAGGGTAACGAGAGGTAATGGTGGGGTATTACGTCTCGTTGCCCGGCGGTTCATTAACACTTGTGTTAGAACATTGTGGGGTAACCTTATGAGCATTAATTCCTGGAAATTTTCTTTTTTCCAGGGCGGAGTTCCGGCGGGTCCTCAGAGGACCAAGTGAGGCCCGGGGGGAGTTAGCTTTTAACCAGTCTCTGCCATGGCTGCTCTAGCCCCTGTTTTTGCTCTTTGCTCAACACCCTCATGTTCCGGAATCCCTATTTTTGCGCACACTCTGTGTATTCGTTGTGTCAAATGCTTAGACCGATCACAGGGTTTGTGGGTCACAAAGAATTGTACCTTTTGTAGTCAGCTGGGTGTTAAAGTATTACAGCATGACAATCTGGCCGTGGCAGTTGCATTACGCGAGGTCAGACAGCTTCTTACTAATTATGCGACTGCAGTGGCTCATAAAGCATTGCAGTGTGATAACGTAGTTCTGTGGGACCGTTTGATGGTTCAGTACCCCCCAATTAAACGTCCTCCTTCCCGAAGTAAAGTCACTAAGCTGGCAGAGGCTGGGCTGGTTAAAGAGCTTCTTGCCTCCCCCGGCACATCTAAGAGACCGCGAGAGCCGTCTCCCCCCGGCGACAACTTCGGATTCAAGAGCTAGGTCCAGGTCACGGTCTCCTCTCAGAAAGCAGACACATAGTCACTCGACTTCACCTTCGCGGAAGAAGAGCAAGACAGACAAGACCAAGGATAGATCTAGTGATACATCTAAGTCGAGGCGGAGTCACAAGTCCTCTAAAAAAGAGTCTCATGTACGAAAGTCCTCCCGGCGTTCGCCGGAGCCTCGAACCTCGCTTTCTGCCTCTACTCCCGACATGTCTCAAGTCCAATCTGACAGGTCGGAAGTGGAGTCAGAGACTGTGGTCGGGGATATTCCGGCGGACATAGTGTCCCCAAATAATAATATTCTCACTTTAGATTTAGAGGGTTCTCCCGGCAGGGATACCCCGCGAGAGGGCTCGAGTGAGGGCTCAGTCATTGGGGTGGGGCCTGGCTCACAAGTAAGTTCCGACCAAGGCCGGGGAGTTTGGAGGTACTCCCAGCCATGGCGGGACAGCTCTCTGCCTTCTCAGGCAACTCAGGTAGAGGCTGAAGTCCACCGGGACGCGGAGACACCGTCTTCCATCCCTGACTTAACATGGCAAGGGGCCCCCGCCTCAGCGGAATCCTCTCAGGAGGGACCGCAGGCAGGGGATGATGGGTCTATTATTTCTGAGGTGGGTAATGAAGATAACTCTCAGAATAGGGATATTTCACCTAATAGTTCTTCATCTGCTCATTTTGTCACAGCGGATGAGATTGATGGGTTATTAGCGAGTGCTTTAACTAAGTTTTTTGGCCAGCAACCGGAGCCTCCTATGGTTGGTCTGGGAGCTCCCACGCCAACATCGACTGTCCGACCTCTGGCTACTTCCGTTACTTTGACACAAACTCCGCTCACTCCCCTTGTATCATCTACTATTGTTATTAGGCCAACTTCGGCGGCACTAACTACTTCCAATGTGCGAGTAGTAGCAGACGTAAATCCTCCCCCATTAGACAAAGCCCCGGTCAGAAAAGGGGCTATGCCTCTCTTATACGGGCCAGACGATTCGTGGGTATCACTGGTACCAACAAAGCCGGAGGCGGCACAGTCCACTATGTCAGGGGAGCTTCCGGTACCACGAGAGTGGGTAATCCAAGGAAATAAATCTAGGAAGTTAAGGGCTCTTGATATGCTCAAATGTACTTGATATATGGAAATGTACTATTATACTCATGACTATTATTCTTCTACACCTGCCTACCCCCTGCGTCAGCTTCAAAACTGTTTTCGGACTGGACAAAACATGATGGGTTCAATGATATCAAAGCGCTGTCAGCTCTAACCCCTGAGTTGGGATTAAAGACATTACTGACTCAGACTCAGCCGCGAATCCAGTTTTGAAGGTGGAGCAATTGGGTTCGGGACCTTGGGTGGACTGGGAAGTCGAGGCGCAAAACTTTGCAACCACATTCACTTCTAAAGCTTCACACCAAATTCCACAAGAGAGCCATTCTTGGTTCTCTCTCCCAGTATACTCTGCCGGCGGAGTTCCCTCTGCTCTCTTTGCCTTTTTAGCTGCCCCTAAAATTAATCTATGCGAGCTTAAAGATCCGTTCTCTACACCTTCCACTGCTCACCTAGACCGGGAGTTTAGGCTACGGGGTAAGGCGTACAGACTATTTTCTCAGTATATTGTTACGCAACAAGTCGCCAAATCTATGCTAAGATCTGCTCAGGCTATAGCGGTCACAGAAGTTCGAAAGGCAATCGAACTATCTCGACGCTTACTTCTCCACATTTCTATTCAGTCACTAGGAGATATACGCACGGCCTTGTTAGAGGCGGTGCGGGCAAGACAAGATCTAAGGATGTCTCTAGTCCGAAAGCTCCCGGATAGGATTGCTAATCAAGTAATAATGTCCCCAGTTCTAACTGCCTCTTTAATGTCCCCGGAGGTGTGGAGGACGGTGTTTAACATGGCTCAGGCCTTGAAGCACAGTCCCGCCCCGTCTCAGAAACCTGCTTTCACTTTTGCCAAGCCCAAACCTGTCGCTATAGCTCAGTCTGGTGGGGCGAAATCCTTTCATTTGCCTAAATCCTCTTCCGCCCAAGGTCAGTACAGATACAAGCAAGGAAAGTCTTCAGGTACCCATAAAGAACAGAGGTATCAAAGGCCGGGTCAGGGCCCGTCTCCGGCCAAACCCGGCCAGTCGTCTAAACTTCCACCACCACCACCAAAAAACTAAGGTCTCCCTCACTCCCAGGGCCGATCTCCCGGCGAGTGGATCAGGGGGTAGTCCAGCCGGCGAACCCTTGTCTGCTAACTGGGTCGTTCTGGGCGAATCATCGCGCATGGCCTTTAAACACATGGGCGAGGATGGTGGTACGCAAAGGCATCACCTGGCAGTGGCTCCGGCGACCTCGCTTACGTCAGCCGACAAAGGCAAATTTTGTTTCATTAGAGGTGGAGTCACTGATCCAAGAGATGGTGGCCACGAATGTTATCATTCCGGTCCCCCAAAATTACCCAATTTTTACATCCAAACTTTTTCTGGTACCCAAAAGGGACAGTGTTCAGATGAGGCCGGTCGTAGACCTGTCTTATCTGAACCTCCATATTCACAACGTATCCTTCCGGATGCTGACAGTGAATCAGATCAGGCTAACACATCCGCCGGAAGGGTGGATGTGTTCTTTAGACCTGACGGACGCGTATTGGCACGTCCCGGTAAACAAACGGTTTCAACGTTTTCTAGCGTTAAGAATCATGCATCAGACTTATGTCTTTCAGAGGATGCCGTTCGGTTTAAACCTAGCACCTCGCATATTCACAAAATTAGTCCGGCAAGCCCTAATGCCCTTGTTGCAACAAGGGATCAGGATTTTGTGGTATCTAGACGACTGGCTGGTGGTGGCGGAGACGGAACAATTATGCATAAGTCATGTCAACATAACATTAACTCATGTAAAAACTCTAGGATTCAAGGTAAACCTGGTAAAGTCAAACCTTGTTCCCTCACGAGTGGTTCAGTGGATAGGGCTGGTCTGGGACACAGCTGCTCTCACTCTGAGTCAGAGTGTGGACAATCGGAACAGGTTTCGCAAGAAACTGTTTCTGTTTCTTCACAGTCTGACTACGACACGGAGAGTCTGGGAATCTCTGGTCGGCTTTCTCAACTGGATCCAACTAACTGTAAAGTTGGGCCGGTTGAAAGTCAAACTTTTAATTTTGGAGGGCAACAAATTTTTTCCACTACTGCCGGTGGAAACATTATGGCCCATCCCAAAATTAATACACACCTTACTAGCGGTCTGGGCAAAGAGGGAAATATTGCACTCAGTCATGTCTTGGACCTCTCCTCCGCCGACGGTATGGGTGGACACGGATGCGTCAGGCACGATAGGTTGGGGCTTTCAGTCAAACCAAGGGCACCAGGGTCAAGGGCTCTGGTCCCACTCAGAATCCTCCCACATAAATGTCAAAGAGTTACTAGTCTCCTTGTCTTTCCTTCAGGCTCACGGCTTTGCTTTGCGGGGCAAATCGGTGGCCTTCAGGATGGACAATCTGAATGCGGTTCACTGCGTTCAGAAACAGGGGTCAACGCGATCTCGGAGGTTGCTAAACGTGTCAGAAAAGATTTTTGTACTAGCCGACAAGCTGGACATTCAGCTTCACGCTTCTTATCTCCCCGGCGTAGCGAACGTCTGGGCAGACGCTCTGTCTCGGAGACAGAGCACAACAGTAGAATGGGCGCTCAAGCAACACATTTTCGACCTAATGATTGCGAAGCCTTACCATCCACAAGTGGATCTATTTGCGTCCGAGGAGACTCACAAACTCCCGCTGTACCTAACCCGCTAGACAACCACGCCGGCGGGAGGACCCGACGCACTGGTGACAGACTGGAACATGTGGAGTTCCATTTATCTGTTTCCGCCGCCAGACGCTTCTCTAATGTGCCAAGTAGTAAACAAACTACAAGATTATCGGGGCGTCGTCTCATTAATCGCGCCCCTGTGGCCGGCGCAGGCGTGGTACCAGCAATTAAAGACGTGGTGCCCGAACCCGCTGTCGCTCCCGGTCGGGTATTTCCACTTAGACACGATTAGCAATCTAGAGACCTCGCTGACTTTTGCATTATGGACATTCAGGAGGCCAAATGGCTAGCTCCGTATGGTAGAACCGTGACCGATAAATTCATGAATCAATACACACAATCTACTAAGAGACAGTATCATTCGCATTGGCAGTCTTTTACTTCTTGGATACTCAGAACAGAACAATCCGTGCCGTCGGTAGCTTTGATTTTTAATTATTTAAACTATCTGTTTGAGCAGAAACAGCTATCAGTAGTAACGTTAAAGAATAACTTAACACCAATTAGGGTGCCATTCCTGGACCTTACGGGTCTAACCATACCACTAGCGGAAGAAACAGGCTTCATGAGGGCATGTTTTAAGCTCCGCCCACCTCCCCGTCAGCTCATGCCTACCTGGTCTCTGGACAAAGCGTTGTCATTACTTCATTCCCGGCGGTACCGAAATACTGCAGATTTTGACTTACTTTTAAAATGGGCAGTATTCCTTATGGCTTTAGCTACCGGGAACAGGGTGTCTGAGCTGGCGGCGATGAGCAACACACCTAATTGCATCAGGTTTGGTAGGCTCAATGATTGTATTCATATTGCTCCTTCCCCAGGGTTCATCGCCAAGAATGAGCACAGTGATCATGTGTTTTCAGAGTTCACAGTGCCGGCATTGAAAAGGGGAAAGGTGCACCATAATTTATGTCCAGTGCAAGCGCTTACCAAATATTTAAAGGTCACACCTAGAAATCAACAAGGTGTTTTATGGGTATCTAGGACGGGTAAACGCGTTATGAAGCGTAAACTTGCTTCTCTCTTAGTTAACGTCATTCAGGAAAGTAATCCCGGCGTTGTGGGTAGAGCTCACGATTTACGCAAATGGGCGACCTCTTTACGTTTCCTTAAGAATTTTTCTGTTGAGGACATAGCAGCCACGCACCTCTGGTCCTCTAATCATACTTTTTTGACTCGATACCTTTCAGTAGCTTTGGACAGGCCTTCCATGCCATGTATAGCTTTACGGCAGAGGATCTAGGTGGCCTCTGGGTCACTTATTATTTAGATGAGGAAAAGAGAGGGGGGGGGGGGGTGCAGTCAGTGTAACATAGGACACCCTAGACCCCGCCGGAGGACGTGTGCAAAGCTTACGAGCTGTGATACAGGGTGTAGGTGCTGTAATTTTAAAGAATTTTCTGTAGTATTCATTACAAGAAATTGTGCTAACGTCCAATCATAGTTCAAAGACAATGCTTGTTGTAAATAGTTTTGGCTGTGAAGCAATATAATTTTAAGTAAATCTTAGTAGTTGCGGCCGCAGCTGGTATGTGTAATGTAAGTACCTCTTTACGGTATATTTTTCAAATTATATCCAAGAGTTAATGGGGTTTATATGTGCACATGTAAAATTTGATGTTTTTTGTTTTTCACCACTTACTTTAAGTGGGGTGCCTTCTTAACTACCAGCTCTGTGTACAGTGTCTCGGAGTTAACTCCTTTTTGTCCAAGCAGGCTTCTTCGAAGCACGCTCCTGCTGGTCACCTTTTTGTATATTTTTATGCTGTATAATGTATTATGCACACAAATATATCTTTTTTACAAAGTATGAATACTATGTGGTTGTTTGATTATCTGCTTTTGCTTGAATACTATGTGGTTGTTTGATTATCTGCTTTTGCTTGAATACTATGTGGTTGTTTGATTATCTGCTTTTGCTAGAGTTATGATATGATTACGAATGTCCCCCTCCAGTCTTAGATATCAGGCATAATCGTCAATGATGGAGGGGCCACTAATAAATTATAGTTTTGACTCCTGTAAGGAGATAAAGAAAACCTAATATTTAGTAGTGGCCCCGTAATCATTGACGACTGGGGCCCTCCCGACCATCCCCTTCCCATTCGTTGATGTATTAAGGATTTTGGTTTACTTGATATGTCAGTGAAGGAAGAATGAAGCCTGAAGTCAGCGTCTGGTCAAAGATCCACACAAGTACATCCACGAAGTTATGGAAAGCTTATGAATAGTTATTCTTATTTTCTTTTTATTTGTTATTTTTTTACGAAGTTTTTTCGTAGTGAGTACCCAATTTCATAATGACGAACCATGAGTGAGGTTGCGTGCGCTCATGATGAAGGCTCCTCAATTTTTTATGCTCTGCGCGGTAGATTCAAACTACGGTAAATAAGTGTTTGAAGAGGGTGCCTTATGTAATAGGCATAATCGTCAATGATTACGGGGCCACTACTAAATAATAGGTTTTCCTTATATCCTTACAGGAGTCAAACCTATAAATTAAGCAATAAAAAATACCCCTAGCCTACTAAGAATACCCCTACTGAGGCTGGCCACGAGGCTCATGGTACGGTAATAATCACACTGAATCTGTTACCCTTACCTCTGAAGACACAGCAGCAGCGAACGTAAAAAAACCCACGCCCGAGGGGAAAAAAGGAGCAAACACGGACTCTGGAAAGTTCCACACCACGTGTGACAACTCTTGAACCAGAGCATCTGCTAAAAAACAATAGAATGCAAATACCTCATAGAGATGGCCTGAAGCATCGTCCAGCGGATGTAATAGCATCCTAAATAACTTGGAAATAGCAAAGCTAAGGCGCAGAAACAAGAACAAGAACACATGACGCGCGGGCCCGAAGCGGACCGATATGGCGCCTATACTTTATTACTTACAGTTTCTTACAGTTTCTTACAGTAGATCCTCTGGAAAAAGGCAAACTATGCCTGTGTATCTAGCTCAGTACCAGTACTAGCACTGCTGCGGTCGTTCACGGTGTTGGCGGCGGCGGTAGCAGACGCAACATTTTTACTATTCTGTATTTTTGTTTTATAATCAAACTTCAAATCTTGTCTTCCCCATGCTTTATCAAGATTACTTTCAAACTCCCTTATTGATTCGGAATCGACTACATACTGGGGCAGTGCGTTCCACTCATTTACCACTCTTATCACAAAATGAGTTCTTTGCCTTCTCAAGCCTATTTCTTTCTTTGTAAATTTTCTTAGAGTGTCCCCTCGTTCTTGTTCCCTCCCGCATCAAGAAGATACCTTCACACACATCCTCATCGTACTTTCCTGACACTATCTTAAAAGTCTCTATCATATCCCCTCTCTTTCTCCTATATGCCAGTGTCGGAAGCCCCAGTGTCCTCAACCTCTGCTCATAGCCCGCGTTCTTCAACGTTGGTACCAGCTTGCTAGCTCTCCTCTGCACTTTCTCCACTGCTTCTATATCCTTTACCATATATGGAGCCCACACCTGGTTCGCATATTCCAGGTGCGGCCTAACCAGCGCTGTATAGAGATTCCTGAAGATTTCTTCGTAAAGTGACACAAATGTCCTTCTTATCAGCCCTACAATTCTATTGGCTTTGTTTATCTTTTCCGCTAAATGTTCTGAGAAATTTAACTTATTGTCTATCATTACTCCTATATCCTTTTCTGCATTCA
Organism: Paralithodes platypus; assembly: GCA_032716605.1. Lineage (NCBI taxonomy): Eukaryota > Metazoa > Arthropoda > Malacostraca > Decapoda > Lithodidae > Paralithodes > Paralithodes platypus. Next base: position 2,607,262 of record CM064514.1, on the reverse strand, counting down.
CTTCCTCCATCGCTTCATACATACTGTATCCTACCTTGTCTATCTTGCTGGTCCCAATCCGCATGTACTTTCATTTTTTTGGATGAAAAGGCATTAACCAATGCTCAGACCATCCCTTCATGCCCTCCATATCTCTCCTTGAAGCAAACCCATATCTTCCTTACTCCTCACTCTTCTATACAGCTAAGTGTCATCCGCATACAGGTATACCTCACTTCCATTAGTTATAACTTCAGGTAAGTCGTTGATAAATATAACGAACAGCAGTGGTCCCAACACAGATCCCTGAGGTACCCCACTTGTAATTTCCCTCCACCCCGAGCCTATTCCATTCACCAGTACCCTCTGTCTCCGATCTTTCAGGAAGGCTTCTATCCATTTCACACATTTCTCCCCTATATTATAGCTTCTAACTTTCTCTATTAACCTTTTATGTGGGACCTTATCGAAGGCCTTCATAAAATCGCAATATACCACGTCTATTACATCACCATCTTCTAGAATTTGCATCCAATCATCTACCACCTTAATTAGCTGTAATTACCCTAATTTAGTACTTCCCTGTGGGCATACCAATGGGGCTGCCAGTCCTAGCTAGTCTAAACCTATTCTATAACAACTCAGATATATACAAATGAGCAAAGACTCACTAGAGTTGAGCGAACGAAGAATAAAGCGGAGCACTGGTGAGGCACTTCCACACAGTATGCGCGCAGGGGAAGGAAGAAGGAATGGCGTTGCTGGGTTCAGCGTCTCGGGTAGAATCCACAAAAGACATCCACGAGTTGGAAAGCCTTAGTATAACAAATTTTAAGTTAAAAAAAATATTTTTTCTTTTTTACAAAGATTTTTCGTAGTGAGTACCCAATCATAAAGACGATTCCATAAGAGAATTAGCTTTACACTTATGATGAAGTACTCTTTCCCCTGCGGCGGGTGTTTCAAGCAGGCTGACCGCGGGTGCTTGAAAGAGGACTACAGTATTATATTAATAGGCATATCGTCAATGATGGAGGGGCCACTAATAAATATGGACCTTAGAGAGAGAGCCCAGGAAGATGGGGGGTGTTATATTTTTCTTGGCATGTGTTACAAATTGTAAGCCTGTTCTTGCTGTCTCTGTATCTTGCATGTTATCTCTACCCTAATTTAATCGTTGTAGAACAATTCAGTATACTGTATGGTAAATTAATAGTTTGAATTGTCCTAATTGTGAGTTATCTTTCAGAGTGGGTGATGGCAGGTTCCCGCACAAGAACCTTAGTCCGCCTGGTGGGGCTGGGTGTGGGGGTGGCTGGGGCAGGATTCGTCGCCACATCATATCTCTATGAAGATGATCAACACACTAAGGTTGGACTATTAAAAGTACATTGTATGCCTAGTATTAATATTAGCCTACTTATATTGTATCTTTTATGCCATAGGCCTAATCATAAACCTGTATTGGGAAATAACTTTTAAATGTGGATGGATGCTAGTAGGCGATGAAGTTATTCATAAAGTATCATGAAATATTTGTTATATCTGTTGGCATCTGCACTATTACATTACTGTTAGAGATAATCTGGTTATGCCCTATGCGAGGAAATACTGCATAAACACTTAATATTAGGGGAGAGCGGTGATGGTTCGGATGGTTGGATGGTTTGGACAGTGCATTTTCTGAGAAACGTATGGGACCTAAAGCCGCGAGAGTTTGTTTACTTTACTCACACAGAATTTCGGGCATACAAACGCCACACTTTTCGATGCAGATCAGATTTTATTTGTTTTTTGGCACCTATGTTATATTTTCAGTTTATATCGTAAGCTCTTATTATACCTCCATGAACATGTCAACCAGCGAGTTATGCATTATTATGGTGAATCTGTGTTGCATGCTGAAGATATTGCCGTAAAAAACGAATGCTAAACTCTTTTGTGTGAAAGTTGAGTGTACCCAACAATTAACTATTTAGATTCGGGATGGTTCGGCCAGTTAAGGGTGGTGATGGTTCGACAGTGGTCGAACCATCACGCTTTACCTATAATGTAGGGGGACAATAGATGTAAATGTATCTATTTATTTTATTTATTGATAAATTACATGCCTATTATGATTTATTACAGATGTTTGAGAGAGAACGAAAGTACAGACCAGATTGGAGTGAATATGTGAGAGAGAACTGGTGTATGAATGAGATCATTATAAAGATCGAGTGAATATGTGTATGACAAAGGATAGGCCTATATATGAGGCGAATTGTAGTGTCGTAATAATTAGGGGAACAAATACTCTGTATCCTATGTAGGTTATGGCAGCATGATGTAGGTTATGGCAGCATGATGGTAACTGCTGTTTATTAGGGGAACAAATACTCTGTATCCTATGTAGGTTATGGCAGCATGATGGTAACTGCTGTTTATTAGGGGAACAAATACTCTGTATCCTATGTAGGTTATGGCAGCATGATGGTAACTGCTGTTTATTAGGGGAACAAATACTCTGTATCCTATGTAGGTTATGGCAGCATGATGGTAACTGCTGTTTATTAGGGGAACAAATACTCTGTTATCCTATGTAGGTTATGGCAGCATGATGGTAACTGCTGTTTATTAGGGGAACAAATACTCTGTATCCTATGTAGGTTATGGCAGCATGATGGTAACTGCTGTTTATTAGGGGAACAAATACTCTGTATCCTATGTAGGTTATGGCAGCATGATGGTAACTGCTGTTTATTAGGGAACAAATACTCTGTATCCTATGTAGGTTATGGCAGCATGATGGTAACTGCTGTTTATTAGGGGAACAAATACTCTGTATCCTATGTAGGTTATGGCAGCATGATGGTAACTGCTGTTTATTCACTCACTTTTAAGAATACAGTTTGGTTATATACATTTTGCTTCATTCCCACTGTCTCGGTTCATATAGTCTATATATGGAATAATATACAGTAAACTTCCGTTAATCCGAAGGGCAGCGGACCGGCCCTCGTTCGGATTAGTGGATTTTTCGGATTATCGGACTTTACCCCTATGAACCTGTGGCCTGACGAAAACATTGAGGCATTAGGCCACCCAAATGACACAATGGTGCACACATGTCGGCTCATATGTTCATGAAATCACTTCAAAAGTTTACCATTGTCATTGTAGCCTATTACCTACTTCAAAACATTCAGATTAATGGTCAAAGGAATCTGCTGATATAAACGTAAACACCTTCTTCTTCTTATTGTCACATGTCCGCATCGTCTACTAGCGAGTTTGTCTTGCTCTTGAAAGCACCCTTGGGACGCTCCGATCACTGAACTATAAATAGTAGCGTATCGGAACGTCCAAAGGTGCGTTTTCAAGCGCAAGACTGAATGCGCTTGCAGACGATGCGGTGCAAGCCAGTAGCGCATCGGAGCGTCCCAAGAATGCATTCAAGAGCAAAACAAACGCTCTAGCAGACGATGTGGTGTTTACGTTTATATCAGTAGCTTCCTTTGACCATTAATCTGAATGTTTTGAAGTAGGTAATAGGCTACAATGACAATGGTAAACTTTTAAAGTGAATTCATGAACATATGATATGTGTGTGCTCCATTATGTGTCATTTGAGTGGACTAATGCCTCAAAAAGGGGACTTTGGGACTTCTTGAAATTCGGACCATCGGGTGAATTCAGATTTGGCCTCAAATCGAAAAATTCGGACTATTGGGAGATTCGAATCATCGGTCGTCGGATTAAAGGACTTTTACTGTATTTGTAACAATGAAACCTACAATTACATGCTTCATCAATATCGAACAACACAATGAATCAATACAAAAACAAGAACACAATGTTCAAAGTACTGTAACTGAATAATAAGTAGGTGTTTCATCCAAATATAATTCATAACAACAAAAGGTTCGTTCGAAGCACCTGATTTATATAAACACTACACGAATTATGCATAATTTTATGCAGAGAGTAAAATGTCAAGTTAATTATCCATAATGTTGATTAATTTTATTTGTTTAAAGTACAGTAAACCCTCATCATCTCGGACCTCTAGAGGTCGGAAACCCGTACTAGCCGGACTGGCTACGGCCTCTCGGACATGTACTTCCGTATTTCGGACATTTCCGTCATCGTTCCGACAGTGTCCGACGTTGTCGGATGACGCCCTCACATCACCGGACAATAAGGGTGAATATCCGACAAACAGAAGGGACGTCCGATGCCATCTACATCCGGGGCCCAAGCGTCGGAGCTAGGAGCGTCAGTCCGCACCAAGCTCTGTTGTGTTACACATAGATGCGTGCATTTATCAAGTTCGCCATGCCTCCCAAGGATAAGCCTAAGCGTAAGGTGACCTCTATATCACTCGAAACTAAGCTTCAGATGTTGAAGGACCTGGACAGTGAGGTGGAGAAGGACATTGAGGTGGAGAAGAACAGTGAGTTCGAGAAGGACAGTGAGCTGGAGAAGGGCATTGAGGTGGAGAAGAACAGTGAGGTGGAGAAGGGGAGTGAGGTGGAGGTGGGGGTGAGAAAGGGATGCTGCCGTAATTAATGCAGTGTTGGGGAGGAGGGGAGGGGGACATCAAGACTACAGACAAGAGCAATGAAGGGGTAAGTGTTGTTGTTGTTCCCCAGGCTGTCTGGCCGAACAGCCCCAAGGTCTCAAGCAAGGCCAAGGCCATAAACGAGTGCCCCCACAAAATCCTCCCTGCTTACCACTAACAAAGCCCGGGTGACCGAAGCCACTCCAAGGCAGGGAGCTGAGGAGGGTGCGGAAATGCCTGGGAAACCAAAGCTCCACCCAAGGCCCTGTGCCCCTCAGCAATTATGAAGGGAAAGCTGAGGGGCAAGAAAAAATGTGACGCTTTGGCTCCCAATCTGCCAACTTCTAGGTTGGCAGTAGGGAGGTCAATTCACGGAAAAGACGCCGCCACTTGAGATCTAGAAGATATATAAGTAAACGGAACAGTCAGAGTAAGCTATGGGTATGGCAGAGATCGCTCAGCTCTCACTCTGATAGACCAGCCCATCACCATAGGGGTAAGTGTAATGTAGCCTACTGTACTGTGTTTTGTATTGCAGAATATAGGGTTCGAATAGGGTTGTCTTCGTTTTCTAGGTTGACGCGGACATCTCTCTTGAGGTCTCCGATTTCATTGTTGTCTCGGACGGACATTGGTTAGGTCGGATTTTATCCTCTGTTAGGTCGGACACAAGCCGGACTCCGGACATCTCGGATTTTCGGTCATCTCGGACTGGGTCTCCCCCCCCCCCAATTAGTCCGAGATAGCGAGGGTATACTGTATATATGTTTTGGAACAATTATGAAGACATAATTTTGGATGTTGGAGTCAAATGTTGTGCATGTGTGTGAGAGAGAGAGAGATAAGGCCAATTATGCATTATTTTAAAGCAGACAGTAAGAGGCTAACTAAATTAACATAATTCTGGTGAAGCTTAATTCAGTTTTAAAATATTATTTTATTTAGCAAATATACAGAGGTTAATTTGGATTATGAAGTCTAATTTTGTACTTTAGCACAATAAAATTTCTTTTAATTGATAAATTCTTGATTTTAGCCAATCCAACTCGCATAATTTTAAGATTATGCCAATTAATACATGTGGCCGTACCATCCCACCCTTCCTGCCGAACCATCACCACTGGTAGGGATGGTTCGGCCGATTTAGAAACTTGTGTTTCGGGAGCTATAGCTCAAAACTGAAATGAGCTAAGGGTTTGATATAATCAGGCTAAGGAACCAAATAACGAGGCAACAATTTAACATCAACTAGATTATACTACTGCTGAATTTATATGAATATTTAAAAAAAAAGTGTTCGAACCATCACCGCTCTCCCCAACATATATTATGACTCCACAGCGCCAGTTTACGCGAGTGCTGGCAGCAGAAACCCTGAATGACCGTCCGACCAAACCCCTGCCCACACGGTCCCAGCAGCTGAAAAACTTAGGGGCGGACCAGTTTGATGTACTGGTGGTGGGCGGGGGAGCCACGGGGGCCGGCTGTGCGCTGGATGCTGCGTCTAGAGGCCTCAAAACAGCACTGGTCGAGATGGACGACTTTGCCTCAGGAACGTCATCCAGGTGGGAGTTTGACACACTGGCATTAACATAGCCTAATTATAGAATACTGAAATCCATTGAGGCCTATCAAAGTCATCCTAAATCTTAGTCCTTGGATGAGTTTATTGAAATTATATGTGGGACAGTAAGCTAATTTACATGTATTATACAGTAGTTTGAAGACAGTTCCATATTGTAATTATGGCAGCTGTTTATTCAGGATTTACTTCAATACTATACCGGTACTGTTTTAATTCTGACAGTAACCTATTGTATCTTTGGGCAGATCAACCAAGCTGATCCACGGTGGTGTGAGGTACCTGCAGAAGGCCATCATGGGTCTGGATATAGAGCAGTACAAGATGGTGAAGGAGGCGTTACATGAGAGAGCCAACCTACTAGACATTGCCCCCCACCTCTCCTACCCTCTACCCATCATGCTGCCAGTGTACAAGTGGTGGCAATTACCTTATTACTGGGTGGGAATTAAAATGTACGATCTGGTGGCTGGCCGGAAGTGCATCAAGAGCTCGTATGCTATCAGTAAGGAACGTGCCCTGGAGCTCTTCCCCATGCTTAAGAAAGACAAGCTTGTGGGAGCTATAGTTTACTTTGATGGCCAGCACAATGACTCTCGGATGAACCTCTCCATAGCACTAACTGCCACCAGACTGGGTGCTACTGTGGCAAATCATGTAAAGGTTATGTCACTACTGAAGGAGAAGGATGAGAATGGGAAAGAAAAAGTGTGTGGGGCACGAGTGAGGGATGAAGTGACTGGGAAAGAGATGAATGTTAAGGCTAAATGTGTTATCAATGCAACTGGACCTTTTACTGATTCCATTCGTAAGATGGACAACCACACAACCAAGGAAATTTGTGCTCCTAGTATGGGGGTCCACATCACCCTTCCTGACTACTACTCTCCAGAGCAGATGGGTCTTCTTGATCCCAACACCTCTGATGGTCGTGTCATCTTCTTCCTGCCTTGGGAAGGGCGTACCATTGCTGGCACCACCGATACCCCTTGTCCTGTCTCGCACAACCCCTCGCCCACTGAGGATGATATTCAGTTTATTTTGCAAGAAGTCAAGAACTACCTCAGTCCTGATGTTGAGGTCAGTGGAGACAAATAATTTTCTTTCCCTTTAATGTAGCTAAGTCAGTATTATTCTTTTTCATGTTGGCTGAGACTTAAAATGGATGCTATATATTATGGGATACTTGAATAGCATTTACTAATTTACTTATTCATCCCAACGAACTCTTAATGAGAACCCTACAGATTCCAAGAAGCTGGCCATGACCAATGGTTATGCATTGTAGATTGAGACGAGGCAATGTGGAAAAGAGCGGTGCATACCCATGTGCAGTGTGTGGAAAGGGTGTGGGCGCTAACTCGATTCGGTGTAGCATTTGTCGATGTTGGGTGCACCATGGAAGTAAGCGCTGTAGTAGAATAAAGGGACCCCTGCCAAGGGATAAGTCAGAAATAGAGAAATTTGAGTGTGTAGTGTGCAAAAGCGAGCTTGTGTTAAGTGATGATCCTGTGGCTGTGAATTTTGGAAATGAGTCATTGGAGCTGGTGAACAAGTTTTGTTACCTAGGAGATACCATCTCTGCCGGTGGTGGGGCCGAGGCTGCCACTGTCGCTAGAATTAGATGTGGTTGGGGGAAGTTCAGAGAACTGCTGCCAATCCTGACCATGAAAAGAATGCCTCTCCCCCTGAAGGGAAAGGTGTATGCCTCATGTGTTAGAAGTGCAATGATGTATGCCTCAGAAACATGGGCCATTAAAGTAGAGGATGTCAACAGAATGGAACGTAATGAGATGAGAATGGTGAGATGGATGTGTGGGGCCAGGCTACAGGATAGAATAACAAATGTCGAGCTGAGGAGACATTTAGGTATAAAGAGTATTAGCGAGGTGATGCGTACATTGCCGTACAAGTAGACTGGGATGGTATGGACATGTGGAGAGAATGGATGAACAAAATTGAGTGAAAAAATGCAGGTGTGTGATTGTGGAGGGAGCTGCATCAAGGGGTGGACCGAGGAAGACCTGGGATCGGACTATACGTGCCGATCTCAAATCCAAAAACTTGACAAGTGAAGCAACCCTTAACAGGGTTGCCTGGAACGGCGTCATTAGGACAGGAGACTGAAACTGCACATATGTGTGGAGCACTCAGTCTTAAAATTGTATGTATGTATGTATGACCAATGGGTCAGCCTCCTGGAGGCAAGGGTAAGAAAACCTCCATGCCCAGTCCAGGGACCCGATATTCTGCCACTGAATGGATTGTCTCATCTGGTTTCCATTAGGGAATTCTTTCTCTAGTGTTGGCACTACAGCCAGTGGTACCTCCCCACCACATGGAGGAGAGGTTAGCTTAACTATTCTCTTCCACAGGTGCGACGAGGGGATGTTTTGTCAGCGTGGGCTGGCATCAGACCATTAGTGCAGGACCCCAACAAGACAGACACACAGAGCATCGCCAGGAACCACATTGTTCACGTCAGCGAGGGTGGTCTGGTCACTATAGCTGGGGGGAAGTGGACCACATACAGATCTATGGCTGCTGACACACTAGACACGGCCATTGAAGGTTTGTCTTGGTCAGGGGCGGACTGGCCATCTGGAGCACCGGGACTTTTACCGGTGGGCCGGTCGGTAATATGGGCCGGTCGATGTTAAAAAAAACCTACTACTACTAATAGTACAGTAGTAGTAATAATAATAATATAAATAATATCAATTCTTAAAGGTGGGGGCTCATGGGTTGAGGTAAACATGGACAAATAATCGCCAACCTGCATATAATTATCTTGTAAAATGCAATGTCACTGAAATCATTATTAACAATGGTATAAAGGATTTTGCGGATCGTCTATACCGGGCCTGTGACGTCATAGTGACGTCACACCAGTATCCTTATCCTAGACTGGATGGTGGACTTACACTCTTGTGACGTCATAGGCCCGGTATAGACGATCCACAAAATCCTTTATACCATTGTTAATAATTATTTCAATGCCATTGCATTTTGCAAGATAATTATGTACAGCTTGGCGATTATCATTCCATGCTTATCTCAACCCATGAGCCCCCACCTTTAACTATATACATATGATACAGTTGTTGTTGTTGTTTTTCCCCAAGCTGCCTGGCCGAACAGCCCCAAGGTCCCGAGCAAGGCCAAGGCCACAATCGAGCGCGGCCCCCCCCCCCTGGCCACAATAAAGCCTGGGTGACCGAAGCTACTTCATGGCGGGGAGCTGAGGAGGGTGCGGAAATGCCCGGGAAACCAAAGCCCCACCCAGGGCCCTGTGCCCCTCAGCAATTATGAAGAGAAAATTGAAGGGCAAAGGAAAGATGTGACGCTTTGGCTCCCAATCATGGTAGATTAGGAGGTCAATCCACGCAAGAGACTCCGTCACTTGAGATCTAGAAAATATATAAGTAAAAGGAACAGTCAGAGTAAGCTATGGGTATGGCAGAGATCGCTCAGTTCTCACTCTGATAGACCAGCCCATCACCACATGACTAGAACCCAATCCTCTCGGCATCAGCTAGGAAAGGCCCTAGAAAGCCGCCTTTGGCGGGGGGATAGCTCCCCTATTTCAACCCCTTTCGGGGTTGGGCACCCGCCCAATATGATACAGTAATAGTATTCATATGTATAATGAAACTACATTAGACTATTAGGCCTAGCAGAGAGTCTTGTATTTAAAATATACGTTACCCAACACATATACAGTAAACCCTCGCCATCTCGGACCTCTAGAAGTCGGAAACCCGTACTAGTCGGACTGGCTACGGCCTCTCGGACATGCACTTCCGTATTTCGGACATTTCCATCATCATTCCGACAGTCTCTGACGTTGTCGGACTTTATATAAGTATTCGGAAAATGCCCGTCATAACCGTCGTCTGATATCTCTAATATTTCCGAAATGTGTCGTAACGGTGTCCGACAAAGGATGACGTGTCGGATGACGACCTCACGTCACCGGACAATAAGGGTGAATATCCGATATTATATTTTTCAATTCCATCACATTAGAAATGATTCAAAGATTACAAAAAGTCCAAATAAGACATAGTTATGTTAATGTATAAGGGAGTTAGGTAGATGAATTAGAGAGATAGATAGATAGAAAGAGAGTATATATCGAGGGAAAAAAACAAAACAAAAAATCTATCAAACGTAAATCTTCCGTCTCCCGTCTCTACTCGCACGGAGGGGAGAGTTGAAATATTTTGTTGACTCTTATTTATTATTTATCTATGTGCTGGAAGGATATTATATTTTTCAATTCCATCACATTAGAAATGATTCAAAGATTACAAAAAGTCCAAATAAGACATAGTTATGTTAATGTATAAGGGAGTTAGGTAGATGAATTAGAGAGATAGATAGATAGAAAGAGAGTGTATATCGAGGGAAAAAACAAAACAAAAAATCTATCAAACGTAAATCTTCCGTCTCTGCTCGCACGGAGGGGAGGGTTGAAATATTGTGTTGACTATCTTATTTATTATTTATCTATGTGCTGGAAGGATATTATATTTTTCAATTCCATCGCATTAGAAATTATTCACAGATTACAAAATGTCCAAATAAGACATCCCATAAGACTTCCCAAACTTGACTACTTCCTTTAACGTGACGATAGTGCGTTGTTATATGTGCGATTAGTTTGCTTGGGAAACAGATTAACTTGCTCATGTAGTAATGTACACCCTATGTGGTGGATTTTGTTCTTTTATTTAATAATTTTCATTTTAGTAAGCGTTGTTTCCACATAGCGATTTTGATAATTTAATTTGACTTTATATTGTCCTTGTCCCAATTTTGGTTTGTTTAGTTTGCAAGTTTTACATTTTAATTAATAGTTATGTTAATGTATAAGGGAGTTAGGTAGATATGCATTAGAGAGATAGATAGATAGAAAGAGAGTTGCAGAGGGGGAGTGAGCGATTTTATGTGGAAAAAAGCTAAAAATACCCTGGCAAAAAACTTCCGAACCATCGGTAAATCTCGGTAAAAAAATTGTAAAGTCGAGCCAAAGTGTTTATTGTGCGGGCAAGGGGTAGTACTATGCAACCTTCGGTAAAGTGAATTTTTTTTGCAAGAGTGTTCGTTGTGCAGGGGTTTACTGTACTGTGTTTTGTATTACAGATTATAGGGTTCGAATAGGGTTGTCTTCGTTTTCTAGGTTGACGCGGACGTCTCTCTTGAGGTCGGATTTTTTCCGTAGTCTCCGATTTCATTGTTGTCTCGGACGGACATTGGATAGGTCGGATTTTATCCTCTGTTAGGTCGGACACAAGCCGGACTCCGGACATCTCGGATTTTCGGTCATCTCGGACTGGGTCTCCCCCCAATTAGTCCGAGATAGCGAGGGTTTACTGTACCTGTATATGTAAATGAATAGATGTACAGTAGTTCTTATTGTGACAATAGCTTTTTAAAAATATATTGTAAATGGGTGATAGGCCTACTATAAATTTAAATATACGATACGATATTTTCTTTGTGGCATCACATCGTAACGCTTACTTGGCGATGGTTGGCAAAATGGCGAGGTATACGCTTCGCGGCCTCAGCCTAAGTCAGCCAATGTCAGTTTATTTGAGTGCCAAGCAGTGGAAAAATAAGTGTGTGTTACATTGAACTATTGAATTTTCATATTTATATAGTCCCATCTGTGTCTCCTAGACTATTAACTTCCTGAGGGTCGAAAATGTATTTTAACATTATATTTATATACAGTCGATCCTCCTACTGCACGAGTTTGTGTGTGGCAGTATTTGTTTGTGAGTGCGTCGTTTTTAGCAAGATTTTAAAGAGATTTAAATATGAAATGGCAAAATATATCCCGATCAAATTTCAGGCTCTTATAATTTACATAGGCCTACTGAACAAAATCGTGCAATGATAGTCCAAACAACTTAAACAAGCTACAGCAGTTTGTCAACATTTTTTAGTCAGATCATCAAAACAAGGAGTTAAACACTCTATAGGCTATTTGCTGTAACATTATGGAATACGACTTATTTTTTGTCCTTAGAATATTTAATCATGGTATGTGTTTGTCAATATCAAGGAGGTAGAAATAATAATAATGCTATTGTATATTATTCAGGTTACACTACCCTTGAGATAATTAGACCTATACATACCTGTACATACATACTGTTACGACCGGGACTACGAATAAAACAAGGGCACTCAATGATTGGACTAGTAATACGGCACTATGCAACAACGGTACGCTACATCCAAACCCCCGAACTTATATGCCGGCGAACAAAACACCTATACCCTCCAGGGTTAATCTGCGATAGTGGGATATCCTTAACTGGGCATAAATGTACTCTACTTCAGGCTAACCTGCACTGGTATAGCCTGATAACAAACAAGATGCAAGTTACGTTAAAATGCATAAAAAGGAATCTATGGAAAGATCAATTAAATCACTGCAAGATTTAATACAATAAAAAGATGTTTCAATACAGTTACTCTAAACAACAATAAACTCTTAACTCCTATCTGAAAGAAAGTGAAGTATAGTCCTACAGCATAGACCTGGAAACTTCTGAAGAAAGTCTGATGCTCATAAGATGCTCGTACTGATTTAGAACTATATAAAGGCAGGAGGCAGGACACCACACGTGTAAATCGAATACACTAAAAGATAGGACATATAATGTTAACTGACACGAGAATACTATAAATGCGCAACGGTAGCAATGCTCGACACTAAAAGAAGTACTTCCTCATCAACGAAACAGTCTGCTATGGTTGTGCGGCTCAACAACAACCTAGACTAATAAATGCTGTGAATAATAATGCGCACATATCAAAGAGCTTATATTAAATACTAACAAGTGTCTACTCGATTAATAATGTCTAGCTGGGATACTCTAGGTAAGGAACTGGGGTTGAACAAGACAGGCTCGTAGCCTAGCGATGTCCTTAAGACTGCATCCTTTAAGTTACGTTAATTGACTAGGGGGCTCTCTCGATAGATCCAGATCACAAGTATCTGGTTCTATCCTGGCGACCCTCTAAAGATAAGCAAAGAGGCAGCAAAGTGTGGAACTGGTACAGGCCAAAACCCTCAGTCAACACAATGCTGCACTCGCAAAGGACGCAACCGAAAAGACAACCCAGGCTACCACAGGACCGGTCGAAGTCGTGTAGGTATAAGCAAACCGTACACACATCGGAGACAACGACTACAGTTACCTTATCCCAGTCTAGCATTAAATAAAAGAGCAGAAACACTAAATCAATAATGGAGACACACAAAGTTCTTAACCTATACTAACTAAGAACCCTCAAACCTTTCTAAGTACATGTAAATATCTCTGAGGACGGCGCATGCAATACAATGGGCCGGCTATGAAAACCGTATGCAGAACCCAAGGGGAGTGTTGTGCAGTTAATAAAGGTTAGAGTATGGAAAGAGAGAATCGAGTGAGAGAAACAGTGATAAAGGTGGTGATCGAGAGAGAGTATGCAAAGGGATGTTAGAAGCACGCGCGCCAAGCCTGTCCTGACGAGGACAGCTCCTGGGGACCCTCATGGAGGAGGTAAGTTACACAGGAGACCGCAAAGGCGCGATGGTCGGCCAATCACGGGCCGAGACGTCACAAGACAGCAGGCGTCATAGGACACAGCCAGACACGCCGTCCAATGGCGAGCGAGAGGCAGGAATGCACCCGTACATACAGACACTTACTACCTCCTCGCTCTGAAAGTCTTTCTCATTCACACGCTGGTACTATTATCACTACTGTTGATATAAAATATAACCCGTTGTCACAGACGAAAACAAAGACCACCACTGGACTGTCTGTGACAATGCGATTACTAGAAAAGCAAGAACAACATTCTCTGATAACTGTAGCCCATTTCGATGTCCCTGGCGAGCGCTAGTGGCTAACGAGAGGCGATTCTGCCAACGCTGGTAGACGTCACACCCCGCCCAATATATGGGACGCTCAACATTAGGCGAGCACCATATCTGACAAGGCAGAATGCCGACAAGACCCGCCACACTTAGCCACTCCACCAGAAATAAAATGCAAAGCTCAATCTTAAATAAAACAACATATTAGCATAAAGAAAATCTTGCAACCCCTCCCAAACACAATAGTATAATTTACTAGTGGCCCCTCCATCATTGACGAACATGCCTATTACATAAGGCATCCTCTTCAAACACTAATCCGCCGTAGTTTTGAATCTACCGCGCAGAGCATTTAAAAACTGAGGAGCCTTCATCATGAGCGCACGCGACCTCACTCATGGCTTCAGTCATTATGAATTGGGTTCTCACTACGAAAAAACTTCGTAAAAAATAAAAACAAAAAGAAAATAAGAATAACTATCTAATAAGCTTTCCATCATATCGTGGATGTACTTGTGTGGATCTCTGACCAGACGCTGATTCAGGCGTCATTCCTCCTTCTCTGCTCTGCGATCAGCCTGCCCGGACGTGCCTCCCCACGCTCCGCTAGTTCCGCATTCGTTGCGTCCCTAGTGAGTTTTTTCTCATTTGTTTACTCCAGGATGTATCGAGTAAGGTTAGGATAGGCGTAGCAGGAGTGTCCTGGGCTGGTTGCCCGCAGTGCAGTGTATTTTGGGTCGAGTGTATGGGGCATCTATTTCGGATGTACCCTCGTGGTCCCGTTGTGGACATGTGAACTTTTTCACAGTTGAGTTAGTTTGTGATGCAGGCGGCTTTCACTACGCGTTATTATTGCTGCCTTTTATCTTTCTGATGAGGTAAGCTTTGTTTTCTGACGTTCCCAGCGTATTTTTCTTCACTTGGTGAAGTTTTTTCTGGGTCCCGAGTCAGTCTTCCCTTTGTCGGAAGTATTTGCTACGGTGGTGTGTTGGCGGTGGTTCCTGTTGTGATATTTCCAGTGTTTGTGTATATTTCAACATTTATTATGCCGTCTACCTAGGCCTAGCCAGCCGCTCGTAGCTTTGCCACATGTACTAGTGTTATTGTTTATTATTTATAAATATGCCCTACTGTGTCATGTGTATCCGGGTTTTAGTTGTGTATTGGCTAATTCCTCGGACTATAATTGTTTCCTGGTTTAGTTGTGTATTGGCTAATTCCACGGATTATTGAGTGACTTTGGGTTTGTCGTGCGTGGCTCTCCTCGTGTCTCTTGTTTGTTCAGATGGTGTCTGTTCAGGGTGGGTTTCCTTCCGGCGGGTTTTTTCTCGGTTTCACCATGAAAATCCCGGCCGAGAGCCGTGTTGGGCCACACGTGGTTGTTAACACTGGCTTGTTTCCCCGGCGTTGGGGTGTCTGTGGCTCTCCAGGACTGCGTCTCTGTGGGTGCCTGGTTTCAGGCCTCCTTTGATTCCCGGCGGGATGGCTGTACCCATCTATAAAACGTTGTTCATGCGGACATACGTTATATAGTTTTTCTACCCGGTTTTACAAAAACCACATGAAAAACCTAGCTGTTGTTTTAGGCTTTCCTCCCCGGCGATCTTTTACAAAGAAGTGGGGACAGGAACTTATGGGGTTAACGTTTGGACATCTCACCCGGCGGGTGTACCTGGGTAGGGTGGGATGAACGACTTATGTCTTTCAGTTAGTTAACCAATCCATTTTTAAGTGATACTATGTGTATCGCCGCCTTTACACATACGGCGATTGAAGGTTCAATTAGGTTAATATCGATTCTTCACACCCGGCGGGTGCTCCTAGGTGGAGGAACTAAGGAATTTACAAAATTCGATTTCGATTTAACCACTTAATTTAGTGATACAATTAGGTATCGCCGCCTTCAAACTTACGGCGATCTTTTGTGACAATTCGTTAGACATCAGATCTCGTATCATCCTGCCCTGTGCTATTCTACTAAAATATTTCAAATATTATGGGGGGTTGCTTTGTTACAAAATTGAATCTTGAGACAGTCACCACCACCAAGAGACTATAAGCGCCATGCTGGACCGTTATATTATATCAGAGGGTATTCTTCACTTTCTTTAACAAATGATTTGTTTAGATATTCTGAACCCCGCCGCGTAGCGAGCTGTGTTCGTTGTGTCATTACATCTCGTTACCCGACAGATTATTAACACTTGTGTGCGAACATGTTGGGTTAACCTTATGAGCATTAATTCCTGGAAATTTTCTTTTTTTCCAGAGCTGAGCTCCGGCGGACCAGTACAGACCCGGCGGTAGTTTTCTCCCACCAGTCTCTGTCATGGCTACCGTGGCCCCAGTTTTTGCTTTGTGCACTACCCCTGCTTGTGCTGGTATCCCTATTTTTGCGCATACCCGTTGCATAAGGTGTGTTAAATGTCTAGACCGTTCAAGGGGTCTCTGGGTTATGCGTAATTGTTCTTTTTGCTCCCAATTAGCTGTAAAGGTCCTTTGTGATAATGATAAGACCGCGGCGGTAGCGTTGAGAGAGGTCAGGCAACAGATGTCAGCCTACACTACCATTGTTGCGCATAAATCACTTCAATGTGACAACGTCCCACTTTGGGATAGATTGCTCTCCGAACACCCTCCCCCTAAACGTTCCTCTAGAGTCATGAGTATTAAGCCGGCGGAGACTGGTCAGGGTTCTGTATCTTCTGCTGCTACACCTAAACGCCCAAGAGAGCCTACACCCCCGGTATCCGCCTTCCGGCGTCTCGGGCAGATCTCGGTCTAGGTCTCCTCTTAGACACCAGTCATCTAGTCGTGCCTCTTCACCGGCGAGTAAGAAGAGTAGGACGGAAGGTTCCACCAGTGGTCACGGCGAGGAATCCTCCAGATCTAAGAATAGTTCGCGGTCACACCGTAGCCATAAATCCTCCAAAAAGGATTCACATAAACGGAAGTCCTCTCGACATTCACCAACTTCTAGTGCATCTCATCGTACCTCTACCCCAGACAGAGTTTGTGTTAAGGCCCAAGAGTCCAGTGCAGCGCCTGTCCCAAAAGAGGATTTGCCACTTAATATTTTAACCCTGGAATTGGAAAGTTCAGGGGGTTCAGTAATTGAGAATGTTTCAGACTCTAAGAGAGCGTAGGCCAGGGCCTCGGTTTGGCGGTTTGCTCAACCAGGGTCTGACCACCCACATCCGACTCAAACGAGTCACACAGTAGCCGATGTCCACAGGGACGCGGCGATCCCATCCTCTATCCCAGACTTATCTTGGCAACAAGGTACCCCTGCCTCGGCGGGGTCTTCTCAGGAGGATCAGGAGGAGAAAGACGAAGTTTCAATAATTTCGGAGATGGAAGGACAAGGGTCAGGCTCAGGCTTGGACGCCGCACAGGATACTAATGATTCACCTGTAAGTTCTTCATCAAACCAGTTTGTTACGGCACAGGAAATTAATGGGCTGCTTACTCATGCTTTATCTAAATTTTTTGGCCAACAACAGGAAAACCCCACAATGGACTTGGGGGCTCCCACGACAAGTTCTACGGTACGGCCTCTGATGACTTCGATTGATTTATCTAAGATCCCTAACCCTCCCACTCTGTTAACCTCAGGGATCACTAGGCCTGCTACGGCGGCATTGACAACTTCAAATGTCAGGGTCATAACGGATGTCAATCCACCCCCTCTAGACAAAGCGCCTCTTAGAAAGGTAGCTATGCCCTTACTTTATGGGCCAGACGAGTCATGGGTTCTTTTGAACCCCTCTAAACCAGAGCTTGCCCAACCTACCTTGTCAGGGGAACTCCCGGTACCGCGTGAGTGGGTCATCCAGGGCAATAAGTCAAAGAAATTAAGGGCCGTGGATACTTTGGGTAATGTTCTGGATGTAAACATCAAGGCTATACCTAGTTATTATCACCAAGATTATTTTGTGTATGCTTCTAAGCCTGCTTTACCCCCTGCCTCAGCTTCAAAACTATTTTCAGACTCTAAGCTGGATGGGTTTAATGATATTAAGACTCTGTCAGCTCTCACTCCTGAACTAGATTTACAGACCGTCACAGACGACGCAGCTAATCCAGTTTTGAAGGTGGGACAGTTGGGACCAGGACCTTGGGTTGATTGGGAGGTAGAGGCTCAAAACTTTGCAACCACTTTCACTTCTAAATCTTCCCACCAGATCCCTCAAGATACTCATTCATGGTTCTCCATGCCGGTGGGTTCTGCCGGCGGAGTCCCGTCAGCTTTGTTTTCATTTCTAGCTGCCCCTAAGATTAATCTTTGTGAGCTGAAGGACCCGTTCACTACCCCTACCCCTACTCACCTAGACAGAGAATTTAGGCTACGGGGAAAAGCTTTTCGCCTGTTCTCGCAGTACATAGTATCTCAGCAGGTGGCTAAGTCTGTACTACGGTCCACTCAGGCAATCGCAGATGCGGATGCTCGAACATCGGTTGAGTTATCCCGGCGACTGATTCTTCAGTCGTCAATCCAATCCTTGGGTGACATACGTACCGCCTTGCTTGAGGCGGTACGAGCACGACAAGATCTTAGGATGTCGTTAGTTCGCAAGCTACCTGATCGCATTGCTAATCAGGTGGTTATGTCACCAGTGCTTACTCCCTCTTTAATGACCCCTGAAGTGTGGCGAACGGTGTTCAATATGGCACAGGCCGTTAAGCACAGTCCCACCCCTTCTAAGAAACCTGCATTTAACTTCCCCAAACCCAGGCCTACTACTAAAGCTCAGCCAGGGGGATCTAAACCTTTTCTTCCGCCTAAGTCCTCCCACTCCCCCCAGGGTCAGTACAGGCATAGACAGAGTAGGTTTTCAGGTCAGAGAGGACGCGGCCAGAATAAACCAGGTCAGGGCCAGTCTTCGGCCAACACCAGCCAGCCGGCAAAGCGTCCAGCACCACCAACCCCACCATCAAAAAACTAAAGTCTCTCTCACTCCCGGTGCCTACCTTAAGGCCGGAGGAACCGAGGGTAGTACAGCCGGCGAACCCTTGTCTGCTAACTGGGTCGTTCCGAACGTGTCACCAAGCATGGCCGTTAAACACTTGGGCACGGATGGTGGCACGCAAAGGCATCACTTGGCAGTGGCTCCGGCGACCTCGATTACGTCAGCCGACAACGGCGAATTTTGTTTCTTTAGAGGTGGAGTCACTAGCCCAGGAAATGATTGCCAAGAATGTCATCATCCCGGTCCCACCAAATTACCCTGTATTCACGTCCAAACTATTTTTGGTTCCCAAAAGGGACAGTGTTCAGATGAGGCCGGTCGTAGACCTGTCTTATCTGAATCTTCACATTCACAACGAATCTTTCAGAATGTTAACAGTACACCAAATCAGGCTAACACTTCCACCGGGAGGTTGGATGTGTTCACTAGACCTGACAGACGCCTATTGGCACGTATCGGTCAACAAAAGATTTCAAAGGTTTTTGGCCTTACGGATCAGGCACCAAAATTTTGTTTTTCAGAGGATGCCGTTCGGCTTGAACCTAGCACCTCGATTATTCACAAAACTAGTCCGGCAAGCCCTGATGCCATTGTTAAAACAAGGGATCAGAGTGTTGTGGTATCTAGACGACTGGCTGGTGGTGGCAGAGACACAACAATTATGCATAAAACATGTCAATATCATTTTAAATCATGTCAAAACTCTAGGCTTCAAGGTAAATCTGGTAAAGTCAAACCTTGTTCCCTCACGAGTAATTCAGTGGATAGGGCTGGTCTGGGACACCGCCGCTCTCACTCTGAGTCAGAGTGTGGACAATCGCAACAGGTTTCGCAGGAAACTGTTCAGGTTTCTTCACAGTCTGACTACGACGCGAAGGGTCTGGGAGTCTCTGGTCGGCTCTCTCAACTGGATTCAACTAACTGTCAAGTTGGGCCGGTTGAAAGTAAAACGATTAATATTGGAAGGCAACAAATATTTCCCGCTCTTACCAGCGGGAAAATTATGGCCCATCCCGAAATTAATCCACACCTTACTAGCGGTCTGGGCGAAGAGGGAAACATTGCACTCAATAATGTCATGGACCTCTCCTCCACCAACGGTATGGGTAGACACGGATGCGTCAGGCACAATAGGGTGGGGATTTCAGTCAAATCAGGGGCACCAGGGTCAGGGGCTTTGGTCCCACTTAGAAATCTCTCACATCAATGTCAAAGAATTACTAGTCCCCTTGTACAGTAAACTTCCGTTAATCCGAAGGGCAGCGGACCGGCTCTCGTTCGGATTAGTGGATTTTTCGGATTATCGGACTTTACCCCTATGAACCTGTGTATGACGAAAACATTGAGACATTAGGCCACCCAAATGACACAATGGTGCACACACACATATCATATGTTCATGAAATCACTTCAAAAGTTTACCATTGTCATTGTAGCCTATTAACTACTTCAAAACATTCAGATTAATGGTCAAAGGAATCTGCTGATATAAACGTCTTCTTCTTCTTCCGTCTACTAGCGAGTTTGTCTTGCTCTTGAAGATCAGATGTGGTTCGGGAAGTAATGCCTTAACAACGGCACTTCCCTGAGAGGTTCTTGTAATTTCCTTTGGGATTTTCCTTTTGTGACGTGCTCTGTTATATTATATTGTATTGAAAGCACCCTTGTCTTGTTGTCTTGAAAGCACCCTTGGGATGCTCCGATAACTGAACTATAAATAGTAGCGTATCGGAACATCCAAAGGTGCGTTTTCAAGCTCAAGACTAATACGTCCAAAGGTGCGTTTTCAAGCTCAAGACTGAATGCGCTTGCAGAAAATGCGGTGCAAGCCAGTAGCGCATCGGAGCGTCCCAAGGATGCGTTCAAGAGCAAAACAAACTCTCTAGCAGACGATGTGGAAGAAGAAGAAGACGAAGGTGTTTACGATTATATCAGTAGCTTCCTTTGACCATTAATCTGAATGTTTTGAAGTAGATAATAGGCTACAATGACGATGGTAAACTTTTAAAGTGAATTCATGAACATATGATATGTGTGTGCTCCATTATGTGTCATTTGAGTGGCCTAATGCCTCAAAAAGGGGACTTTGGGACTTCTTGAAATTCGGACCATCGGGTGAATTCGGATTTGGCCTCAAATTGAAAAATTCGGACTATTGGGAGATTCGAATCATCGGTCGTCGGATTAACGGACTTTTACTGTATTTCCTTCAGGCTCACGGCCCGGCGTTACGGGGCAAGTCGGTGGCCTTCAGAATGGACAATCTGAATGCAGTCCACTGTATTCAGAAACAAGGGTCAACGAGGTCAAGGAAGTTGCTAAACGTGTCGGAAGAGATTTTTGCTCTAGCCAACAGTCTAGATATTTATCTTCACGCATCTTATCTCCCAGGCGTAGCGAACGTCTGGGCAGACTCCTGGGCAGACTGGTCATCCTCCTTTCGGGACTTCGGTGAGACTTTTTCTATTGCACTAGACATATCGAAAGCCTTCGATAGAGTCTGGCATAAATCTTTAATTTCTAAACTACCCTCCTTCGGTTTCTATCCCTCCATCTGTGCCTTTGTCTCTAATTTCCTTTCTGGCCGTTCCATAGCTGCGGTTGTGGACGGCCATTGTTCACTTCCTCACCCTATAAACTCCGGTGTTCCTCAGGGCTCTGTCCTATCTCCTATTCTCTTTCTAATTTTTATAAATGATCTCCTTAACTGTACCTTAATTCCCATCCATTCATACGCAGACGACTCAACCTTACACTACTCCATTAGTTTTTCAGAACGCCCCAACCAGCAATCCCTCAACGACAAACGTAATGAAGCCATAGAACTCTTAAATTCTGATCTAAATACTATTTCAATTGGGGCAGAGAAAACCTTGTTAACTTTAATGCTTCCAAAACCCAATTTCTCCATCTATCTACCCGTCAGGATCTCCCAGCGGACTATCCCTTATTCTTCAACAATACAAAAATCAACCCTTCATCTTCTCTCAATATTCTTGGTGTCTCTTTTTCTTCTGCTCTCATTTGGAAGGACCATATTACCAGTCTTGCTAAGGCAGCCTCCCAGAAGCTGGGTGTGCTCAACCGCCTTAGGGGGTTCTTTTCCCCTGCACAGCTTCTTGCTCTGTACAGTGGCATAGTGCGCCCTTGTATTGAGTATTGTTCACATGTGTGGGGAGGTTCCTCTCACACCGCTCTCCTAGACAAAGTTGAAAGGAAGGCCTTTCGTATCATTAACTCCCGTCCACTCACCAACTCTCTGCAATCTCTCTCTCTCCGCCGCAATGTTGCATCTCTCTCGCTATTCTATCGCTACTATAATAATCAGTGTTCCTCAGAGCTATCCCAGTGCATACCACCTCCTTTACGTAGGGCGCGTGGTACCCGTCTTGCAACTCAATCCCACCCCTACTCTGTGCAACTCTCCAACCCAAGAGTGAAACGTTACTCTCAAACTTTCTTCTACTCAAAATCTGAGCTCTGGAACTCTCTCCCAGAATCAGTCTTTCCCTCTTCCTATGACTTAAATTGCTTCAAACTCCGTGTGTCCAGGCATTTTGGCTCGAACGTCCCTTGATTTTGGCCCTGTCACTCTTTCAACTATGGGGGAGGCACTCGCTATAGGCAGTTATGCCTTTTGCCTCCCTCAATCACATAGAAAAAAAAAAAAAAAAAAAAGACGCTCTGTCCCGGAGACAGAGCACGACAGTAGAATGGGAGCTCAAGCAACCCATTTTCAACCTAATGATTGCAGAGCTCTCCCATCCACAAGTGGATCTTTTTGCGTCCGAGGAGACTCACAAACTCCCTCTATACCTCACCCGCCGGGCGAAAACGCCGGCAGGGGGGCCAGACGCCCTAGTGACAGACTGGAACAGATGGAGCTCCATCTATCTGTTTCCACCGCCAGATGCGTCACTAATGTGCCACGTAGTGAACAAACTACGAGATTATCGAGGCTTAGTCTCGCTAATCGCGCCCCTGTGGCCGGCGCAGTTGTGGTACCAGCAATTGAAAATGTGGTGCCCGGACCCGGTATCGCTCCCGGTCGGGTATTTCCACTTAGACACGATTGGCAACCTAGCGACCTCGCTGACTTTTGCATTATGGACATTCAGGAGGCCAAGTGGCTAGCACCATACGGTAGAGATGTGACCAATAAATTACTCAATCAATACACTCAGTCTACAAAACGACAGTATCAATCACATTGGCAAGCCTTTACTTCTTGGATCGTTAGAACAGAACAAACTGTACCCTCAGTGGCATTAGTTTTTAATTATTTTGAATTATCTGTTTGAGCAGAAACGTTTATCTGTGGTAACATTAAAAAATCACTTAACTGCGATTAGAGTGCCCTTTTTAGACCTTACGGGTCTTTCCATACCGGTAGCGGAGGAAACAGGTTTTATGAGAGCATGTTTTAAACTCCGCCCACCTCCCCGTCAGCTCATGCCTACTTGGTCTCTGGACAAAGCTTTGTCTTTGCTTCACTCTCGTCTGTACCAAAATACTGCAGACTTTGCGGTTTTCCTTTTGGCTTTGGCCACCGAAAACAGAGTGTCTGAGCTGGCGGCGATGAGCAACACACCTAATTGTCTTAGGTTTGGTAGACTTAATGAATGTATTTCCATTGCACCCTCCCCAGGTTTTGTAGCCAAGAATGAGCATAGTGCACACATGTTTTCTGAGTTCACGGTGCCGGCGTTAAAAAGGGGAAAGGTGCATCATAATCTATGTCCAGTGCAAGCTCTAACCAAATATTTGAGAGTAGCTCCTCGAAACCCCCAAGGTGCTTTATGGGTAGCAAGTACGGGTAAACGCTTACTTAAACGGCGATTAGCCTCTCTTCTGGTAGAAGTCATTAAAGAAAGTAATCCCGGCGTTGTGGGTCGGGCCCACGATTTACGCAAATGGGCAGCCTCTTTACGTTTCCTGAAAACAATTTCAACATCGCGTCCACGCAGTTGTGGGCGTCTAATCATACGTTTCTGTCTAGATACTTGTCAGTTGCTCTAGACAAACCTTCCTTACCATGTATAGCTTTAAGGCAGAGGGTCTAGGTGGCCCTGCAGTCACTTTTGTTTACTTTCACGGGAAAGTGGGGGGGGGGGGGGGGGTGCAGTCAGTTGACATAGGACACCCTAGACCCCGCCGGAGTATGAGAGCTGTGATACAATTTAAGGTTAAAATGTGATATGAAAATTTCTCAGCGAGAAATTGTGCTAGTACAATGTTAAGTACAAAACAACGGTGTTGTTATAGTAATTTTAGCTGCGAAAGCAATTTAATATTAGAACAATGGAGTTCCTTTGCAATTTATCTCCAAGTTTATTTTGGGGTTTATTATGTGCACACTTATAACTTGTTATTTTTTGTCACCACTCGTTGAGTGGGGTGCCTTTGTAACTACAGATCTGTGTTCAGAATCTTCAGGGTTACCCATTTTTTTTGTCAGGCAGGCTTCTTTGAAGGACGCACCTGCCTGAACCCCCTTTTTCTTGTATATTTTCGGCCTACGCCGTTGTTAAATATATTTTCAAAAGTAAGAATACTATGTGGTTGTTTTTATTATCTGCTTTTCTAGAGTTATGATATGATTACGAATGTCCCCCTCCAGTCTTAGAAATCAGGCATGTTCGTCAATGATGGAGGGGCCACTAATAAATTATAGGTTTGACTCCTGTAAGGAGATAAAGAAAACCTAATATTTAGTAGTGGCCCCGTAATCATTGACGACTGGGGCCCTCCCGACCGTCCCCTTCCCATTCGTTGATGTATTGAGGATTTTGGTTTACTTGATATGTCAGTGAAGGAGGAATGACGCCTGAATCAGCGTCTGGTCAGAGATCCACACAAGTACATCCACGATATGATGGAAAGCTTATTAGATAGTTATTCTTATTTTCTTTTTGTTTTTATTTTTTACAAAGTTTTTTCGTAGTGAGAACCCAATTCATAATGACTGGAGCCATGAGTGAGGTCGCATGCGCTCATGATGAAGGCTCCTCAGTTTTTAAATGCTCTGCGCGGTAGATTCAAAACTACGGCGGATTAGTGTTTGAAGAGGATGCCTTATGTAATAGGCATGTTCGTCAATGATTACGGGGCCACTACTAAATATTAGGTTTTCTTTATCTCCTTACAGGAGTCAAACCTATAATTTAGCCTGCTATGCTCCCTGAGCGAGCTTCACAGAGCCCAGCCTACTAAGTGAAAGACAGGTTCAACTTAGGACTTTAGCTATAACATTGGCAACTTACAATTAACTATCAAAAAGAAAGAGTTTTTATGTGATTTTTTATTTAATTTTAATGTTGTGTTTGACGGCTGCTCTACAGGGGCAAGCCTGGTTTTTCTCCACTCAAACCCACACACCTGTGGTGATCTACGCCGGATCCTCCACCCTCGACAAACAGTCTGCAATCACATTCTCACAACCGGCAATATGGCGAATGTCTAGATTGTATTCTTGCAACATGAGTGACCAACGTGTCAGCCTCATATTCCGGTTGTGGAATTGGTTCAGAAATTTAAGAGGTGGTGGTCGGTGTAAATCACCACGACTGGCCCGTAGGCAGGAACATATACTTCAAAGTGCCTGAGCGCCAACACTATTGCCAGCAGTTCTTTCTCCACCACAGAGTAGTTTTTCTGAGCGGAATTAAACTTCTTGGAAAAGAAACTGACTGGATGCTCCAAACCTTCCTCGTCTGTTTGCATTAAGACGGCACAAGCCCCTACACCGCTGGCATCTGTTGCCAGCTGGAACGGTCTTTCAAAGTCAGGGGCCCTGAGGATTGGGTGAGTGCATAGTAGGTGCTTGACCAGCGAAAAAGCCCTTTCACACTCAGGTGCCCACTTGAACTTTTTCTCTTTTGCTAGCAAATCTGTCAGGGGAGCTAACACAGTAGAATAACCCCGAATGAAGCGGCGATAGTAACCGATCATGCCCAAAAATCTCATGATCTGCCGCTTGGTGGACGGCCTGGGGAACTGGTTAATAGCCTGTATCTTGTTTTTGGGGGGGGCACACCTGGCCTAACCCGACCACAAACCCAAGATACTGCACAGTTGCCCGGACAAAGTCGCACTTGCCCAGATTGACCACCAAGCTGGCCTCACTGAGCTTCCGAAACAAGGCTTCTATGTGCCTCAAAGTTGTCATCGTAGATTATAACGTCATCTAGGTAGACAGTGCAGTTAGGGATGTCAGCTACTAACTCATTCATAAGACTGGAAGGTTGCTGGGGCATTTTTAAGGCCATACGGCATCACATTGCAACGGTAGGTGTTCCCATCAACCATGTATGTAGTCGATTCCGAATCAATAAGGGAGTTTGAAAGGAATCTTGATAAAGCATGGGGAAGACAAGATTTGAAGTATGATTATAAAACAAAAATACAGAATAGTAAAAATGTTGCGTCTGCTACCGCCGCCGCCAACACCGTGAACGACCGCAGCAGTGCAAGTACTGGTACTGAGCTGGATACACAGGCATAGTTTGCCTTTTTCCAGAGGATCTACTGTAAGAAACAAACCCGCATACCCCCTTCGCCCGCTCAGACAAGGGCACCTGCCAGTAGCCTTTCACTAGGTCTACCTTAGTTAGAAACTGTGCCTTACCAATCTTGTCTACACTATCGTCAACACAGGGAAGGGGATAAGCATTGGTGGGAGTCAACCCGTTCAATCTCCGAAAGTCAATGCAGAAGCGAACCTTCCCGTCAGGCTTGGGCTGCAGAGTGACAGGAGATATCCACCTAACTGCCCCCTTCTCAATCAGCCCCCGTTCCAACATATACTCTAACTCCGCTCTGAGGGCTGGGAGTTTAATGGGTGGAATTCTGTAGGGTACTGATTTAAAGGGGGGGTGATCTCCGACGTCCATGTCATGCACCACTCGAGTTGTGAGGCCTGGATGCTCTGCAAACACAGTGGGGTATGAAGCAAACAGGCGCTGCACGGCTGCACGCTGTTGCTCAGGCAGGTGCACTAGAGCATCGTCAGCCACCTGTCTGGAGTTCCCCGCCCACTGGTCAGCAGAGACATGACACTCCCAGTTATCCTCCACCTACATACATACATACATAAAATTTTAAGACTGAGTGTTCCACACATCAGTGCAGTTTCAGTCTCTTGTCCTAATGGCGGCGTTCCAGGCAACCCTGTTAAGGGCTGCTTCACTTGTCAAGTTCTTGGATTTGAGATCGGCGCGTATAGTCCGATCCCAGGTCTTCCTCGGTCCACCCCTTGGTGCAGCTCCCTCCACAATCACAGACCTGCATTTTTTCACCCAATTGTGTTCATCCATTCTCTCCACATGTCCATACCATCTCAGTCTACTTGTACGCATCACCTCGCTAATACTCTTTATACCTAAACGTCTCCTCAGCTCAACATTTGTTATTCTATCCTGTAGCCTGGCCCCACACATCCATCTCACCATTCTCATCTCATTAGGCTCCATTCTGTTGACATCCTCTACTTTAACGGCCCATGTTTCTGAGGCATACGTCATTGCACTTCTAACACATGAGGCATACACCTTTCCCTTCAGGGGGAGAGGCATTCTTTTCATGGTCAGGATTGGCATCAATTCTCTGAACTTCCCCCAGCCACACCTAATTCTAGCAACAGTGGCAGCCTCGGCCCCACCACTGGCAGAGATGGTATCTCCTAGGTAACAAAACTTGTTCACCAGCTCCAAAGACTCATTTCCAAAATTCACAGCCACAGGATCATCACTTAACACAAGCTCGCCTTTGCACACTACGCACTCAAATTTCTCTATTTTTGACTTATCCTTCGGCAGGGGCCCCTTTATTCTACTACAGCGCTTACTGTCCTGGGCTTCACTGTCCCTCACTCCTTCTTCTCCATGACCGCTGCAGGTCAACACAGGGACAGCGAGAGGCTCAGGGGGGCACCTCACAAACTCTTTCACCAGATTCACATGGCACAGCTGATTCTTTTTACGCCTATCTGGAGTAGCCACAAGATAGTCTAGGTCAGAGATCTTTTTTACCACCTTATAAGGACCAGCGTACTTAGCAGACAACGGATGACCTGGCAGAGGTAACAGAATCAACACCTCCTGCCCCACCTTAAACTCCCGGAGTTTTGTCTTCTCATCGTACCTGTCCTTCATAAGTGCTTGCGACCCTACCAAATTCCTACCTGCCAACTCTAGGCTTCTCAGCATTCTCTCTCTACTCTTGAGGACATACTTTAACATGGAACATGGTTTTGCTGTGCCCTCCCAGATTTCTCTAACCATGTTGAGGGGGCCTCTGACCTGATGTCCGAAAACTAACTCATTGGGACTGAACCCTAGGCTTTCACCAGGTACCTCCCGAGCAGCGAATAATACATAGGGCAACCCAAGATCCCAATCCTTGCCATTCTCAACACAGTAACAATGCAGCATGCTTTTCAGAGTCGAGTGCCACCTCTCCAACACCCCTTGACTCTCTGGGTGATAGGCTGAAGAGACAACTGTACTGATACCGTGCTGCTGCATGGTCTGTTTGAAAAGATTAGAAGTAAAGTTGGACCCTTGGTCTGACTGCAATTCCTGTGGGTACCCGTACCTAGAACAGTACAATTATAGGTTTGACTCCTGTAAGGAGATAAAGAAAACCTAATATTTAGTAGTGGCCCCGTAATCATTGACGAACATGCCTATTACATAAGGCATCCTCTTCAAACACTAATCCGCCTTAGTTTTGAATCTACCGCGCAGAGCATTTAAAAACTGAGGAGCCTTCATCATGAGCGCACGCGACCTCACTCATGGCTTCAGTCATTATGAATTGGGTTCTCACTACGAAAAAACTTCGTAAAAAATAAAAACAAAAAGAAAATAAGAATAACTATCTAATAAGCTTTCCATCATATCGTGGATGTACTTGTGTGGATCTCTGACCAGACGCTGATTCAGGCGTCATTCCTCCTTCACTGACATATCAAGTAAACCAAAATCCTCAATACATCAACGAATGGGAAGGGGACGGTCGGGAGGGCCCCAGTCGTCAATGATTACGGGGCCACTACTAAATATTAGGTTTTCTTTATCTCCTTACAGGAGTCAAACCTATAATTTATTAGTGGCCCCTCCATCATTGACGAACATGCCTGATATCTAAGACTGGAGGGGGACATTCGTAATCATATCATAACTCTAGAAAAGCAGATAATAAAAACAACCACATAGTATTCTTACTTTTGAAAATATATTTAACAACGGCGTAGGCCGAAAATATACAAGAAAAAGGGGGTTCAGGCAGGTGCGTCCTTCAAAGAAGCCTGCCTGACAAAAAAAATGGGTAACCCTGAAGATTCTGAACACCGATCCGGGCACCACATTTTCAATTGCTGGTACCACAACTGCGCCGGCCACAGTGGCGCGATTAGCGAGACTAAGCCTCGATAATCTCGTAGTTTGTTCACTACGTGGCACATTAGTGACGCATCTGGCGGTAGAAACAGATAGATGGAGCTCCATCTGTTCCAGTCTGTCACTAGGGCGTCTGGCCCCCCTGCCGGCGTTTTCGCCCGGCGGGTGAGGTATATAGGGAGTTTGTGAGTCTCCTCGGACGCAAAAAGATCCACTTGTGGATGGGAGAGCTCTGCAATCATTAGGTTGAAAATGGGTTGCTTGAGCTCCCATTCTACTGTCGTGCTCTGTCTCCGGGACAGAGCGTCTGCCCAGACGTTCGCTACGCCTGGGAGATAAGATGCGTGAAGATAAATATCTAGACTGTTGGCTAG
The DNA here is from genome assembly GCA_032716605.1 of Paralithodes platypus. NCBI lineage: Eukaryota > Metazoa > Arthropoda > Malacostraca > Decapoda > Lithodidae > Paralithodes > Paralithodes platypus. The sequence goes on along the minus strand of CM064514.1, from coordinate 2,577,526 downwards.
AGCAAAAATCTCTTCCGACACGTTTAGCAACTTCCTTGGCCTCGTTGACCCTTGTTTCTGAATACAGTGGACTGCATTCAGATTGTCCATTCTGAAGGCCACCGACTTGCCCCGTAACGCCGGGCCGTGAGCCTGAAGGAAATACAAGGGGACTAGTAATTCTTTGACATTGATGTGAGAGATTTCTAAGTGGGACCAAAGCCCCTGACCCTGGTGCCCCTGATTTGACTGAAATCCCCACCCTATTGTGCCTGACGCATCCGTGTCTACCCATACCGTTGGTGGAGGAGAGGTCCATGACATTATTGAGTGCAATGTTTCCCTCTTCGCCCAGACCGCTAGTAAGGTGTGGATTAATTTCGGGATGGGCCATAATTTTCCCGCCGGTAAGAGCGGGAAATATTTGTTGCCTTCCAATAGTAATCGTTTTACTTTCAACCGGCCCAACTTGACAGTTAATTGAATCCAGTTGAGAGAGCCGACCAGAGACTCCCAGACCCTTCGCGTCGTAGTCAGACTGTGAAGAAACCTGAACAGTTTCCTGCGAAACCTGTTGCGATTGTCCACACTCTGACTCAGAGTGAGAGCGGCGGTGTCCCAGACCAGCCCTATCCACTGAATTACTCGTGAGGGAACAAGGTTTGACTTTACCAGATTTACCTTGAAGCCTAGAGTTTTGACATGATTTAAAATGATATTGACATGTTTTATGCATAATTGTTGTGTCTCTGCCACCACCAGCCAGTCGTCCAGATACCACAACACTCTGATCCCTTGTTTTAACAATGGCATCAGGGCTTGCCGGACTAGTTTTGTGAATAATCGAGGTGCCAGGTTCAAGCCGAACGGCATCCTCTGAAAAACAAAATTTTGGTGCCTGATCCGTAAGGCCAAAAACCTTTGAAATCTTTTGTTGACCGATACGTGCCAATAGGCGTCTGTCAGGTCTAGTGAACACATCCAACCTCCCGGTGGAAGTGTTAGCCTGATTTGGTGTACTGTTAACATTCTGAAAGATTCGTTGTGAATGTGAAGATTCAGATAAGACAGGTCTACGACCGGCCTCATCTGAACACTGTCCCTTTTGGGAACCAAAAATAGTTTGGACGTGAATACAGGGTAATTTGGTGGGACCGGGATGATGACATTCTTGGCAATCATTTCCTGGGCTAGTGACTCCACCTCTAAAGAAACAAAATTCGCCGTTGTCGGCTGACGTAATCGAGGTCGCCGGAGCCACTGCCAAGTGATGCCTTTGCGTGCCACCATCCGTGCCCAAGTGTTTAACGGCCATGCTTGGTGACACGTTCGGAACGACCCAGTTAGCAGACAAGGGTTCGCCGGCTGTACTACCCTCGGTTCCTCCGGCCTTAAGGTAGGCACCGGGAGTGAGAGAGACTTTAGTTTTTTTATGGTGGGGTTGGTGCTGGACGCTTTGCCGGCTGGCTGGTGTTGGCCGAAGACTGGCCCTGACCTGGTTTATTTTGGCCGCGTCCTCTCTGACCTGAAAACCTACTCTGTCTATGCCTGTACTGACCCTGGGGGGAGTGGGAGGACTTAGGCGGAAGAAAAGGTTTAGATCCCCCTGGCTGAGCTTTAGTAGTAGGCCTGGGTTTGGGGAAGTTAAATGCAGGTTTCTTAGAAGGGGTGGGACTGTGCTTAACGGCCTGTGCCATATTGAACACTGTTCGCCACACTTCAGGGGTCATTAAAGAGGGAGTAAGCACTGGTGACATAACCACCTGATTAGCAATGCGATCAGGTAGCTTGCGAACTAACGACATACGAAGATCTTGTCGTGCTCGTACCGCCTCAAGCAAGGCGGTACGTATGTCACCCAAGGATTGGATTGACGACTGAAGAATCAGTCGCCGGGATAACTCAACCGATCTTCGAGCATCCGCATCTGCGATTGCCTGAGTGGACCGTAGTAAAGACTTAGCCACCTGCTGAGATACTATGTACTGCGAGAACAGGCGAAAAGCTTTTCCCCGTAGCCTAAATTCTCTGTCTAGGTGAGTAGGGGTAGGGGTAGTGAACGGGTCCTTCAGCTCACAAAGATTAATCTTAGGGGCGGCTAGAAATGAAAACAAAGCTGACGGGACTCCGCCGACAGAACCCACCGGCATGGAGAACCATGAATGAGTATCCTGAGGTATCTGGTGGGAAGATTTAGAAGTGAAAGTGGTTGCAAAGTTTTGAGCCTCTACCTCCCAATCTACCCAAGGTCCTGGTCCCAACTGTCCCACCTTCAAAACTGGATTAGCTGCGTCGTCTGTGACGGTCTGTAAATCTAGTTCAGGAGTGAGAGCTGACAGAGTCTTAATATCATTAAACCCATCCAGCTTAGACCAGTCTGAAAATAGTTTTGAAGCTGAGGCAGGGGGTAAAGCAGGCTTAGAAGCATACACAAAATAATCTTGGTGATAATAACTAGGTATAGCCTTGATGTTTACGTCCAGAACATTACCCAAAGTATCCACGGCCCTTAATTTCTTTGACTTATTGCCCTGGATGACCCACTCACGCGGTACCGGGAGTTCCCCTGACAAAGTAGGTTGGGCAAGCTCTGGTTTAGAGGAGTTCAAAAGAACCCATGACTCGTCTGGCCCATAAAGGAAGGGCATAGCTACCTTTCTAAGAGGCGCTTTGTCTAGAGGGGGTGGATTGACATCCGTTATGACCCTGACATTTGAAGTTGTCAATGCCGCCGTAGCAGGCCTAGTGATCCCTGAGGTTAACAGAGTGGGAGGGTTAGGGATCTTAGATAAATCAATCGAAGTCATCAGAGGCCGTACCGTAGAACTTGTCGTGGGAGCCCCCAAGTCCATTGTGGGGTTTTCCTGTTGTTGGCCAAAAAATTTAGATAAAGCATGAGTAAGCAGCCCATTAATTTCCTGTGCCGTAACAAACTGGTTTGATGAAGAACTTACAGGTGAAGCATTAGTATCCTGTGCGGCGTCCAAGCCTGAGCCTGACCCTTGTCCTTCCATCTCCGAAATTATTGAAACTTCGTCTTTCTCCTCCTGATCCTCCTGAGAAGACCCCGCCGAGGCAGGGGTACCTTGTTGCCAAGATAAGTCTGGGATCGCCGCGTCCCTGTGGACATCGGCTACTGTGTGACTCGTTTGAGTCGGACGTGGGTGGTCAGACCCTGGTTGAGCAAACCGCCAAACACCGAGGCCCTGGCCTACGCTCTCTTGAGAGTCTGAAACATTCTCAATTACTGAACCCCCTGAACTTTCCAATTCCAGGGTTAAAATATTAAGTGGCAAATCCTCTTTTGGGACAGGCGCTGCACTGGACTCTTGGGCCTTAACACAAACTCTGTCTGGGGTAGAGGTACGATGAGATGCACTAGAAGTTGGTGAATGTCGAGAGGACTTCCGTTTATGTGAATCCTTTTTGGAGGATTTATGACTACGGTGTGACCGCGAACTATTCTTAGATCTGGAGGAATCCTCGCCATGACCACTGGTGGAACCTTCCGTCCTACTCTTCTTACTCACCGGTGAAGAGGCACGACTAGATGACTGGTGTCTAAGAGGAGACCTAGACCGGGATCTCGCCCGAGACGAGGAGGCGGATACCGGGGGTGTAGGCTCTCTTGGGCGTTTAGGTGTAGCCGCAGAAGATACAGAACCCTGACCAGTCTCCGCCGGCTTAATACTCGTGACTCTAGAGGAACGTTTAGGGGGAGGGTGTTCGGAGAGCAATCTATCCCAAAGTGGGACGTTGTCACATTGAAGTGATTTATGCGCAACAATGGTAGTGTAGGCTGACATCTGTTGCCTAACCTCTCTCAACGCTACCGCCGCGGTCTTATCATTATCACAAAGGACCATTATAGCTAATTGGGAGCAAAAAGAACAATTACGCATAACCCAGAGACCCCTTGAACGGTCTAGACATTTAACACACCTTATGCAACGGGTATGCGCAAAAATAGGGATACCAGCACAAGCAGGGGTAGTGCACAAAGCAAAAACTGGGGCCACGGTAGCCATGACAGAGACTGGTGGGAGAAAACTACCGCCGGGTCTGTATTGGTCCGCCGGAGCTCAGTTCTGGAAAAAAAGAAAATTTCCAGGAATTAATGCTCATAAGGTTAACCCAACATGTTCGCACACAAGTGTTAATAACCCGCCGGGTAACGAGATGTAATGACACAACGAACACAGCTCGCTACGCGGCGGGGTTCAGAATATCTAAACAAATCTTTTGTTAAAGAAAGTGAAGAATACCCTCTGATATAATATAACGGTCCAGCATGGCGCTTATAGTCTCTTGGTGGTGGTGACTGTCTCAAGATTCAATTTTGTAACAAAGCAACCCCCCATAAAGACGCCGGCCCTTGAAATATTTTAGTAGAATAGCACAGGGCAGGATGATACGAGATCTGATGTCTAACGAATTGTCACAAAAGATCGCCGTAAGTTTGAAGGCGGCGATACCTAATTGTATCACTAAATTAAGTGGTTAAATCGAAATCGAATTTTGTAAATTCCTTAGTTCCTCCACCTAGGAGCACCCGCCGGGTGAGAAGAATCGATATATAACCTAATTGAACCTTCAATCGCCGTAAGAGTAAAGGCGGCGATACACATAGTATCACTTAAAATGGATTGGTTAACTAACTGAAAGACATAAGTCGTTCATCCCACCCTACCCAGGTACACCCCCCGGGTGAGATGTCCAAACGTTAACCCCATAAGTTCCTGTCCCCACTTCTTTGTAAAAGATCGCCGGGGAGGAAAGCCTAAAACAACAGCTAGGTTTTTCATGTGGTTTTTGTAAAACCGGGTAGAAAAACTACATAACGTATGTCCGCATGAACAACGTTTTATAGATGGGAACAGCCATCCCGCCGGGAATCAAAGGAGGCCTGAAACCAGGCACCCACAGAGACGCAGTCCTGGAGAGCCACAGACACCCCAACGCCGGGGAAACAAGCCAGTGTTAACAACCACGTGTGGCCCAACACGGCTCGCGGCCGGGATTTTCATGGTGAAACCGAGAAAAAACCCGCCGGAAGGCAACCCACCCTGAACAGACACCATCTGAACAAACAAGAGACACGAGGAGAGCCACGCACGACAAACCCAAGGTCACTCAATAATCCGTGGAATTAGCCAATACACAACTAAACCAGGAAACAATTATAGTCCGAGGAATTAGCCAATACACAACTAAAACCCGGATACACATGACACAGTAGGGCATATTTATAAATAATAAACAATAACACTAGTACATGTGGCAAAGCTACGAGCGGCTGGCTAGGCCTAGGTAGACGGCATAATAAAAGTTGAAATATACACAAACACTGGAAATATCACAACAGGAACCACCGCCAACACACCACCGTAGCAAATACTTCCGACCAAGGGAAGACTGACTCGGGACCCAGAAAAAACTTCACCAAGTGAAGAAAAATACGCTGGGAACGTCAGAAAACAAAGCTTACCTCATCAGAAAGATAAAAGGCAGCACTAAATAACGCGTAGTGAAAGCCGCCTGCATCACAAACTAACTCAACTGTGAAAAAGTTCACATGTCCACAATGGGACCACGAGGGTACATCCGAAATAGATGCCCCATACACTCGACCCAAAATACACTGCACTGCGGGCAACCAGCCCAGGACACTCCTGCTACGCCTATCCTAACCTTACTCGATACATCCTGGAGTAAACAAATGAGAAAAAACTCACTAGGGACGCAACGAATGCGGAACTAGTGGAGCGTGGGGAGGCACGTCCGGGCAGGCTGAACGCAGAGCAGAGAAGGAGGAATGACGCCTGAATCAGCGTCTGGTCAGAGATCCACACAAGTACATCCACGATATGATGGAAAGCTTATTAGATAGTTATTCTTATTTTCTTTTTGTTTTTATTTTTTACGAAGTTTTTTCGTAGTGAGAACCCAATTCATAATGACTGAAGCCATGAGTGAGGTCGCGTGCGCTCATGATGAAGGCTCCTCAGTTTTTAAATGCTCTGCGCGGTAGATTCAAAACTACGGCGGATTAGTGTTTGAAGAGGATGCCTTATGTAATAGGCATGTTCGTCAATGATGGAGGGGCCACTAATAAATAGTAAGTTACGAACAACAGTCTTAGCAGTACCATTTCGCATGAGGTATGCATCCGGATAACGAGTGGCAACATCCATAATTGTGAGGAGGAACTTGTTGCCTGCACTAGTAGGGGGTAGAGGGCCAACCATGTCGATTATAACCTTACTGAATGGTGGCCCGATTACAGGAATAGGGTGTAACGGAGCCTTGGGAATACACTGGTTTGGTTTACCTACTGTCTGGCAGGTACTGCACATTGCCACCCATGACGCCACATGTGCCTTCATACCTGGCTACCAAAACAATTTCGCCAATGCTGCTACCGTCTTACGTACACCCAAATGCCCTGCCAACGGTACATGATGCGCCAACCTCAATAGGCTATCACGGCACACACTAGGCACTACCAACTGGTCAACCACTCTCGACCCACCCTCCCAACTCCGTCTGGGATCTAGAAAACGCCTGCACAATATGCCCTCCACACGAAAGAAGTCCCCCGGCTTTGCATCCCCGTCCTCATCAAGTTCAATCGCACCGTTACTACACTTCTGAAGCTCAGGATCATCTATCTGCAGCCGACAGATATCCGAAGGAGCCAATCTATCTAAGTGCTCCCGGAGCAACTTATGGCCTCCCCCGATACTGGACTGTTCGATCCTATCTTGCTTAAGTGTGTAACGTTGCTGTCTCGGAGTTTTCTCACGCCCTACCTCCTCACCAAGTGTGACAGGTTCTGGGGCCACTCCGGACCTAAACATTGGTGCTAATACTGAGTCGCCAAGAAGAGCCGCTGGATCAAAACTCAAAACTTCTCCCAACTTTAGCTTTCTCCTTCCGACCGTTCCTCCGCTGGTCTAGAGACTGAGGAATAGGCTGTGACACCTTAGATGCACGAGATCGGGTGACAACACAAGCCATCTGCTGTAATTGACACCTCGACCAACTCCTGCCCCTCCCTACTCACGTCGGCCGCCCTCTCGGCAACGACTAAGGGTGGAATCTCAGCAGTAGGCACCGCAAAGTCGTTGCTGAGAAGAAGGTCGACGCCCTCTACTGGCAGTTTCTCTACGATTCCAACATCTATCTCTCGTGTCACACCATCAACCTCCAGCTCCACTCGAACCAACGGGTATGACCGTGTAGCATTAATACCCTGCACCACAACTACCCGTGCCGCATTTATAGGTTGGCATGTAAAGTTTTTCATCAGAGTCTGGGATGCACCTGTATCACGCAACAACTCCAACCCATGCTTGCAACCAGCCCAACTCACGCAGCCACGCCCTCTATGGTCGCAAAAAGCATCGCGGACAGGTTTCGAGCCTTCCGGACACTCCTTCACTGGCTGTGCCCCCGCATCTGACATATCATCCCGGGTAAACGCAGAAGACCTCAGAGACACCCCAATGGTGCTAGCCAAAGACACGACTGCTGCAGGTTGGTTACTAGGGCAGGAACGTGCAAAATGCCCCTTTTTATGACACTTAAAACACTCTACTTCACCCTTGGACTTCCCCTGAGGTGGGGAAGGGCCCTGACCTTTCTTAACCGGGACGGTTTTTGGTTTGTGATCAAAATTAGTATCATTGCTCTTACTTTTGTTATTAAATGTTGCATCACTGACTCAGGGGGGTGGAGTGTTGCGCTCCTTGTTAACTGCATCGATCCGTTGTACAGACCCGCACCCACGAATCAGCGATGATCTCAGGTCAGCCAACTCAGCTGCCTCTTGTAGAGTTTTTGGATGTTTCTCTTTGAGGTTCAAAGTCAGGTCGCCGGCTGTGCATTTAAAAATTCCTCTAGAAGGAATAACTGCTCAAGCTCTTCGAACGTCGTCACCTTCTCTGACCTCAGCCAATTTCTCAAAGCATCAGACAGTTCCTGGGCATGTTCTAGAAAAGTGCACTCACGACCCTTTGTAACACCCCGAAACTTCAACCTATATGTCTCTGGTTGTAACTCGTACGCCCGCAGAACAGCTTCCTTCAATACCTCATAATCGATGCAAGACTCCAAGGGCAACGCATCATATGCCTTGAGTCCTTTGCCAACCAACCTAGAGGAAACAATGGCTGCCCACTTAACCTCGGGCCATTGGTGCTCCCGGCACTTCTTCTCAAAACGCAGGAAAAACTCGGTGACACCCGACTCGTCAAATGCAGGGACTAACTTAAGAAGGTGCGATAAAGACTGAGCAAGACCTCGATTCCCAGAACCGAGACGCTGCCCTGCCGACTCCACCCGAGACTTCTCAAGCTCTATGTCTGCACAGTACAGTACTTCGTAGCCTCAACCTGAAGCTCAGCCTCACGTATGGTCTTTCTCTCCTCAGCCTGAATCCTAAGCTCATATTCCCGCTGCTGCTGCTGCTGCCTGAGCTCAGCCTCATACTTTCGTTGCTCGAGCTCAGCCTCATGCTTTCGCTGCTCGAGTTTGGCGAGTTCGAGCTGAAACAACATCTCGGAAGACAAACCCTGAGGAGGGGGTGCTACTATTGGGGACCCACCCCGTGAATCACCTAGAGGCATACCCAACCGCCAGCGGGCATCGGCCTGCGGGAACGTACCCGGTTCTGGAGCCCGAGGGGGCGCCATGATAGGAGTCGAGTGGAATGGGGGCTGGGCAGAAGGTGCCCCAGCTCCCGCTCCACCCGAAACCCCATGCACCCCACCGAGCACCCAGGCAACCAGCTCACCTCTCGACAAACCGCTAGTACCGGACAACCCTAAGACCGTGGCTACACACTGCAGTCCGTACCGGTCTAGCCCCGACACCCGATCCGCCGACACAGGCTCCTCCAAAAAAATCCGAGCATCCTCCTCATTGTTCACCACCCGAACGGCGTTAGACAACTCCACCTTCTCCACCTCCTCGCCTGCTTCCCGTACTGTGTCCTCACTGTGCACTGATCCGTTGTTCGACATAGTGTCCACCGGAAATCCTCAACGTTTATAAAAAAAAAAAAGTACCTAAACTCTCATGTAGCACTATTCACTCCAAAAATGCTTGAAGACAACTCAAGTGCTATACTACGTTGCCCAAAAAATCCCAACGTGTCCAAAATATTCCTCAAAAACAAATGTCCACTGCCAAACTGTGAGAAATAACAATCGACCCCCAAACGGTGATTACAAAAAAAAAAATTCTCCACAAAAAAAATCCTGCAATTATTTCTTAGTTCACTAAATCCTAGACTAAGGTCGCCATTTGTTATGACGACTAAGATAAGATACTAGGCAAGGTCGCCATTTGTTACGACCGGGACTACGAATAAAACAAGGGCACTCAATGATTGGACTAGTAATAGGGCACTATGCAACAACGGTACGCTAGATCCAAACCCTCGAACTTATATGCCGGCGAACAAAACACCTATACCCTCCAGGGTTAATCTGCGATAGCGGGGTATCCTTAACTGGGCATAAATGTACTCTACTTCAGGCTAACCTGCACTGGTATAGCCTGATAACAAACAAGATGCAAGTTACGTTAAAATGCATAAAAAGGAATCTATGGAAAGATCAATTAAATCACTGCAAGATTTAATACAATAAAAAGATGCTTCAATACAGTTACTCTAAACAACAATAAACTCTTAACTCCTATCTGAAAGAAAGTGAAGTATAGTCCTACAGCATAGACCTGGAAACTTCTGAAGAAAGTCAGATGCTCATAAGATGCTCGTACTGATTTAGAACTATATAAAGGCAGAGGCAGGACACCACACATGTAAATCGAATACACTAAAAGATAGGACATATAATGTTAACTGACACGAGAATACTATAAATGCGCAATGGTAGCAATGCTCGACACTAAAAGAAGTACTTCCTCATCAACGAAACAGTCTGCTATGGTTGTGCGGCTCAACAACAACAACAACTTAGAAATAAATGCTGTGAATAATAATGCGCACATATCAAAGAGCTTATATTAAATACTAACAAGTGTCTACTCGATTAATAATGTCTAGCTGGGATACTCTAGGTAAGGAACTGGGGTTGAGCAAGACAGGCTCGTAGCCTAGCGATGTCCTTAAGACTGCATCCTTTAAGTTACGTTAATTGACTAGGGGGCTCTCTCGATAGATCCAGATCACAAGTATCTGGTTCTATCCTGGCGATCCTCTAAAGACAAGCAAAGTGTGGAACTGGTACAGGCCAAAACCCTCAGTCAACACAATGCTGCACTCGCAAAGGACGCAACCGAAAAGACAACCCAGGCTACCACAGGACCGGTCGAAGTCGTGTAGGTATAAGCAAACCGTACACACATCGGAGACAACGACTACAGTTACCTTATCCCAGTCTAGCAATAAATAAAAGAGCAGAAACACTAAATCAATAATGGAGACACACAAAGTTCTTAACTTATACTAACTAAGAACCCTCAAACCTATTCTAAGTACATGTAAATATTGAGGACGGCGCATGCAATACAATGGGCCGGCTATGAAAACCGTATGCAGAACCCAAGGGGAGTGTTGTGCAGTTAATAAATGTTAGAGTATGGAAAGAGAGAATCGAGTGAGAGAAACAGTGATAAAGGTGGTGATCGGGAGAGAGTATGCAAAGGGATGTTAGAAGCACGCTCGCCAAGCCTGTCCTGACGAGGACAGCTCCTAGGGACCCTCATGGAGGAGGTAAGTTACACAGGAGACCGCAAAGGCGCGATGGTCGGCCAATCACGGGCCGAGACGTCACAAGACAGCAGGCGTCATAGGACACAGCCAGACACGCCGTCCAATGGCGAGCGAGAGGCAGGAATGCACCCGTACATACAGACACTTACTACCTCCTTGCTCTGAAAGTCTTTCTCATTCACACGCTGGTACTATTATCACTACTGTTGATATAAAATATAACCCATTGTCACAGACGAAAACAAAGACCACCACTGGACTGTCTGTGACAATGCGATTACTAGGAAAGAAAGAACAACATTCTCTGATAACTGTAGCCCATTTCGATGTCCCTGGCGAGCGCTAGTGGCCAACGAGAGGCGATTCTGCCAACGCTGGTAGACGTCACAATACATACATAACATTTTAAGACTGAGTGCTCCACACTTACGTGCAGTTTCAGTCTCTTGTCCTAATTGCGGCGTTCCAGGCAACCCTGTTAAGGGCTGCTTCACTTGTCAAGTTTTTGGATTTGAGATCGGCACGTATAGTCTGATTCCAGGTCTTCCTCGGTCCACCCCTTGGTGCAGCTCCCTCCACAATCACAGACCTGCATTTTTTCACCAAATTTTTTTCATCCATTCTCTCCACATGTCCATACCATCCAAGTCTACTTGTATGCATCACTTCGCTAATACTCTTTATGCCTAAACGTCTCCTTAGCTCAACATTTGTTACTCTATCCTGCAGCCTGGCCCCACACATCCATCTCACCATTCTCATCTCGTTACGTTCCATTCTGTTGACATCCTCTACTTTAACAGCCCATGTTTCTGAGGCATACGTCATTGCACTTCTAACACATGAGGCATACGTCATTGCACTTCTAACACATGAGGCATACTTCATTGCACTTCTAACACATGAGGCATACGTCATTGCACTTCTAACACATGAGGCATACGTCATTGCACTTCTAACACATGAGGCATACGTCATTGCACTTCTAACACATGAGGCATACGTCATTGCACTTCTAACACATGAGGCATACGTCATTGCACTTCTAACACATGAGGCATACGTCATTGCACTTCTAACACATGAGGCATACGTTATTGCACTTCTAACACATGAGGCATACGTCATTGCACTTCTAACACATGAGGCATACGTCATTGCACTTCTAACACATGAGGCATACGTCATTGCACTTCTAACACGAGGCATACGTCATTGCACTTCTAACACATGAGGCATACGTCATTGCACTTCTAACACATGAGGCATACGTCATTGCACTTCTAACACATGAGGCATACACCTATACGTCATTGCACTTCTAGCACATGAGGCATACACCTATACGTCATTGCACTTCTAACACATGAGGCATACGTCATTGCACTTCTAACACATGAGGCATACGTCATTGCACTTCTAACACATGAGGCATACACCTATACATCATTGCACTTCTAGCACATGAGGCATACACCTATACGTCATTGCACTTCTAACACATGAGGCATACGTCATTGCACTTCTAACACATGAGGCATACGTCATTGCACTTCTAACACATGAGGCATACGTCATTGCACTTCTAACAGATGAGGCATACGTCATTGCACTTCTAACACATGAGGCATACGTCATTGCACTTCTAACACATGAGGCATACGTCATTGCACTTCTAACACATGAGGCATACGTCATTGCACTTCTAACACATGAGGCATACGTCATTGCACTTCTAACACATGAGGCATACGTCATTGCACTTCTAACACATGAGGCATACGTCATTGCACTTCTAACACATGAGGCATACACCTATATGAAATTCTGAAAGTATAGTGATATATTGAGACAGTTTACCTATTATGGAATTCCCCAGACCCCAAAGTAGTGATATATTGACTTATTGAGACAGTTTACCTATTATGGAATTCCCCAGACCCCAAAGTATAGTGATATATTGAGACAGTTTACCTATTATGGAATTCCCCAGACCCCAAAGTATAGTGATATATTGAGACAGTTTACCTATTATGGAATTCCCCAGACCCCAAAGTATAGTGATATATTGAGACAGTTTACCTATTCTGGAATTCCCCAGACCCCAAAGTATAGTGATATATTGAGACAGTTTACCTATTATGGAATTCCCCAGACCCCAAAGATAGAATTACATATCCTTGTACTGTTTTTTTCCTAATAGGCTACTGGCTGTGCTGATATATATTATATTTTTCTATAACTTGCTACTGGTACCGTATCTCCCATACTTTTAAAGATAAGTAATTTTGAACAAATTTTTCAGATCACAACTTATGAAGATAAATAATTTATTTATTTATTTATTTATTTATTTATTTATTTATTTATTTTTTCCTAAATGATCTATAGGATTTTTTGTTTACCCAACATTATTTTATCTCTGTTGTACACCATTTTCACTCTTTTGAGTATCATATAAATTGGGATTTTTTTAGCTCTTGATAGGTATCAAATTGCCTCTAAAAGATGCTCATTTTCTAAAAAAATCCCCCCCCCCCCCCCCCCCCCTCCAGCTGCAACGGCTCGCTTTGCTCGCCACCCACACCATTCTCATTGGGCTGCTAACATCCAAAATCCAGGCTGCTTTGACAGCCCAGTCCACCCCTGGTCTTGCTTCTTTTCAGAGGATCAAAGATTTTCCAAGGATGTCAAATATAAATAAGAGAAATCCATTACATATCTTTAGAAACTAATGTGCTGCATTGACTAATTCTTTTGAGTTATATGTAGCTGCATCATGATAAGTTAGGCCTATATTAAGGACAAATTGTTTTGTAATCATATTTTCAAATGTTTAGGTAGGCTAATGATGAAAAATTCAAAATACTGTAGGTTTTATCTGTTCAAATATTTTTAGTATGATTTCATATTTTCAAAACTTACCTATGACTATTACAAAAGAAAACAAATATGGGAAGACAAAGTCACTTGTAAATATCTGTTGGTATTTTATTTTTTGTTATTATAATATTCACATATAATCTTGTTTGGCTATTCCCTCAGTGTCACATGTAAGAATCTGTTGATATTGTTATAATATTCAAAACAACAATACTTATAAGAATCTGTTGTTATTGTACCTTTCTTTTATAATATTCAAAACAATAATCTTGTTTGGCTACCCCCCAGCGTGTGGTCTAAATCCAGTTCATGCCAGCACCCAGACGGACGGCCTACTGCTGGAAGGTGCTCACTCCTGGACCCCCACTATGTTCATCAGATTGGTCCAGGACTTTGGTCTAGAGTCTGAGGTTGCCAAACACTTAGCTCATACGTATGGTGACCGGGCCTTCAGTGTAGCCAAACTTGCCTCGCTTACGGGCAAGCGCTGGCCAATAGGTAAGTTTGTGAATCATCTAAGCTCATAGTGTAAATCTGTAAATTTATATATTCTCGTTAGCCCATCAAATCTCTTCAGTATTGCTAAAGGGAAAGTCTGTCAGTAATGTCCAAGAGGCGTGTTGTTTTTTCTTTTTGCAAAATTTAAGAGTATTGCAGTTCTATTGTAATAGAGTTTCAACGTAGAATTGTCAATGATCCTGTTTTACTTAACCCTCTCCGACATATGACGCAATTTTGAGCCTATTAGGGATACTTTAAAGCCTTTGTTACCATCAGGGGTATTTAGAAACCTTTAGTTTCGTTACTTCAACCTCTGCAGTTGTCTTTGAGTTAGTTGTGGGCAGAAAACTAATTTTGGAGAGGTAATTATAAGAGTGAGAGAACTCTATTTCTTATTGCTAATCTGGCAACCTCTGCGTCATATGAGTCTGAAGGGGTTAAGTTACAAAAGGGGTTAGTTCCATCTGTTGAGTGATGTAGAGAGGGTAGCCTGTGGGAGAGTGAAATATATTCAGCTGGAATCCTACTGCAATGCTTGCTATATTTCAATCAATTTTCAGTTGGTCGCCGCCTGCACAGTGAATTCCCTTACATTGATGCTGAAGTCAGGTACGCCTGCCGAGAGTATGCCGCCACGGCCGTTGACATTATTGCTCGCCGCCTACGTCTGGCTTTCCTTAATGCCCAGGCTGCCGAGGAAGCTTTACCCACCATTGTTTCCATTATGGCAGAAGAACTCAAGTGGTCTGAATCAGAGAAGAGGGTAAGCGATAGTTAGATGTATACCAGCTGAACTGAATGGTTCATGTAGGGTTATGGATATGGTATTAATTTTGTTGTAGAAATTATATCAAGGTGACACTGTTATGATAAGGTATGTAATTTGTTAGACAATAATGTGGGATCAGACCTTGCAGTCTGATCTTGAATTGAAGAACCTGACAAGTTAGGCAGCTCTGAACAGCGCTGCCTGGAATGCCGCCATTAGGATGTGAGACTGGAACTGCATTTTGTGTGGAGCACTC
The DNA here is from genome assembly GCA_032716605.1 of Paralithodes platypus. Classification (NCBI taxonomy): domain Eukaryota; kingdom Metazoa; phylum Arthropoda; class Malacostraca; order Decapoda; family Lithodidae; genus Paralithodes; species Paralithodes platypus. Next base: position 2,562,394 of record CM064514.1, on the reverse strand, counting down.
GGTCTTTAAATTTATATATGTATATTATGTATGTTGTGGGTGGGCATTGTGGTGTGGTTTCGCTGAGTGCCGGCCTGCTGTGACCGGAACCTCTCCGGGAGATCTGGGACCTGAGGATCTTGCTGGGGACCCCATCATGGTCCTTGGTCTCTAGGTCTTCTCTTGGGCGACCTAGATGTGAGTGATATTTTTATTTATTATTTCATGATGTTGTTTCTGTTCGGGCTCTATTACCTTATGACCTTATTTGTAATATAACCTTGACTCTTTGTTATATCAGAAGACATACGTACATACATACAAGTTTAAAAAACGTTTTGTCCACAGTGAATGTGGTTACAGTCTCACGTCTTAAATGGCGGGTTTTCAGGCGGCCCTGTCAAGGGTTGCCTCTGTTGTCAAGTTCTTTATTTTGAGATTGGACCAGAGTACCCGAGCCCACGTCATTCTATGTCCACCCCTGCGCGCAGCTCCCCACACGTTCACAGTCCGGCATTTCCTCACACAGCTCTGATCATGCATCCTCTCCACGTGTCCAAACCAACAAAGTCGGCTTGTGCGCATCACTTCACTGACACTCCTAATACCCAGACGCCTTCTTAATTCCTCGCTCAATACCCTGTCCCTGAGATTAATCCTACACATCCATCTCACCATTCTCTTGTCATTCCGTTCCATTCTATTGATATCCTCCGCTTTAACCGGCCACGTCTCCAAGGCATAGGTCATCGCGCTCCTAACACACGAGATATACACCTTCCCTTTAAGGTGGGGTAGAAGCCCTCTCATGGTCAGGAGTGGCAACCTCTCTCTAAACTTTCCCCAGCCCCTTCTGACTCTAGCAAAGGAGTTAGCTTCAGCTAACGCTTTCCGGCGGAAACCGTATCGCCCAGGTAGCAGAACTTATTCACACACTCCAGCGTTACACTGGCGAAATCAACACGGACAGACGGGTCATTTAACACAAGGTCTCCCTTGCACTGCACATTCAAAGTCTATGATTATTGTCAAAGGTCCTCTAGCTCCACTACATCTCTTGTGTACCTAGTCACTACAGACGCAACATTGAATTGAGTTACTTCCCACCCCATTCCCGCATACTGCGCATGGATAGTCGCCGCTTTTTTCCATAGTTCCACGCCCTACTCCACTAATCATGACCTTTGTTTTATCCATGTTAACTCTTAGACCCTTGCTTGCCATGCCCTCCCTCCATCTTTTAAACTTTGTCTGCTTCCTGCGCACTATCTGCGATAAGAACGAGATCATCTGTATATAACAGCTCCCATGGGAGTCCTGTCCTAAAGTCCCTTGACAAAGCCTCCAGGACCAAAACAAACAGTAATGGGCTCAGCACTGAACTTTGGTGAACTCCAACCTTCACTGGGAACTCTTCGCTCAGGCCCCCATTCACTCTAACTGCTGCCCGTGACCCCTCATACATTCTCATTATCACACGTACCAGCCACTCCTCCACTCCAAGCTTTCTCATAGCCCACTGCATTACTTCCCTGGGCACCCGGTCAAAGTCCTCCTCCAGATCTACAAAAACTATGTATAACTCCCTGTTTTCTCTAAGAACCTCTCTTGCATTTACCTATAAGAATGAAGATAGCATCAATTGAAGTAGATTAACCTATGGAAAAGAAAGGTGGGAAATCTGTAGGTCAATCCAGTGTGTTATATGAAACATATAATTATAGATATATGCAATGCAATGTATTCACATTCAGCTCTTCACTTTACTTAATAAAACATTTAGTTACACATTTACAGTACAGTATGTGCATATTAAAAACAAATAATTCTATGGGTCTTCATACCTACGTTTTTATATGTGACCATTAACATCAGAATGCTAGAACAGACTTAAATCTAGAGCACTAATATATATATACTGTATATATATATATATATATATATATATATACAGTAAAAGTCCGTTAATCCGACGACCGATGATTCGAATCTCCCAATAGTCCGAATTTTTCAATTTGAGGCCAAATCCGAATTCACCCGATGGTCCGAATTTCAAGAAGTCCCAAAGTCCCCTTTTTGAGGCATTAGGCCACTCAAATGACACATAATGGAGCACACACATATCATATGTTCATGAATTCACTTTAAAAGTTTACCATTGTCATTGTAGCCTATTATCTACTTCAAAACATTCAGATTAATGGTCAAAGGAAGCTACTGATATAATCGTAAACACCTTCGTCTTCTTCTTCTTCCACATTGTCTGCTAGAGAGTTTGTTTTGCTCTTGAACGCATCCTTGGGACGCTCCGATGCGCTACTGGCTTGCACCGCATTTTCTGCAAGCGCATTCAGTCTTGAGCTTGAAAACGCACCTTTCAAGAAGTCCCAAAGTCCCCTTTTTGAGGCATTAGGCCACTCAAATGACACATAATGGAGCACACACATATCATATGTTCATGAATTCACTTTAAAAGTTTACCATTGTCATTGTAGCCTATTATCTACTTCAAAACATTCAGATTAATGGTCAAAGGAAGCTACTGATATAATCGTAAACACCTTCGTCTTCTTCTTCTTCCACATCGTCTGCTAGAGAGTTTGTTTTGCTCTTGAACGCATCCTTGGGACGCTCCGATGCGCTACTGGCTTGCACCGCATTTTCTGCAAGCGCATTCAGTCTTGAGCTTGAAAACGCACCTTTCAAGAAGTCCCAAAGTCCCCTTTTTGAGGCATTAGGCCACTCAAATGACACATAATGGAGCACACACATATCATATGTTCATGAATTCACTTTAAAAGTTTACCATTGTCATTGTAGCCTATTATCTACTTCAAAACATTCAGATTAATGGTCAAAGGAAGCTACTGATATAATCGTAAACACCTTCGTCTTCTTCTTCTTCCACATCGTCTGCTAGAGAGTTTGTTTTGCTCTTGAACGCATCCTTGGGACGCTCCGATGCGCTACTGGCTTGCACCGCATTTTCTGCAAGCGCATTCAGTCTTGAGCTTGAAAACGCACCTTTGGACGTATTAGTCTTGAGCTTGAAAACGCACCTTTGGATGTTCCGATACGCTACTATTTATAGTTCAGTGATCGGAGCATCCCAAGGGTGCTTTCAAGACAAACAAGACAAGGGTGCTTTCAATACAATATAATATAACAGAGCACGTCACAAAAGGAAAATCACAAAAGGAAAATTACAAGAACCTCTCAGGGAAGTGCCGTTGTTAAGGCATTACTTCCCGAACCACATCTGATCTTCAAGAGCAAGACAAACTCGCTAGTAGACGGAAGAAGAAGAAGACGTTTATATCAGCAGATTCCTTTGACCATTAATCTGAATGTTTTGAAGTAGATAATAGGCTACAATGACAATGGTAAACTTTTAAAGTGAATTCATGAACATATGATATGTGTGTGCTCCATTATGTGTCATTTGAGTGGCCTAATGCCTCAATGTTTTCGTCATACACAGGTTCATAGGGGTAAAGTCCGATAATCCGAAAAATCCACTAATCCGAACGAGAGCCGGTCCGCTGCCCTTCGGATTAACGGAAGTTTACTGTATATATATATATATATATATATATACTGTATATATATATATAGCCTGACGTCGTGATACCCGAAGGGGTGGCCACGAACGAACCGCCCCCATGCACCTCTGTCCTCAGTCAGTTGACCACCCTCCTCCCAACCAGCACCACCTTCATCCATATACTTCCTCACTCCATCCTTCCACCTCCTTCGGTATACCTCTCCCTCTCTGCCCTTCCACCTCGCTCTCGTACACCCTCTTAGTCATTCTCTCGCTTTCCATACGTTCCATATGGCCGAACCATCTCAAGGTGTTCCTTTTCACACTTTCCAGCACATCTACCTCCACACCACACCTCCTTCTTACTTCCTCATTCGTCTGTCTATACCTCCATGTAACTCTGCACGCACTTCTTAAGTACCGTAACTCATTTCCACCGCTCTCACTCTTGGTCTGAGTCTCTTCTCGAACGTCCATGCTTCACTTCCGTAAGTCAGTGTCGGGATTACCACACTGTCATGCAAGGACTTCTTCACCCCCCAGGGGGTAAGGGTGCCTTCAACTATGGTGGAGGAAAAAAAGAATATGCCTCAAGCATCCTACTGCGTGTCGTACAAGGCGAATAATAGGGGGGATGGCGTTAAACTTGCAGACCAACAGCCATTACTATACAATGAAGCCTAGTTATGGCGCTGGCATTGTTTTCATATGAAAGTGCTGTGACAGGGCTTCATTGTTCTTGCTCCAAGTTGCCTAATGGCCGGACCTGTCACCTTGGGCCCAACCTTGACGAAATGGATCCAGAAGGTACAGTACGTAGTGTTTCCCCGGACTGGCACTTTCCGCCCAATAGTATAGGGGCCCGAACCTGGTGGTAGCGCTCCAGGAGGCTGCCCTGTCATTGGGTGAAAAATTCCAGGCCAGTCGTAGTGCCGTGTACGCGCACGGGGTGCGTCCCTGCGGCTGGTTCTGGTGGGGCGTACCGAGGCCACTGGATCCTACCCCCTTGTAATCTCTTGGGGGAAGGTGCTGGGAATGGTCCCCGGGGTAGACTGGAGCTGGAGTTCTGAGGGGCGGGGGGGTGATGCCCATTTGCCAGCCAATCTACCGAATATGACTAAACCTAAAGAGAAACAACGTAAGTCCTATGATCCAAAACCACACAGGATAAGGACAAATGCCCCCCACAATCTCAGACTTGCTAGTTTGAATCTGCGTGCAAATGAAGTGGCTGAGATGTGTGAGAGGAGGCGAGTGGACGTCTGCTGTGCCCAGGAAACACTCTGGAAAAGGCATGGGGTACAGTGAATTGTTGGAAGAAAGAAAAGATATAGGATCTACTGGATGGGGATGGAGACTGATAAAGCGAAAGAAGGAGTGGGTATTTTGGTGGCTGAAGAGTTGGCGGAAAGTGTGCTTCAGATTACGAGAGTTAGTGAAAGGCTGATTGTTCTGAAGTTGAAAGTTGGTGAAAGAATTCTGAATGTGATATCTGCATATGCCCCACAGGCTGGCCTACAGAAAGAGATAAAAGAGGACTTCTGGATTGACACCGTCGGTGTCATTTCAGGCCTCTCGGAGAATGAAATAACAATCGTGGGAGGGGACCTGAATGGTCACGTGGGAGCATCGGCAGATGGATACGAGGGAGTACATGGAGGAAATGGTTACGGAAGGAGGAATCTGGAAGGCGAATATATAATGGAGTCCTGCGTTGCACTCAACATGGTTGTGTGTATCAGTGGCGGCTCGTGATGAATAAACTGGGGGGACTGCATATTTATAATTAGTAATTATTATACAATGATAAAGAAATTAAAAAAAAAGTACTCACTTTTTATACATTTAATTATCCACAAATTTCATAGGTATAGAAGTCGAGTTAGTGATTTCAGGGTCTCAGACAGGTGGCTTAATTGGGGAGATAGCTAGGGGAGAAGGGTAGACTAGTGGTGGTGGGGTAGGAGGGGGGGGGGGGGAATACATACGGAAGTAGGCTATTACTTGAAATTAAAATCCATGCGTCGGCTCTTACATGTAGCAAAGTGGTTTATTACATACATACATACATACATAAAATTTGAAGACTGAGTGTTGTTGTTGTTGTTCCCTAAGCTGCCTGGCCGAACAGCCCCGAGTCCCTGAGGAAGGCCATGGCCACGATCGGGCTCTCCCACAGAGCTCTCATTGAGTGTAGATTGTGTTGTTGGCGTAAGTGGTTGTGTGAAATGCAGTCTTCTATGATGTGTTTAATGGTATGGGGTGCTGTGTTACATCCTGGGCAGGCGTCGACAACGGAGTCATCCAGTCTCTTCTGATAGCTCAGGAGAGCTGGATGGTGTCCGCATCTCAGCCTGGCCAGGTGGACTCTGTCCTCGCGAGGAAGGGAGGATTCGGAAGGATGGATTTCGGGAGGTCGTGCATGCAGCTGTGTGTTGTCTGTGAGTGAGTGGATGGATCGGTGAGAGATATGAGTATGGGTGTGCTTCTGGAAGTTGGTTTGGGGTGGGCAGGGAGGGAGAGAGGACAATAATTGTGTGTGATACTGTGTGCTGGGTGTTGTTTTGATATTTCTTGGTGTCTGTGGGTGTTTTGCCATGTAGTTTAGTGGGTGGTCTTGGTTCGTGGAGGCTGCTGCCAGGAATTGAGTGCCTCTCATGTCCAGATGGTCTTTGACTTTGAGGATTTTGGTTTCTTGATGTAGGTGATCTGTGGGTGCAGTAGCTGTGCAGCCTGTAATGATCTTCAGGGCTTTGTTTTGAATAGTCTGTAAGGTCTTATGATGTGTTTCAGCTAGGTTAGAAGCCCAGGCTGGGCTTGCGTATTCCATCACTGATCTTATGTATTGTTTATATACTGTGGTGGTAGTTTCTTTGTTGTGTCCAAATTTTGTGTGAGCAAGTGACCTGAGGGCGTTAAGTCTGGGTGTCAGTTTCTTTTTAATGTTTGTGGTGTGCTGTTTGAATGTCATATGAGTCATATGTTACTCCTAGGATTTTGGGTGTGTGTGTTGTTGTTCCCTAAGCTGCCTGGCCGAACAGCCCCGAGTCCCTGAGGAAGGCCATGGCCACGATCGGGCTTTCCCACAGAGCTCTCATTGAGTGTAGGTTGTGTTGTTGGCGTAAGTGGTTGTGTGAAATGCAGTCTTCTATGATGTGTTTAATGGTATGGGGTGCTGTGTTACATCCCGGGCAGGCGTCGACAACGGAGTCATCCAGTCTCTTCTGATAGCTCAGGAGAGCTGGATGGTGTCCGCATCTCAGCCTGGCCAGGTGGACTCTGTCCTCGCGAGGGAGGGAGGATTCGGAAGGATGGATTTCGGGAGGTCGTGCATGCAGCTGCGTGTTGTCTGCGAGTGAGTGGATGGATTGGCGAGAGATATGAGTATGGATGTGCTTCTGGAAGGTGGTTCGGGGTGGGCAGGGAGGGAGAGAGGACAATAATTGTGTGTGATACCGTGTGCTGGGTGTTGTTTTGATATTTCTTGGTGTCTGTGGGTGTGTTGCCATGTAGTTTAGTGGGTGGTCTTGGTTCGTGGAGGCTGCTGCCAGGAATTGAGTGCCTCTCATGTCCAGATGGTCTTTGACTTTGAGGATTTTGGTTTCTTGATGTAGATGATCTGTGGGTACAGTAGCTGTGCAGCCTGTAATGATCTTCAGGGCTTTGTTTTGAATAGTCTGTAAGGTCTTATGATGTGTTTCAGCTAGGTTAGAAGCCCAGGCTGGGCTTGCGTATTCCATTACTGATCTTATGTATTGTTTATATACTGTGGTGGTAGTTTCTTTGTTGTGTCCAAATTTTGTGTGAGCAAGTGACCTAAGGGCGTTAAATCTGGGTGTCAGTTTCTTTTTAATGTTTGTGGTGTGCTGTTTGAATGTCATATGAGTATCATATGTTACTCCTAGGATTTTGGGTGTGTGTGTGTATGTGTTAGGGGTGTGTTGTTTATGGTGAGTTGAGGGATGTATTCGTGTTCACCTGTCCAGCTTGTGAGCAGGGTTGCGGTGGATTTGGCTGGGGCTAGATTAAGTCTGTTTGTAGTGCACCAGCCATGTAGTGTGTTGAGATAGGGTTGAAGGAGATCTGTTGCTCTTCTTGGGTCATGCTGTGTGCATGTGAGTGTTATGTCATCTGCATAGGAGGCTAAGTTTATTTGGGGAGTATTGGGTGTAGTTATATCGTGCAAGTACAGATTGAAGAGTGCGGGCGATAGGACAGATCCTTGTGGGACTCCGTTTGGAAAGTTTCTGATTTTAGATGACTGACCGGCAAAAGATACGTGTGCACATCTGCCTGCTAGGAAGTTGGCCAGCCACCTTTTTGTGTTGTTGTGCATGTTTGTGTTGTAGATTTTGTTTGTTAGGTTGTGGCGGGGGATGGCATCGAAGGCTTTACTAATGTCGAGTGTGGCTAATAGTGATCTGTGTGGTGGTCTAGCTGAGTTGATGCGGTCAAAAGCTCTTTGTGTAAGGTCTGTGAGAAGAGTGTTTGTGGAGTGCAGTGGCCTAAAGCCATGTTGTGTTGGAGCTAGGGGTAGGTCAGGTGTAATTAGTTGTAATACTAGCCGTTCCATGACTTTGGAGGGGGAGCAAAGGAGTGTGATGGGGCGGTGCGAGGAGGGTAGCGTGGGGTCTTTGTTGGGTTTGGGGAATGTGATGATGATACCATGCTTCCATATGTCTGGTATTGTGTTGTGTGAATAGCTGTAGTTTGATATGTTAGTGAGTGTTTGTATGCCTTGTGGTCCCAGGTGTCTGAGGTGTATGTTGCTTATGTTGTCTAGGCCACAGGCGGGTGAGTGCTTGAGATTGTTGATGATATGCTTTGTCTGGTGATTTGTGAAGGGTGTATAGTCAGGGTCTGTGGGGAATTGTCTCTTACGTCGGATGACACGTCGGTCGTCTTTGTGAGGTTTTAGGTGGCTGACATGTGAGAAGTGATTGATGAGAGTGTTTGCTTGTTGTTTACATGAAGGAGTAGAGTCTGTTGTTGTGATTGCAGCATGTGATTGTGTTGTGTTGCTGTTGGAAAGTGTGATGCTGTTTAGTGTTTTGTAGAGTTTTTTGGGGTTTGTTTTGTGATCAAGTGTTTGTAAGAAGTTATTCCAATTTAGTTTTTGTTGTTCTTGTATTTTGTTGTTAGTTTGGGTGTTGAGTGCTTGAATTTGTTGTGTGATGTCTTGTGTGTGGAGTGCTGGGGAGTGTTTCAGTGTGTCGCGTTGTCTGATGAGGTTTTGAATTTCTGGTGTGAAGTTGGGGTTGTGTCTTTTTCTGTTACCTCTTGGAATGTGTTTCTTGTCAGCGTTTTGGATAGTTTTATTGAGTATGTGTACAGCATTGTTGATGTTAGTGATGGGTGTACTGTTTAGAGTTGTGAAGTGTTGTTCTATCTCATTTGTAAATGCTTCCCAGTTAGCTCTTTTATAATTGGTGTATGTGTGTTTGTGGCTAGCTGGGGTGAGTCTGGTTTTGGTGGTGATAATGATCGGGAGGTGGTCAGAGCCTAAGGTTCTGACCACCCTCCAGGATGTTGTGGGGGCGAGTTCTGGGGAGCAAAAGGTGATGTCTGGAGATGATGGGTTATAGAGGGCTTGGTGAGGAATATGGGTATGTTGATGGATGTCATTAAGGATGATGAGGTTATCTGTTTGGTTTTGTAGTACCAGCCCTCTGTCTGTGTCGGGGTTGTCGACAAACCAGGCCGACGTCTTGGCATTGAAGTCACCACCCAGGATGATGTGTGGGGTGTTTGTGATGTGTTGTAAGTGTGCTCTGTATTCATTTGGTACTGTAGGGGATGTTTGGGGAGGGATGTATGTGTTTATGATGGTTATGTTGGATTTGTTGCCAGTGCGTATTTTAATTGATTGTATTTCTGTTGTGTTATCATTTGGGGGGAGGAGGGATTTGGTTTGTACACTGGTAACTATGTATGATATTTCATTGTGTACCAGGGTGATGAGTCCACCGCCCCCGCCGACAGCCCGGTCTTGTCTGATGGTGGTGAAATTATGAAATGTGGGTGTTTTTTGTGATGTGCGGAGTTTTGTTTCTTGTAAGATGGCAATGTGTATGTTGTGTTGTTTGATGAAGTGTGAGAGTTCGTGTTTCTTTGTGTTAATGCCATCTATGTTCAATTGGAGAATGTTAATGTTATGTGCACGATGTATGTTGGGTGCTGCTGCACGAGGATGGGGTGGGGGTGAGGGAGGGGCTGGAGGTTGGGATGGGTGAGGTGGGGGTGGGGATTGGGGAGCAGGAGATGGGGGTTGGAATGGATTAGGATGGGGTGTGGTGTGTTGAGTTGAGGATGTGGATGGTATGGGAAGGTTAGGTGGGTTAGGGAGGAGAGGTGGACGGGTTTTAGGGGGGGGAGTGGATGATATGGGAAGGCTAGGTGGGTTGGGGAGGAGAGGTGGACGGGTTTTAGGCGAGGGATTTGACTGGGAGAGGGAGGGGCATGAGGAACAGGTCCAGGTGTTCGTGTAGTGTTTCTTGGAGGCAAGTGTTGTACAGGTGAAGTGGGTCCAGTTCCTGCATGAATTGCAGAGAAATGAACCCTTAGTGTGGCGACTCGAAGTGATGGGTTTTGAGCAAGTTGGACATATGTATGTGTACGTGGGTCCTGGGTTGCTCTCAATGTCTCCGGCTAGAAGAAGTCTTCGAGAAATGACAGCCGGAGAGTCATTTCTCGGTGTAGGAAAAATTGTGTGATGTGTGTGTGTGGTGTGAGAGGTGTGGAAATTCCCGGCGCGACCGAAGCCACTCCAAGGACCCGTGCCCCCAGTGTGGGGGGGGGGGGGGATAGTTGTGACGGTTTGGCTCCCGAAACTGCTCCCCGCGGCCGGCATCCGGTTGTCCTCCACTGGTCGATTGATCTTGTCTCCGGCCGTGGAGGGTCGGCAGCCATCCGCGGTTGGCAGCTCCGGGAGGTGGTCCCACGGCGTAGACGCCGCCACATCAGGACTTGGGTGTGTGTGTATGTGTTAGGGGTGTGTTGTTTATGGTGAGTTGAGAGATGTATTCGTGTTCTCCTGTCCAACTTGTGAGCAGGGTTGCGGTGGATTTGGCTGGGGCTAGATTAAGTCTGTTTGTAGTGCACCAGCCATGTAGTGTGTTGAGATAGGGTTGAAGGAGATCTGTTGCTCTTTTTGGGGTCATGGTGTGTGCATGTGAGTGTTATGTCATCTGCATAGGAGGCTAAGTTTATTTGGGGCGTATTGGGTGTAGTTATATCGTGCATGTACAGATTGAAGAGTGCGGGCGATAGGACGGATCCTTGTGGGAATCCGTTTGGAAAGTTTCTGATTTTAGATGACTGACCGGCAAAAGATACGTGTGCACATCTGCCTGCTAGGAAGTTGGCCAGCCACCTTTTTGTGTTGTTGTGCATGTTTGTGTTGTAGATTTTGTTTGTTAGGTTGTGGCGGGGGATGGCATCGAAGGCTTTACTAATGCCGAGTGTGGCTAATAGTGATCTGTGTGGTGGTCTAGCTGAGTTGATGCCGTCGAAAGCTCTTTGTGTAAGGTCTGTGAGAAGAGTGTTTGTGGAGTGCAGTGGCCTAAAGCCATGTTGTGTTGGAGCTAGGGGTAGGTCAGGTGTAATTAGTTGTAATACTAGGCATTCCATGACTTTGGAGGGGGAGCAAAGGAGTGTGATGGGGCGGTGCGAGGAGGGTAGCGTGGGGTCTTTGTTGGGTTTGGGGAATGTGATGATGATACCATGCTTCCAAATGTCTGGTATTGTGTTGTGTGAATAGCTGTAGTTTGATATGTTAGTGAGTGCTTGTATGCCTTGTGGTCCCAGGTGTCTGAGGTGTATGTTGCTTATGTTGTCTAGGCCACAGGCGGGTGAGTGCTTGAGATTGTTGATGATATGCTTTGTCTGGTGATTACATACATACATACATAAAATTTTAAGACTGAGTGTTTCACACATAAGTGCAGTTTCAGTCTCTTGTCCTAATGGTGGCATTCCAGGCAACCCTGTTAAGGGCTGCTTCACTTGTCAAGTTCTTGGATTTGAGATCGGCGCGTATAGTCCGATCCCAGGTCTTCCTCGGTCCACCCCTTGGTGCAGCTCCCTCCACAATCACAGACCTGCATTTTTTCACCCAATTTTGTTCATCCATTCTCTCCACATGTCCATACCATCCCAGTCTACTTGTACGCATCACCTCGCTAATACTCTTTATACCTAAACGTCTCCTCAGCTCAACATTTGTTATTCTATCCTGTAGCCTGGCCCCACACATCCATCTCACCATTCTCATCTCATTACGCTCCATTCTGGTGAAGGGTGTATAGTCAGGGTCTGTGGGGAATTGTCTCTTACGTCGGATGACACGTCGGTCGTCTTTGTGAGGTTTTAGGTGGCTGACATGTGAGAAGTGATTGATGAGAGTGTTTGCTTGTTGTTTACATGAAGGAGTAGAGTCTGTTGTTGTGATTGCAGCATGTGATTGTGTTGTGTTGCTGTTGGAAAGTGTGATGCTGTTTAGTATTTTGTAGAGTTTTTTGGGGTTTGTTTTGTGATCAAGTGTTTGTAGGAAGTTATTCCTATTTAGTTTTTGTTGTTCTTGTATTTTGTTGTTAGTTTGGGTGTTGAGTGCTTGAATTTGTTGTGTGATGTCTTGTGTGTGGGGTGCTGGGGAGTGTTTCAGTATGTCGCGTTGTCTGATGAGGTTTTGAATTTCTGGTGTGAAGTTGGGGTTGTGTCTTTTTCTGTTACCTCTTGGAATGTGTTTCTTGTCAGCGTTTTGGATAGTTTTATTGGGTATGTGTACAGCATTGTTGATGTTAGTGATGGGTGTACTGTTTAGAGTTGTGAAGTGTTGTTCTGTCTCATTTGTGAATGCTTCCCAGTTAGCTCTTTTATAATTGGTGTATGTGTGTTTGTGGCTAGCTGGGGTGAGTCTGGTTTTGGTGGTGATAATGATCGGGAGGTGGTCAGAGCCTAAGGTTCTGACCACCCTCCAGGATGTTGTGGGGGCGAGTTCTGGGGAGCAAAAGGTGATGTCTGGAGATGATGGGTTATAGAGGGCTTGGTGAGGAATATGGGTATGTTGATGGATGTCGTTAAGGATGATGAGGTTATCGGTTTGGTTTTGTAGTACCAGCCCTCTGTCTGTGTCGGGGTTGTCGACAAACCAGGCCGACGTGTTGGCGTTGAAGTCACCACCCAGGATGATGTGTGGGGTGTGTGGGGTGTTTGTGATGTGTTGTAAGTGTGGTCTGTATTCATTTGGTACTGTAGGGGATGTTTGGGGAGGGATGTATGTGTTTATGATGGTTATGTTGGAGTTGTTGCCAGTGCATATTTTAATTGACTGTATTTCTGTTGTGTTATCATTTGGGGGGAGGAGGGATTTGGTTTGTACACTGGTTACTATGTATGATATTTCTTTGTGTACCAGGGTGATGAGTCCACCGCCCCGTCGACAGCCCGGTCTTGTCTGATGGTTGTGAAATTATGAAATGTGGGTGTTTTTTGTGTTGTGCAGAGTTTTGTTTCTTGTAAGATGGCAATGTGTATGTTGTGTTGTTTGATGAAGTGTGAGAGTTCGTGTTTCTTTGTGTTGATGCCATCTATGTTCAGTTGAAGAATGTTAATGTTATGTGCACGATGTATGTTGGGTGCTGCTGCACGAGGATGGGGTGGGGGTGAGGGAGGGGCTGGGATTTGGGACGGGTGAGGTGGGGGTGGGGATTGGGGAGCAGGAGATGGGGGTTGGAATGGATTAGGATGGGGTGTGGTGTGTTGGGTTGAGGATGTGGATGGTAAGGGAAGGTTAGGTGGGTTAGGGAGGAGAGGTGGACGGGTTTTAGGGGGGGGGATTGGATGATATGGGAAGGCTAGGTGGGTTGGGGAGGAGAGGTGGACGGGTTTTAGATGAGGGATTTGACTGGGAGAGGGAGGGGCATGAGGAACAGGTCCAGGTGTTTGTGTAGTGTTTCTTGGAGGCAAGTGTTGTGCAGGTGAAGTGGGTCCAGTTCCCGCAAGAATTGCAGAGAACTGAACCCTTAGTATGGCGACTCGAAGTGATGGGTTTTGAGCAAGTTGGACATATGTATGTGTACGTGGGTCCTGGGTTGCTCTCAATGTCTCCGGCTAGAAGAAGTCTTCGAGAAATGCCAGCCGGAGAGTCATTTCTCGGTGTAGGAAAAACTGTGTGATGTGTGTGTGTGGTGTGAGAGGTGTGGAAATTCCCGGCCCGACCGAAGCCGCTCCAAGGACCCGTGTCCCCAGGGAGGGGCAGGGGATGGTTGTGACGGTTTGGCTCCCGAAACTGCTCCCCGCGGCCGGCATCCGGTTTTCCTCCACTGGTCGTTGATTTTGTCTTTGGCCGTGGAGGGTCGGCAGCCATCCGCGGTTGGCAGCCTCGGGAGGTGGCCCCACGGCGTAGACGCCGCCACATCAGGACCTGAGTGTTCCACACATCAGTGCAGTTTCAGTCTCTTGTCCTAATGGCGGCGTTCCAGGCAACCCTGTTAAGGGCTGCTTCACTTGTCAAATTCTTAGATTTGAGATCGGCACGTATAGTCCGATCTCAGGTCTTCCTCGGTCCACCCCTTGGTGCAGCTCCCTCCACAATCACAGACCTGCATTTTTTCACCCAATTTTGTTCATCCATTCTCTCCACATGTCCATACCATCCCAGTCTACTTGTACGCATCACCTCGCTAATACTCTTTATACCTAAACGTCTCCTCAGCTCAACATTTGTTATTCTATCCTGTAGCCTGGCCCCACACATCCATCTCACCATTCTCATCTCATTACGCTCCATTCTGTTGACATCCTCTACTTTAACGGCCCATGTTTCTGAGGCATACGTCATTGCACTTCTAACACATGAGGCATACACCTTTCCCTTTAGGGGGAGAGGCATTCTTTTCATGGTCAGGATTGGCATCAATTCTCTGAACTTCCCCCAGCCACACCTAATTCTAGCAACAGTGGCAGCCTCGGCCCCACCACCGGCAGAGATGGTATCTCCTAGGTAACAAAACTTGTTCACCAGCTCCAAAGACTCATTTCCAAAATTCACAGCCACAGGATCATCACTTAACACAAGCTCGCCTTTGCACACTACGCACTCAAATTTTTCTATTTCTGACTTATCCTTCGGCAGGCGCCCCTTTATTCTACTACAGCGCTTACTCCCATGGTGTACCCAACATCGACAGATGCTACATTGAATTGAGTTAACGCCCACTCCCTTTCCACACACTGCACATGGGTATGCACCGCTCTTTTCCACATTGCCTCGTCTCAATCTACAATGCATAACCTTGGTTTTGTTAATATTGACTCTTAAACCCTTGCTCGCCATGCCCTCTCTCCACTCTCTGAATTTGGCCTCAGCATCCTGCATACTGTCAGCTATTAGGACTAAATCGTCTGCATAAAACAGTTCCAACGGGAGTCCGCCTCTAAAAACTCTAGACAGCGCCTCCAAGACCATAATAAAGAGGAGGGGGCTTAACACTGAACCCTGATGGACTCCAACACGGACTGCGAACTCATCACTCAGTACACCCTTCACCCTCACCGAACTTCGCGAATCCTCATACATCTTCATTATCACATGCATCAGCCCATCTTCCACACCAAGTTTCCTCATAGCCCACTGCACAACATCTCTAATTACCCTATCAAAGGCCTTCTCCAGGTCCACAAACACAAAGTAAAGATCCCTGCCTTTTAGTAAGTATCTTTTCTGTATCTGCCTGACTATGAAGATAGCATCGGTTGTACTGTACCACGTCCTGGCATAAAAAAAAAAAAATGCATATCATCAATAGAGATGCTTTGCCTGATCAAACCCTCAAGGACTCTCTCACAGACCTTCATGATTTGGTCAAGCATTTTCAGGCCCCTATAGTTTCCTCTATCTAGCACATCCCCTTTTCCTTTGTATATATTTACTATTACACTTTTGAGCCAATCCTCTGGGATTTTCTCACCTTTAATAATGGTGTTTATCAACTCAGTGACTAAGTTTACACCAATCTCCCCTGAGGC
This sequence comes from Paralithodes platypus, assembly GCA_032716605.1. Classification (NCBI taxonomy): domain Eukaryota; kingdom Metazoa; phylum Arthropoda; class Malacostraca; order Decapoda; family Lithodidae; genus Paralithodes; species Paralithodes platypus. Next base: position 2,546,844 of record CM064514.1, on the reverse strand, counting down.
TTTTATCATCTCAGCGACAATGTCGGAGCAACCTGGAGCCTTACCGTCCTTCATTTTATTGATTGCGTCGCTCACTACAGCTGGTGCTATCAAAGGAGGGGGCCCAAATATTGGTTTTTCGATACTAAGCTGTTCCTTATCCCATTCAAACTCTACATTTAGCAATCGTTCATAGTGTACCTTCCATGCTTCTCTGATTTCATTTTCTGCATACACAATCTTCCCATTATCATCTCTAACACACTGTTCACCTATAATATCCCTACTGTCATTTTTAACTCGCCTAGCTAGGTTGAAGATCCCATTGGGATTGTCAGTGTTACACACTTGTTCGAGGACCAGGACCTTAATGCGATTTTTAGCATTGTAAATAACTCTTTTGGCAGTTCGTTTAGCTGCCTGGTATTCCTCCCTGCTGCCTCCTTTCTTCCATGCTTTGAAGCATCTCCTTTTCTCTTTCACAGCATGTTCTACCTCATTGTTCCACCACCAAGAGGTCTTATTCCTGGGGTGACCCTTTGTTTCCCCACAGACTTTGTCAGTGGCAGCGATAAGGCTATGCTTAAGAAAGTTCCATTGGCTATTTACATCGTTAGGCCTAGCTTCCTTATTTTTATTCATTTCCTCCAGTTCATTATGAAACCTATCCCTAACTTCCTTGTCCTTCAGCAGCCACACTTTCCTTTTGGGTATGTAAACCTTCTTGCGCTTTGGATCTCTGTATAAGCTCATGTCGCACACACGTAGCTTATGCTGGGGGATACATTCTTCGCTCGGGATGACCTTTACATCTCGAACTAGTTTCCAGTCTTTCCTGTTAACCAAGAAGTAATCTATCTGGCTACTGGAGACCCCAGAGTTATATGTGATCAGGTGGCTCTGTCTTTTCTTGAACTTTGTGTTACACACAACCATGTTGAGTGCAACGCAGGACTCCAATATATATTCGCCTTCTAGATTTCTCCTTCCGTAACTATTTCCTCCATGTACCCCCTCGTATCCATCTGCAGATGCTCCCACGTGACCATTGAGGTCCCCCCCCCCCGCGATTGTTATTTCATTCTCCGAGAGGCCTGAAATGACACTGACGGTGTCATTCCAGAAGTCCTCTTTTATCTCTTTCTGTAAACCAGCCTGTGGGGCATATGCAGATATCACATTCAGAATTCTTTCACCAACTTTCAACTTCAAAACAATCAGCCTTTCACTAACTCTCGTAATCTGAAGCACACTTTCCGCCAGCTCTTCAGCCACCAGAACACCCACTCCTCCTTTCGCTTTATCAGTCTCCACAACCATCCAGTATATCCTATATCTTTTCCTCCTTCCAACAATCCACAATTACTGCTTCATTAACCCTTCTTGCCCGGGCTCGCCATCCTAAGGACATTATTGAGAGCCCGGGGGATATGGCCGAAAACCGTCGTAATAAGCTAGCCGTATCTTTGTTATTTTAACTGCTAGAGAATTTGCACACATCTCCAAACGTAGTGCTGTTTCCTATCTGTAAACTGACATTGAGCAGAGCTCTCTAACTCAACTGGTTCAGTTGTGATGACGATTTCCGTGGAGAGAGATTTGATGCGATGTTAGCAATATCGGACATTTGCAGACACTAATCTTGTCATAGCATACAACAACAACATTGATCCGACGTCTCCTTCTTGTTTTCGGAGGTGCGGTGTCTCAAAGACAGGCTTTGTTTACATGCGTCGGACACACAGCTTTTAAAACACGCTTAATAGGCTTTCAAGCTTACGGATTTTAAAATGACACCCGGGCTCCTGCCCATCTGCTGCGTTTTTTTTTTTTTTTTTTTTTTTTTTTTTTTTTTGCTATATTATTTAACCATAAACTTCGGAAGTTCCTTAATAGGCTATAGGCTATGTTTAACCCTCCAGAATTGGCTATGTATTCTATAAATATTACCCGAAACCCGGGGGATTTGGCCGAAAAAACGTCTCGCCTAGGCTACCGTATCTTTGTTATTTTGAATGGCGTTGAGTAGAGCTCTCTAAGTCAACTGGTTCAGTTGTGATGACAATTTCCGTGGAGAGAACTTTGTGGCGATGTCAGCCATATTAGCCACTTTTCACTACTGAAACGACAACATACAGCCACACAAGAACAAACTACGCCTCTCCTTCTTGTGTTCGGAGGTGCGCGGCGTCGGGCCAACCAGCTGTGTTTATATGCGTCAGACGGATGCCTTTCAAAACAAGCTTTCAGGCTTTCAAGCTGCCGGAGCCTCAGAGCCCTTCCGGGAACCGCGGGCCGCGTTTGTTATGGGTGCCTGAGCCCAACCGGGTTTGAGGAGTTAAGCTTCAAGGTCTTTACTAAATTGAATAAAATCGCGGCCCTAGACTAACGGTTGTCTAAATCATAAACGTACAGTTTGTGAGTTTGCCACATGAGTTGGTATACACTCTGTGATATTATATATGGAAAAAACCATAGTACAGTACAGTAAACCCTCGCTATTTCGGACTAACTCGGGGAACACCCTGTCCGAAATGTCCGAAAATCCGAGATGTCCAAGGTCCGGCTGTGTCCGATCTAAAAGAGGACAAAAAACCGACCTGAAAGAAAAAAATTCGACGAAAATTTAATAAGTAATAGTGAAACGATAACAAACTTTACCGAGCGAACTTCATGCATGTGAATAAATGCGACCTCAGAAGAAGGGAAACGTGAACGAACTTCATGCACCCATGACAACGAATAGGCCTAGGCTAGGTTAGGCTACTTTTGGCTAGGCTACCCAATTCGTACTTTAGGTTAACCCTCCTCTAGCGGGTGCTCTGTGGCCGTTTTGGGCCGTTCTGGGCCGTTCTGACTGCTATATCAACCATCAGTATGAAAGGAACTGTATTGCGCCGAAAACTAGGTGGAAATCGCTACACAATGACGCCACATACAGCTACGTAGCACTCGTGGAGCACTGACAGTGTTACCTCGAAGATGGAAGTTTTGCTGATTTTGCTACCTTGCTCAATTTTAGCGAACCATTGGTTACACTGTCATCCTCACGCGCGGTGGGGGAACTGGAGTTAGTGTGGGCCGGGAGGCCACAGATGTCGGACGTATGGATCATTACTATCCCACCCATTTTCACTCGATTTCCACCCTTTTTTCACCCGTTTTTTGCCAGTTTTTTCAACTCTACTTATGTGGTGAGCCGCTTTTTAAGGGTATACTGTACAGTAATAGCACATATAGTAATGAATATGAAACAATAAGTTCAGTTAATGGTCGAAAAATAAGAATCAACACTCACCGCTTCATTGCAGGTCCACCCCTTCACCTTTCTCCAGTTCCCCACCTCACTCCACTTCTCCACCTCACTCTCCTTGACCACCTCACTTCCCTTCTCCATTTCAAGTGATATCGAGGTCACCTTACGCTTTGGGAGGCATGATAACACGGGAATACATGCGGAGGAGGTAACAATCACACAAGATGGCTACCCACTTAAAACATACTGACGCCCGTGACGTCACTTCTCGTCCAGGCGGGTGACTCAGAGCCCAGCCTATATATCGGCGCTCCGACGGATCCCCGTTTTGACGGACATTCACCGGGGATGGGGGCGCGTCATCCGACAACGTCGGAGACTGTCGGAACGATGACAGAAATGTCCGAAATACGGAAGTACAGTAAACCCTCGCTATCTCGGACTAATTGGGGGGAGACCCAGTCCGAGATGACCGAAAATCCGAGATGTCCGAAGTCCGACTTATGTCCGACTTAAGAGAGGGAAAATTCCGAATTAGAAGAAGAAAGTCCGCGTCACCAGAGAAATTGAGATTTTTTTTTTTTTTTTTTTTATATATATCTAGTTAATGCATATATATATATATATAAAACTATGTCTTATTTGGTCTTTTTTTAATCTATGAATCAATTCTAATACGATGGAATTGAAAACAATATTACCCTTCTAACACACAAATAATAAAATGAAAAAGAGAGTAAATAAAAATGTCTCCTTTGTCTTTGAGAAACATAAGTCCGTCTCGTATATGTTAGTATTTTATCGCTCGCTCGCCCCTAGCCACTCTCTCTCTATCTATTTATCTCTCTAATGCATCTAACTAACTCCCTTATACATTAACATAACTATGTCTTATTTGGACTTTTTGTAATCTATAAATAATTTCTAATGCGATGGAATTGAAAACAATATTATCCTTCTAGCACACAAATAATAACATGAAAAAGAGTCAATAAAAATGTCTCCTTTGTCTTTTCAGAACCAATTAAACCGTCTCATAATAGTTCGTGTTTATCGCTCACTTCCCCTTCTGCAACTCTCTGTCTATCTATCTATCTTGTCTTTTCAGAACCAATTAAGTCCGTCTCATAATAGTTAGTGTTTATCGCTCACCCTGCCTCTGTAACTCTCTCTTTCTATCTATATCTCTCTAATGCATCTACGTAACTCCCTTATACATTAACATAACTATGTCTTATTTGGACTTTTTGTAATCTTTGAATCATTTCTAATGCAATGGAATTGAAAACAATATTATCCTTCTAGCACACAAATAATAACATGAAAAAGTCAATATAAAAGTCTCCTTTGTCTTTTCAGAACCAATTAAGTCCGTCTCATAATAGTTTGTGTTTATCGCTCACTTCCCCTTCTGCAACTCTTTCTATCTATTGTCTTTTCAGAACCAATTAAGTCCGTCTCATAATAGTTCGTGTTTATCGCTCACTCCCCCTCTGTAACTCTCTCTTTCTATCTATCTATCTCTCTAATGCATCTACGTAACTCCCTTATACATTAACATAACTATGTCTTATTTGGACTTTTTGTAATCTTTGAATCATTTCGAATGCAATGGAATTGAAAACAATATTATCCTTCTAGCACACAAATAATAACATGAAAAAGAGTCAATATAAAAGTCTCCTTTGTCTTTTCAGAACCAATTAAGTCCGTCTCATAATAGTTCGTGTTTATCGCTCACTTCCCCTTCTGCAACTCTTTCTATCTATTGTCTTTTCAGAACCAATTAAGTCCGTCTCATAATAGTTCGTGTTTATCGCTCACTCCCCCTCTGTAACTCTCTCTATCTATCTCTCTAATGCATCTACGTAACTCCCTTATACATTAACATAACTATGTCTTATTTGGATTTCTTGTAATCTTTGAATAATTTCTAATGCAATGGAATTGAAAAATATAATATCGGACATTTTCCGAATACTTATAAAAAGTCCCACAACGTCAGAGACTGTCGGAACGATGACGGAAATGTCCGAAATACCGAAGTGCATGTCCGAGAGGCCGTAGCCAGTCCGACTAGTACGGGTTTCCGACTTCTAGAGGTCCGAGATGGCGAGGGTTTACTGTACAGTAAACCCCCGCTAACTCGGACTCTTTTTAGTCGGAAACCCGCACTTTTCGGAATGGCATCGGCCTCTCGGAAATGTCCCTGTATATCTCGGAAATTTCCGAGTTGGACGGGATTTGTGTCCGGTTTACAATGTTCTCTCACTCGGTTTTAAGTGATTTTAGGATGAATTGAAGCCTGTGCCTATTAATTATTGTGTTAATATTAATTACTATGTACTGTACTGTCCCTGAAAACATAATAAGGTTCGTATTTGTCATTAATATGATGAATTTCACATGTAAAAAAAACAAAAAAAACAAAAAAAAGTTATCTCAATTTTTTCTGATGCGGACTTTCCTCTTCTAATTCAGAATTTTCCCTCTCTTAAGTCGGACATATGTCGGACTTCGGACATCTCGGAAAATCGGGCATCTCGGAAAATCGGGCTTCTCGGAAGTAGTCTCCCCCAATTAGTCAGAGTTAGCGAGGGTTTACTGTACGTGTCCGGGAGGTGACGGCGATCCGGCTAGTACGGGTTTCCGACAATTGGAGGTCCGAAATAGCGAGGGGTTACTGTATGATTGAATTAGAAATATAAATGGTAAGGCAATATATAGTTAATTGATACGATCAATTAACGGTTTATAGCGAATTATTCGTGTAAGTCAATCACCCCCATTTTACTTTCATGTATAAAATTAAGAAGTGACTACAAATTCATGTGGCCAACTGTTCCTCTTAGGCCTACTCATGCGGCCCTAGACTAACTGTAATCTGAACGGTGAAGACGCTGAAGGAATGTGGAGGAAAATTAGAGTCAAACTGGAGAATGCTGTATCCAAAAGTGTACCAGTAAAGGAATATAAGGATAAAACAAAATTGAGGAAAAGAACGAACCCAGAATTGCCAATGAAAAGAAAGCTTTGGACATTGATTAGAAGAAAGAAATGATTGTGGGAAAGACTAAAATTGTTAAAAAAGAACAGGGGGTCTAGTATAGAAGCTAAAGAAGTGGATCTGGAATGCAGACAAATAAACAATAAAATAAGGTGGGAGACAAGGAGGGGGGTGAAGGAGAGGGAGAGAGATTGCTAGAAATGTGAAGGATAATCCAAAAATATTCTGGAAGTACATTCAGGAAAAGTTAACAAGAAGAGTAGGGATCCCAGAGCTGGTAGGGGGGTTGGATGATGGGAGTAGAGCGGAGACTGATAAGGAGAAAGCAGAGGTGCTGGGGAAATACTTTGGGGGGGTACTAACAGTGGAGTCGGATGATGCAGTGCCAACTATTCCCATCAAACAGGCACCGGCACTAGAACTAATAGAGTTTTCCCATGCTAGAATAAGAAGGGCTATAGAAAAAATGAACAGAAGTAAGTCCCCGGGACCGGATGGGATACACCCAAGAATCATAAAGGAAGGAGGTGAGATGTTGGTAGAGCCATTGAAAATATTATTTGAGGTATCGTTTAATACAGGACAAATCCCGATGGACTGGAGAGAGGCGAACATAACAGCTATATTTAAGAAGGGAAAGAGAAATGACCCAGGAAATTATAGACCAGTCAGTTTGACAAGTGTTATGTGTAAACTAATGGAAACGGTAATTAGAGAAGGAATAATGGAGCATATGAAATCAAACCAACTTTTCAGTGGGAGTCAGTTCGGATTCTTGCCGGGGAGGTTGACGGTACTACAGCTAATTAAGGTGGTAGATGATTGGATGCAAATTCTAGAGGATGGTGATGTAATAGACGTGGTATATTGCGATTTTATGAAGGCCTTCGATAAGGTCCCACATAAAAGGTTAATAGAGAAAGTTAGAAGCTATAATATAGGGGAGAAATGTGTGAAATGGATAGATGCCTTCCTGAAAGATCGGAGACAGAGGGTACTGGTGAATGGAATAGGCTCGGGGTGGAGGGAAATTACAAGTGGGGTACCTCAGGAATCTGTGTTGGGACCACTCTTGTTCGTTATATTTATCAAAGACTTACCTGAAGTTATAACTAATGGAAGTGAGGTATACCTGTATGCGGATGACACTAAGCTGTATAGAAGAGTGAGGAGTAAGGCAGATGTGAGTTTGCTTCAAGGAGATGTGGAGGGCATGAAGGGATGGTCTGAGCATTGGTTAATGCTTTTTCATCCAAAAAAATGCAAGTACATGCAGATTGGGACAAGCAAGATAGACAAGGTAGGATACAGTATGTATGAAGCGATGGAGGAAGTGAATGCAGAAAAGGATATAGGAGTAATGATAGACAATAAGTTAAATTTCTCAGAACATTTAGCGGAAAAGATAAACAAAGCAAATAGAATTGTAGGGCTGATAAGGAGGACATTTGTGTCACTTGACGAAGAAATATTCAGGAATCTCTATACAGCGCTGGTTAGGCCGCACCTGGAATATGCGAACCAGGTGTGGGCTCCATATATGGTAAAGGATATAGAAGCAGTGGAGAAAGTGCAGAGGAGAGCTAGCAAGCTAGTACCAACGTTGAAGAACGCGGGCTATGAGCAGAGGTTGAGGACACTGGGGCTTCCGACACTGGCATATAGGAGAAAGAGAGGGGATATGATAGAGACTTTTAAGATAGTGTCAGGAAAGTATGATGAGGATGTGTGTGAAGGTATCTTCTTGATGCGGGAGGGAACAAGAATGAAAGGACACTCTTAAGAAAATTTACAAAGAAAGAAATAGGCTTGAGAAGGCAAAGAACTCATTTTGTGATAGAGTGGTAAATGAGTGGAACGCACTGCCCCAGTATGTAGTCAATTCCGAATCAATAAGGGAGTTTGAAAGTAATCTTGATAAAGCATGGGGAAGACAAGATTTGAAGTTTGATTATAAAGCAAAAATACAGAATAGTAAAAATGTTGCGTCTGCTACCGCCGCCGCCAACACCGTGAACGACTGCAGCAGTGCAAGTACTGGTACTGAGCTGGATACACAGGCCTAGTTTGCCTTTTTCCAGAGGATATACTGTAAGAAACTGTAATAAATCGATCTGGACATAGAGACCTAAGGGCCTGTGTCCAGTACTTCAGTAAGGTTCATATGAGTAGGCCTATGAGGGATATTTATTGGAATTGGGAGGTTTGACGACCTCCCAAATAACCAAATGAGGAAAACCTCATATTTGGTACTGTAGTCTCGGAGTATCCAACATAGGGCTTATAAGTTCAGCCGCTGGTACAGCGGGCCGATTTATCAGTACTACATGTGCAGTACAATATCTTCTAAAGTAGCACCTTAAATCTCTACTAGGTACGTTGTACACACTTCGAGACTACTTATTGAGAATAGAAAATTTAAAAGGTAGGGTAGAAAAAATTAAAATAGTTGCCCACTCAATCTAGCTTACCTATGGACACATGTGCAAACTCAACATACCTGCGTTCAACTATGTAAATTCATCATGGTATCATGTAATCAGACTAGATTGGATGGGCAGGGGTTAGGCGTGAGGGCGGGAAACATACATACATACATACATAACATTTTAAGACTGAATGTTCCACACATACGTGCAGTTTCAGTCTTGTCCTAATGGCGGCGTTCCAGGCAACCCTGTTAAGGGCTGCTTCACTTGTCAAGTTCTTGGATTTGAGATCGGCACGTATAGTCCGATCCCAGGTCTTCCTCTGTCCACCCCTTGGTGCAGCTCCCTCCACAATCACACACCTGCATTCTTTCAGCCAATTTTTTTCATCCATTCTCTCCACATGTCCATACCATCCCAGCCCTGGTGATGGGCTGGTCTATCAGAGTGAGAACTGAGCGATCTCTGCCATACCCATAGCTTACTCTGACTGTTCCTTTTACTTTTATATTTTCTAGATCTCAAGTGACGGCGTCTCTTCCGTGGATTGACCTCCCAGTCTACCTAGATTGGAAGCCAAAGCGTCACATTTTTTTCTTTGCCCCTCAACTTTCTCTTCATAATTGCTGAGGGGCACAGGGCCCTGGGTGGGGCTTTGGTTTCCCGGGCGTTTCCGCACCCTCCTTAGCTCCCCGCCATGGAGTGGCTTCGGTCACCCAGGCTTTATTGTGGTCGGCAGTGAGGGTTCTGTGGGGGCGCACGGTTATGGCCTTGGCCTTGCTCGGGGCCTTGGGGCTGTTCGGCCAGGCACCTTGGGGAACAGCAACAACAACAACAACAACCCCCTTGTAATCTCTTGGGGGAAGGTACTGGGAATGGTCCCGGGGTAGACTGGAACCGGAGTTCTGGGGGGGGAGTGATGCCCATTTGCCAGCCAAATTACCCAAATATGACTAAACAACCTAAAAAGAAACAACGTAAATCCGATGAATCAAAACCGCACAGGACAAGGACAAATGCCCCCCACAGTCTCAGACTTGGTAGTGTGAATGTTGGTAGTTTGAATCTGCGTGCAAATGAAGTGGCTGAGAAGTGTGAGAGGAGGCAAGTGGACGTCTGCTGTACCCAGGAAACACTCTGGAGGAGGCATGGGGTACAGTGGATTGTTGGAAGAAAGAAAAGATATAGGATCTACTGGATGGGGATGGAGACTGATAAAGCAAAAGGAGGAGTGGATGTTTTGGTGGCTGAAGAGCTGGCGGAAAGTTTGCTTCAGATTACGAGAGTTAGTGAAAGGCTGATTGTTTTGAAGTTGAAAGTTGGTGAAAGAATTCTGAATGTGATATCTGCATATGCCCCACAGGCTGGTCTACAGAAAGAGATAGAAGGGGACTTCTGGAATGACACCGTCAGTGTCATTTCAGGCCTCTCGGAGAATGAAATAACAATCGTGAGGGGGAATCTGAAAGGTCACGTGGGAGCATCTGCAGATGGATATGAGGGGGTACATGGAGGAAATGGTTACGGAAGGAGAAATCTGGAAGGCGAATATATATTGGGAGTCCTGCGTTGCACTCAACATGGTTTTGTGTAACACAAAGTTCAAGAAAAGACAGAGCCATCTTACAGTCTCTTACAGTAGATCCTCTGGAAAACGGCAAACTAGGCCTGTGTATCCAGCTCAGTGCCAGTACTTGCACGGCGGCGGCGGCGGCCACAGACGCAACATTTTTACTATTCTGTATTTTTGCTTTATAATTAAACTTCAAATCTTGTCTTCCCCATGCCTTATCAAGATTACTTTCAAACTTCATTACTGATTCGGAATCGATTACATACTGGGGCAGTGCGTTCCACTTATTTACCACTCTATCACAAAATGAGTTCTTCACTTTTTCAATCCTATTTCTTTTCTTAGAAATTTTCTTAGAGTGTCCTCTTGTTCTTGTTCCCTCCCGCATCAAGAAGATACCTTCACACACATCCTCATCATATTTTCCTGACACTATCTTAAAAGTCTCTATTTATTAGTGGCCCCTCCATCATTGACGAACATGCCTATTACATAAGGCATCCTCTTCAAACACTAATCCGCCGTTGTTTGAATCTACTGCGCAGAGCATTTAAAATCTGAGGAGCCTTCATCATGAGCGCACGCGACCTCACTCATGGCTTCAGTCATTATGAATTGGGTTCTCACTACGAAAAAACTTCGTAAAAAACAAAAAACAAAAAGAAAATAAGAATAACTATCCAATAAGCTTTCTATCATATCGTGGATGTACTTGTGTGGATCTTTGACCAGACGCTGATTCAGGCGTCATTCTTCCTTCTCTGCTCTGCGGTCAGCCGGCCCGGACGTGTGTCTCCACGCTCCGCTGGTTCCGCATTTGCTGCGTCCCTAGTGAGTTTTTTCTCATTTGTATACTCTGGGATGTATCGAGTAAGGTTAGGATATGCGTAGCAGGAGTGTCCTGGGCTGGTTGCCCGCAGTGCAGTGTATTTTGGGTCGTGTGTTTGGGGCATCTATTTCGGATGTACCCTCGTGGTCCGGTTGTGGACAGGTGAACTTTGTCACAGTTAGCTAGCTTTGTGTTGCAGGCGGCTTTCATTACGCGTTATTGCTTCCTTTTATCTTTCTGATGAGGTAGCGTATTTTTGCTGACGTTCCCAGCGTATTTTTCTTCACTTAGTGAAGAGTTTTCTGGGTCCCGAGTCAGTTCTTCCCTTTGCCGGAAGTATTTGCTACAGTGGTGTGTTGGCGGTGGTTCCTGTTGTGAGATATTTCAGTGCTTTTTGTTTATATTCCGACATGTTAATATTATCCGTCTGCCTAGGCCTAGCCAGCCTCTCGTAGCCTTACCACATATACAAGTGTTATTGATTTATTTTCTAAATATGTACTACTGTGTGATGTGTGTCCTGGTTTAGTTGTGTATTGGCTAATTCCACGGACTATTTATGTGTCCTGGGTTAGTTGTGTATTGGCTAATTCCACGGACTATGTTGGGCCCGGCGTTAGTTGTGTTTTGGCTACGCCTCGGTCCTGTGTTGCGTTCAGATGGTATCTGGATTGGGTGGGTTATTTCCGGCGGGTTTTTCTCGGTTACACCATGAAAAAACCCGGCTGGTTACCGAGTTTTGGCCACGCGTGGTTTAAAACAGGCTTGTTTCCCCGGCAAGTGGGTGTCTGTGGCTCCCCAGGACTGCGTCTCTGGGGTGCCTGTTTCAGGCTCCTCCTGATTCCCGGCGGGTTGGCTGTTCCCATCTAACAGTGTTCATACGTACACGTGTTGTTTGTAGTTTTTTCGGTTTTGCAAAGCCAATATAAAACTATGCTGTTGTTGTATTTCCTCCCCGGCGATCTTTTACAAAGATGTGGGGTTAGGAACAATTGGGGTTAACTTTTAAACTTTAAATCACCCGGCGGGTGCACCCTGGTAGGGTGGGATGACCGAATTTCCAAAATTCAGTTTAGTTGACCAGACAATTGAGGGATGCATTGTGTATCGCCTCCTTCAACATACGGCAATTTAAGGCACAATTGGGGTTAACGTTTTTTAAACTAATATTCACACCCGGCCTCCCTGGAAGGGTGGAAATCACGAATTTACAATTCAGTTAGTTAACCAGACAATTGAGGGATACGTTTTGTATCGCCGCCTTCAGCTTACGGCGCAATTGGGGTTAACGATTTTTAAACTAATATTCACACCCGGCGGGTGCTCCCTGGAAGGGTGGGAGTAACGAATTTACAATTCGGTTAGTTAACCAGACAATTGAGGGATACGTTTTGTATCGCCGCCTTCAACATACGGCGATCTAAAAAGATACTTCGGGAGAAGTTAGATCTCGTATATTTGTCAGGCTTCCCAGTTTTTGATCTACGAGATAATTCGGGGGCCGGCGTCTTTTTTTTTTTTTTTTTTTTTTTTTTTTTCCAAAATTGAATCTTGAAACAAACACCACCGGAAAGACTTAATCAGTTATAAACGCCATGCTGGTCTTTATATATTATGTCAGAGGGTATTCATAAATCTTTTGGATAAATTAAGATATTCTGAAATCTTTTACAGTACTTAGGAAACCCCACCGCGTAGCGAGCTGTAGTCGTTGAGTATTACGTCTCGTTACCCGGCGGGTTATTTAACACTTGTGTGCGAACATGTTTGGGTTAACCTTATGAGCATTAATTCCTGGCAATTTTATTTTTTTCCAGAGCTGGGTCCCGGCGGGTCTATGCAGAACCTGGAGTAAGTTTCCCACCAGTCTCTGTCATGGCTACCTTTGCCCCGGTTTTTGCTTTATGCATTACGCCCTCCTGTTCAGGTATCCCTATTTTTGCGCACACCCTTTGTATAAAATGTGTTAAAATGTCTCGTTTGGTGTGGGTTACCTTTGCGGCGTTTTTTCTCGTTGCTCCGAGAACACCGTTTTTGTTTACCGAGTTTTAGTCAGGATGGCTCAAAATAGGTAAGTTACCCCGACGAGTTTGGTCGCTTGAGAGCTCATAAGAAACTGCGTTTTCTGTGGTCGAGCCTGGGATCAGGTTTCCTGTGTTATTCATTGCTTTATGCATTACGCCCTCCTGTAATGTATAGTTTAGTGTGGGTTACCTTTCCGGCGTTTTTCTTGTTGCTCCGAGGACACCGTTTTTGTTTACCGAGTTTTAGTCAGGATGGCTAAAATAGGTAAGTTACCCCGACGAGTTTGGTCGCTTGAGGGCTCATCAGAAACTGCGTTTTCTATGGTCGAGCCTGGGATCAGGCTTCCTGGTTTATTCCCGTCGAGGGGGGCTCCACTCAGTTTTCTAGGTGATCAGGCTGACACCTGTTGGACTTGGTTTTCTCTGCTTTTCAAAGCCATTGAAACAATGCTGTCTGTTTGTTTGGTCTTTACCTCCCGGCGACCTTTTTACAAAGAGGTCTGGGGCAGGTATAATTGGTTTGACATTGCATATAAAACCCGGCGGTTGTACCTTCGGGTGGTTATTTGTAAATTTCATTAATCGATTTTAGGAGTATAGTTGGTTGTTGGAAGGAACATAATAATATTAACGGATTTGCGATTCGAGATAATTTACCAAACAATTGATTGATACAATAGGGTATCACGGCCTTCAAGACGGCGATCTATGACGGCTTCTGGGAGATGCCGGATTAGAGATTAAGATAGGCTTAGACTTTTTATGGGATAAAAAGATGCCTGAATCTTACTAGTGTCTCCAGTGTAAAGGGATACTTGAAAGACTTCATCTTTAATAAAGATATGCTTCATCTTTATGAGGATTAAGAAGTTTTTCTTAATTCTTTTGGACAGGTGAAAGATATGCTGAAATCTTTAATAAGCCATTGAAACAATGCCGTTTGTTTGTTTAGTCTTTCCCTCCCGGCGACCTTTTTACAAAGAGGTCTGGGGCAGGTACAATTGGTTTGACATTGCATATAAAACCCGGCGGTTGTACCTTTGGGTGGTTATATTGACTGATTTGCAATTCGCGATCTATGTATTTCCTCCCCGGCGATCTTTTACAAAGAAGTGAGGTTAGGAACATTTGGGGTTAACTTTTAAACTTTAAATCACCCGGCGGGTGCAACCTGGAAGGGTGGGATGCCCGAATTTGCAAAATTCAGTTTAGTTGACCAGACAATTGAGGGATGCATTGTGTATCGCCTCCTTCAACATACGGCGCTTTAGGGCACAATTGGGGTTAAATGTTTTTTAAAACTAATATTCAAACCCGGCGGGTGCTCCTTGGAGGGATGGGAATAACGAATTTACGATTCAGTTAGTTAACCAGACAATTGAGGGATACGTTTTGTATCGCCGCCTTCAACATACGGCGATCTAAAAAGATACTTCGGGAGAAGTTAGATCTCGTATATTTGTCAGGCTTCCCAGTTTTTGATCTACGAGATAATTCGGGGGCCGGCGTCTTTTTTAGTTTTTTTTCTCCAAAAATTGAATCTTGAAACAAACACCACCGGAAAGACTTCATCAGTTGTAAACGCCATGCTGGTCTTTATATATTATGTCAGAGGGTATTCATAAATCTTTTGGACAAATTAAGATATTCTGAAATCTTTTACTTGGGAAACCCCACCGCGTAGCGAGCTGTCGTCGTTGAGTATTACGTCTCGTTACCCGGCGGGTTATTTAACACTTGTGTGCGAACATGTTTGGGTTAACCTTATGAGCATTAATTCCTGGAAATTTTCTTTTTTTCCAGAGCTGGGTCCCGGCGGGTCTATGCAGAACCTGGAGTAATTATCCCACCAGTCTCTGTCATGGCTACCTTTGCCCCGGTTTTTGCTTTATGCATTACGCCCTCCTGTTCAGGTATCCCTATTTTTGCGCACACCCTTTGTATGAAATGTGTTAAAATGTCTCGTTTGGTGTAGGTTACCTTTCCGGCGTTTTTTCTCGTTGCTCCGAGAACACCGTTTTTGTTTACCGAGTTTTAGTCAGGATGGCTCAAAATAGGTAAGTTAGCCCGACGAGTTTGGTCGCTTGAGGGCTCATAAGAAACTGCGTTTTCTTTGGTCGAGCCTGGGAGCAGGCTTCCTGTGTTATTCATTGCTTTATGCATTACGCCCTCCTGTAATGTATAGTTTAGTGTGGGTTCCCTTTCCGGCGTTTTTCTCGTTGCTCCGAGAACACCGTTTTTGTTTACCGAGTTTTAGTCAGGATGGCTAAAATAGGTAAGTTACCCCGACGAGTTTGGTCGCTTGAGGGCTCATCAGAAACTGCGTTTTCTATGGTCGAGCCTGGGATCAGGCTTCCTGAGTTATTCCCATCGAGGGGGGCTCCACTCAGTTTTCTAGGTGATCAGGCTGACACCTGTTGGCCTTGGTTTTCTCTGCTTTTCAAAGCCATTGAAACAATGCTGTCTGTTTGTTTGGTCTTTACCTCCCGGCGACCTTTTTACAAAGAGGTCTGGGACAGGTATAATTGGTTTGACATTGCATAGAAAACCCGGCGGTTGTACCTTCGGGTGGTTATATTAACGGATTTGCGATTCGAGATAATTTGCCAAACAATTGATTGATACAATAGGGTATCACGGCCTTCAAGACGGCGATCTATGAGGGCTTCTGGGAGAAGCCGGATTAGAGATTAAGATAGGCTTAGACTTTTTATGGGATAACAAGATGCCTGAATCTTACTAGTGTCTCCAGTGTAAAGGGATACTTGAAAGACTTCATCTTTAATAAAGATCTGCTTCATCTTTTTGAGGATTAAGAAGTTATTCTTAATTCTTTTGGACAGGTGAAAGATATGCTGAAATCTTTAGTAAGCCATTGAAACAATGCCGTTTGTTTGTTTTAGTCTTTCCCTCCCGGCGACCTTTTTACAAAGAGGTCTGGGGCAGGTACAATTGGTTTGACATTGCATATAAAACCCGGCGGTTGTACCTTTGGGTGGTTATATTGACTGATTTGCAATTCGCGATCTTTGTATTTCCTCCCCGGCGATCTTTTACAAAGAAGTGGGGTTAGGAACATTTGGGGTTAACTTTTAAACTTTAAATCACCCGGCGGGTGCAACCTGGAAGGGTGGGATGCCCGAATTTGCAAAATTCAGTTTAGTTGACCAGACAATTGAGGGATGCATTGTGTATCGCCTCCTTCAACATACGGCACTTTAGGGCACAATTGGGGTTAACTTTTTTTAAAACTAATATTCACACCCGGCGGGTGCTCCTTGGAGGGATGGGAATAACAAATTTACGATTCAGTTAGTTAACCAGACAATTGAGGGATACGTTTTGTATCGCCGCCTTCAACATACGGCGATCTAAAAAGATACTTCGGGAGAAGTTAGATCTCGTATATTTGTCAGGCTTCCCAGTTTTTGATCTACGAGATAATTCGGGGGCCGGCGTCTTTTTTATTTTTATTTTTTCAAAAAATTGAATCTTGAAACAAACACCACCGGAAAGACTTCATCAGTTATAAACGCCATGCTGGTCTTTATATATTATGTCAGAGGGTATTCATAAATCTTTTGGACAAATTAAGATATTCTGAAATCTTTTACTTGGGAAACCCCACCGCGTAGCGAGCTGTCGTCGTTGAGTATTACGTCTCGTTACCCGGCGGGTTATTTAACACTTGTGTGCGAACATGTTTGGGTTAACCTTATGAGCATTAATTCCTGGAAATATTTTTTTTTCCAGAGGTGGGTCCCGGCGGGTCTATGCAGAACCTGGAGTAATTATCCCACCAGTCTCTGTCATGGCTACCTTTGCCCCGGTTTTTGCTTTATGCATTACGCCCTCCTGTTCAGGTATCCCTATTTTGGCGCACACCCTTTGTATGAAATGTGTTATAATGTCTCGTTTGGTGTAGGTTACCTTTCCGGCGTTTTTTCTCGTTGCTCCGAGAACACCGTTTTTGTTTACCGAGTTTTAGTCAGGATGGCTCAAAATAGGTAAGTTACCCCGACGAGTTTGGTCGCTTGAGGGCTCATAAGAAACTGCGTTTTCTGTGGTCGAGCCTGGGAGCAGGCTTCCTGTGTTATTCATTGCTTTATGCATTACGCCCTCCTGTAATGTATAGTTTAGTGTGGGTTACCTTTCCGGCGTTTTTCTCGTTGCTCCGAGAACACTGTTTTTGTTTACCAAGTTTTAGTCAGGATGGCTAAAATAGGTAAGTTACCCCGACGAGTTTGGTCGCTTGAGGGCTCATCAGAAACTGCGTTTTCTATGGTCGAGCCTGGGATCAGGCTTCCTGAGTTATTCCCGTCGAGGGGGGCTCCACTCAGTTTTCTAGGTGATCAGGCTGACACCTGTTGGCCTTGGTTTTCTCTGCTTTTCAAAGCCATTGAAACAATGCTGTCTGTTTGTTTGGTCTTTACCTCCCGGCGACCTTTTTACAAAGAGGTCTGGGGCAGGTATAATTGGTTTGACATTAATAATAATAATAATAATAATAATATAATATTTATTCAGTTAGCAATTTACAGAGTTGGTACCACATAGTATGTTATAAATATGACATGTACCAGCCTTGCATAATTCCAACTAAGGATAGCCCAATAAGGCCGTTAGGCGTATTTCCATTGGGGTCCTTGTATATAAAACCCGGCGGTTGTACCTTCGGGTGGTTATATTAACGGATTTGCGATTCGAGATAATTTGCCAGACAATTGATTGATACAATAGGGTATCACGGCCTTCAAGACAGCGATCTATGAGGGCTTCTGGGAGAAGCCGGATAAGAGATTAAGATAGGCTTAGACTTTTGATGGGATAAAAAGATGCCTGAATCTTACTAGTGTTTCAAGTGTAAAGGGTTACTTGAAAGACTTCATCTTTACTAAAGATATGCTTCATCTTTATGAGGATTAAGATGTTATGCTTAATTCTTTTGGACAGATAAAAGATATGCTGAAATCTTTAATAAGCCATTGAAACAATGCCGTTTGTTTGTTTAGTCTTTCCCTCCCGGCGACCTTTTTACAAAGAGGTCTGGGGCAGGTACAATTGGTTTGACATTGCATATAAAACCCGGCGGTTGTACCTTTGGGTGGTTATATTAACTGATTTACAATTCGCAATAATTTGCCAAACAACTGATTGATACAATAGGGTATCACGGCCTTCAAGACGGCGATCTATGAGGGCTTCTGGGTGACGCCAGATTAGAGATTAAGATAGGCTTAGACTTTTTATGGGATAAAAGATGCCGGAATCTTACTAGTGTTTCAAGTGTAAAGGGATACTTGAAAGACTTCATCTTTAATAAAGATATGCTTCATCTTTATGAGGATTCAGAAGATATGCTTAAATCTTCTGGACAGGTAAAGATATGCTGAAATCTTTAATATGATACTAAAGGACAACGAAAAGTAGTGGTGGAGTGCTACGGTCCGTTGACCGGCGGTTTTGAGGCACATATTTTGTACCGTTTTTTGGGTGTAACCCTATGAGCATTAATCCCCGGAAAATTTTCTTTCCAGGGCGGATTACCGGTGTTGCACCAGGTGACCAGGTAGTTCCCGGGGGCGGGGTAGTTTTCCCTCAGTCTCTGTCGTGTCGGCACTTGAACCTCTCATTGCTGTATGTTCGACGCCGTTAAGCTCAGGTAGCCCTATCTTATTTTTATTTGTTAATGAAATAATTTAATAGCTGAATCATAATAAACATATATATTTTCTATGATTATATTATGATAATATTGTGTTTATTTATAGTAATTTATTTTAATACAATTAAATATAAATTAAATTACTTAGTATACTTTATGATTTTGCTGACCAGCTCTGCTTTCCATGTGTTAATGAGCTATGGTAGCTTTTAATTATCATAAACCTTTACGGGACTCGGACGAGGGCTCCCGTTCAGGGAGTATACTGAGCTCGTAAGCGAGGGACAGCCACAGCCAAGGTGTATGGCGATACTCACAGTCGTACCTCACCCGCCGGACGATAACGCCGGTGGGCGGACCTGACACTCTGATGACGGACGAGAACAGGTTGAGTTCCATTTATCTCTTTTCCGCCGCCAGACGCGTCTCTAATGTGCTACGTAGTCAACAAACTACAGGATTAGCGAGGCGTGGTCTCGCTAATCGCGCCCCTGTGGCCGGCGCAGTGTGGTACCAGCATTTGAACACGTGGTGCCCGCACCCAGTGTCCCTCCTGGTTGGGTTGTTCCACTTAGAACACAATTGGCAACCTAGAAACCTCGCGGACTTGTTCATTTTGGACATTCAGGAGGCCAAGTGGCTAGCACCTTATGGTAGCGACGTGACCAAGATATTCACGAATCAATATACCCAGTCTACAAAGCGACAGTTTCAATCGCATTGGAAAGCTTTTATGTCTCGGATTCTTAGAACAAAACAAACTGTGCCCTCGGTGGCGTTGGTTGTTTATTATTTAATTTATCTGTTCATGCAGAAACATTTATCTGAAAGTGATTTATGTGGGCAGGTTTTAAACTCCGCCCACCTCCCGTCAGCTCAGGCCTACATGGTCTCTGGACAAAGCATCGTTGTTATTCTCGTTCCCGTATGTACCAAAGACTGCAGATTTTACAAAAGGGCTGTATTCCTTATGGCGTTTGGCCTACCGGGAACAGAATATCTGAGCTGGCGGCGATGAGCAACGCACCTAATTGCCTCAGGTTTGATAGGCTTCATGAGTGTATTCACATTGCACCTTCCCCAGGATTCATAGCCGAGATTGAGCACAGTGAACACGTGTTTTCAGAGTTCACGGTGCCGGCGTTAAACAGGGGAAAGGTGCACCATCTTTTTTGCCCAGTGCAAGCTCTAACCAAATATTTAAGAGTGGCACCTCTAAATCACCAGGGTGCTTTATGGGTCGCAAGTCCGGTGAACGATTGATGGAGCGTACACTGGCTTCTCTCTTGGTCGAGGACTTTAAAGAGAAGCATCCCGGCGTTGTGGGTAAAGACCCACGATTTACGCAAGGGACAGCTTCTTTACGTTTCCTTAATAATCTTTCGGTGGAAGTTATTACGTCCACACACGTTGTGGGCCTCTAATCAGGAGTTTTTGCCTCGATACCTTTCAGTAGCTCTGGACAAACCTTCCTTGCCATGTATAGCTTTACGGCAGAGGGTCTAGGTTGCCCTTTTAGTCACGTTTTGTTTAATTTCAAGAAAAAGGGGGGGGGGGGGTGCAGTCAGTGTGACATAGGACACCCTAGACCCCTCCGGAGTATGTGTTCGGAACATACGAGCTGTGATACTGGTTGTAGGCATTGTTTTATAAAATTTCTCTGTAGTATTCATTGCAGGAAATTGTGCTAAAGGCCAATAGTAGTGTTACGACAAGTCTTGTTGAAAGTAGCTTTGGCTGTGAAGCAATACATTTTTGAAAAATCTCGGTAGTGGCAACCACGACTTTTACTTCTGCAGTAATTACTTCTGCAGTAATTACTTCTGCATAAGTACACGAGTTCAGTACTTCTACGAATGTACAAGAATTCATTTATGTTTGGTTATATTTTTAGGAATATATCCACTAGTTAATGGGGTTTATATGTGCACATATAATCAAATATTTTAATCAATATATTTTTTATATCAAAAACACATGAAGCCTTTAATTACTTTAGAAACATCAGAAATCATGCCAAAACTGTATTAAACCTAACTAAATCAAACTTTCTCCATAAGCAGGCAAATAAACTTCTAAATAATCCAAATGATAACAAAATATTTTGGTCTACTCTTAACTCATTCAAATCCAACTTCACTACTGCTTCATCCATTCCACCATTAAAATCTCCGACTGGCAATCTTGTAAGTGACCCACGAGGTAAAGCTAACCTTCTTGCAGATATTTTCTCCACCAACTCAACCTTAGATGAAATAAATCAAGATGTCCCTGTACTTAATTTTAATTCACCTGAAATTCCCTCACTTAAGATCCACACCAGACATGTCAAAACTATTTTGCAGAATCTCTCAGTAGATAAGGCTCCTGGTCCAGATGAAATTCCTCCAATAGTACTTAAGAATTGCTCCTTGGTGCTCGCTCCTGTATTGGCAAAATTTTTCCGTCTGTGTACTCATACCTCATGCTTCCCAGTACCCTGGAAAGAAGCAAACATCCATCCAGTTCCTAAAAAGGTGCCTCTTCAGATCCATCAAACTACAGACCAATAGCTATAACTTCCACTCTTGGCAAAGTTTTTCAAAATTATATTAAATAATCACATAATTAAGCATCTGGAGAATAATAAATTAATCAGTGATAGGCAATATGGTTTTAGACGATGTCGATCAACTGCAGACATTCTTTGCCTTCTTACGCATCAAATCAACCAAGCTACAGACCAACATGGTGAAACACATACAATAGCACTGGATATATCAAAGGCATTTGATAGAGTCTGGCATCAATCCTTATTGTTGAAGATTGTCACACTACGGCCTTGCATCATTAGTTCCACTAATTTCTTCTTATCTTCATAACAGAAAAATACGTGTAATGGTAGATGGCCTTTATTCTCAATTTCACTCAATAAATGCTGGTGTTCCCCAGGGATCAGTTTTGGCCCCAACTATGTTCCTCATTCATATCAATGATCTCATATCTACCACTCATAATCCAATACCTTCCTACGCAGATGTCTCAACACTCCACAGTTCCTTCACATTTACCAATTCTTTCACCCAACCCGATCTTATAAATTCAAAAATAAACACTGCAATTTCTCTGAACCAGGACCTTTCTAGAATTAATGAATGGGGACAAGAGAATCTAGTTTCCTTTAATGCACAGAAAACTCAGTACATTCAATTTTCTAACCGACAGAATCTCACTCACTAAATATTCCCACTTCCCCTAGTATTGACATTCTCGGTGTAACATTAACTACTAACTTGAGCTGGACACATTATGTTAGAAGCATTGCTAAGAATGCCGCTAAAAAACTGGGACTCCTGTACAGAGTTCGAGAATTCTTCACTGACGAGCAGTTGGCCGTAATATATAAAAGTCATGTGCGCTCTCAGAGGATTACTGTTCACCTATGTGGGGTGGAAGTGGAGTGGTTGCATTGAGGCAGTTGGACAAAATTCAAATAAAGCTATTAGATTAATCAATAACCCTGCAATCACACATGACATCCTACATTAGCCATACGAAGAACGTTGCATCCCTTGCATTATTCTACAGATATTTTCACAGCAATTGTTCCGAGGAACTTGCTTCAATTGTGCCGCCTCTCCACATCTTTCCCGTAGAACTAGGGCAGCTGAGAGCGCCCATGAATTTACACTTTCTCCTCCACAATGCAGAACTTCTGCTTATCAGAATTCATTTATCCCCAGAGCTACTACTCTTTGGAATTCACTTCCCTCGAATTGCTTTCCACAAACTTACAATCTACAAATGTTTAAATCCAGTTGTTACAAACATTTTATGAATGGAGGATGCCTTTAGGCCATCGACCTTTTTGTTTTATCTGTGTTTTTCCTTCCTCCGTTCATTGTCTCTTAAAAAAAAAAAAAAAAAAATGTGCCAGGGCGTCCAGGGCGTGTGCCTGCTGCACCTGCACGTCCTCGAGCAACAGCATCATCATCCGACCTGTTTGTGTGGACAGATGGGGCTGATTTTGAGCCAGATTGTCCTGCCTTTGATGAGGTACAGATGGGTTCCGGGGTGTCACCAACATTTCCCTGTGGCCCAGATGCTACCCCCAGTGAACTTTTCTGTGGCTTCTATGACAATGAAGTCATGGAATACCTCGTCGAGGAGACCAACAACCATCATGCGATCTGTGCCAACTTTCTTGGGAGGAAGACCAGTGCCAAGATGGTGGCATGGAGAGCTATCACTTCGGCAGAACTATATGTGTTCTTGGCACTCACAATGCTGATGACACATATCAGGAAGCACGCTCTGGCAGACTACTGGATCACTGGCGACATCATAACGACTCCAGCATTTGGCAAGTACATGTCCAGGGACAGGTACTTCGACATCCTCTCCTATCTCCACCTGACAAACAACATGGCAGTCCACCTTCCCGACACATTATGGAAGATCAGGAAGCTGTATGACATGATACGTCATCGGTTCACCACCTACCTGATTCCTTTCCAGAAGATGTGCCTCGACGAGTCTCTGGTCCTGTTCCGTGGTAGGCTGCACTTCCGACAGTATATCCCGTCCAAGAGACACCGCTTCGGCATCAAGCTCTTCGTCCTCTGCGACTGTTTGACGGGGTATGTGCTGGACTTTGTGGTGTACAGCGGCAAGGGTGGAGAAATTGTGACTGACCCCCTCATTGGTTTTGGTGGCGCTGTAGTGAAGAAGATGATGGAGAGGCACTTCAATCAAAACCACATCCTCTACACAGATAATTACTACACGTCGCCTATCCTGACCAAGTACCTCCATGACCGCAAGACCGGAACTGTCGGCACAGTCAAGGGCAAGAGGAAGGGCATGCCAGCCTACCCAACCAAGACAAAGAAGACGGACATCTTCCACAAGAAGAGTGGCCCCATCCTCTCCATCCACTGGCATGACCAGCGGAAGGTCAACCTCCTCAGCACATGCCACAAGGCCGAGATGGTCGCCACAGGGAAGGTGGACCGAAAAACCAAGAACCCCGTCCGGAAACCAGCTGCTGTCCTGGATTACAACCTCAACATGCGCCTCGTTGACAAGTCCGACATGCAGATGGGCTTCATCGACTGCCTGCGAACATCTTGCAGGTGGTACAAGAAGTTTATCCTGCATACGGTAGATATGTCGGTCCTCAATGCCTACAACATCTACCGTCTGAGGACTCCAGGAGCCAAGAAGTACAAGTCCCTGCGGAAGTTCCACAAGCAGGTGCTACTTGAGCTCCTGGCTAAACATGCGGGTACACCAGGGAGGCCACTACAAGGACCAGGCCAGCTGGACAGAACGGGGTGTGCTGATTTCTTCAGGAAGCACCAGCTCAACGCCCTTCCTTTCAAAGCACCAGGTAGTAAGAGCAGATTCCAGAAGAGGTGCCATGTGTGCAGCCACACAACAAGAAGACCCCGCAAAGCCACAAAAACCACTTGGGAATGCCTCGAGTGTCAAGTTGGACTGTGTGCTGGCACCTGCTTCAACGACTTCCACACTCTAACAAACTTTTGAAGTGGAAGTGACAACAGTGAAAGTGACACTCAAATGTAGGCTAAGAATAATAATATAACTAAGTATAAGTGAAAAGGACATATAAGTAATAATAAGTGCCTTCAATAACAATATGAACATTAATCATACAAGGCTGCCTCCGAAGTTGAAATGAGCTATCCCCCCGCCAAAGGCGGCTTTCTAAGGCCTTTCCTAGCTGATGCTGAGAGGATTGGGTTCTAGTCATGTGGTGATGGGCTGGTCTATCAGAGTGAGAACTGAGCGATCTCTGCCATACCCATAGCTTAATCTGACTGTTCCTTTTACTTATATATTTTCTAAATCTCAAGTGACGGCGTCTCTTCCGTGGATTGACCTCCCAATCTACCTGGAAGCCAAAGCGTCACATTTTGCTTTGCCCCTCAACTTTCTCTTTATAATTGCTGAGGGGCACAGGGCCCTGGGTGGGGCTTTGGTTCCCTTGGCGTTTCCGCACCCTCCTCAGCTCCCCGCCATGGAGTGGCTTCGGTCACCCAGGCTTTATTGTGGTAGGCAGGGAGGGTTCTGTGGGGGCGCTCGGTTATGGCCTTGGTTTTGCTCGGGGCTGTTCCCAGGCAGCTGGGGAACAGCCACAACCACCAACAACAACAACAACAACAACAACAACAACAACAACAACAATATGAACAAGTTGTGACACTATCAATAAGCCTAGTTCGGTGAAAGTGACAGTATAATAATATAAACTGAGTACTGTTGTGAAAGATACACGCACAAGTAATTAAGTGCCTTCATAACAATATGACAAGTGAGTGACACTATATATATTATAGCTTTACAATACATAAAGTGTAAATGACACTATCAATTATCAAGTCCAGTGAAAATGACACTATAATCATAATAATAATAATAAAACTAAGTAATAAGTGACAGAGACACAATAACTCATGTAAATAACTTATTGAGTGAAAATCATAATCTATCTATCTATCTATGCCTGATGCCGTGATCCCCGAATGGCCACGAACGAACCGCCCCCATGCACCTCTGTCCCCATTCGTCGACGCCCCTAACCGCACCGTTGTTCATGTAGTTCCTCACTCCTCCTTCCACCTCATATTCTTTCTACCTCTCCCCCTCTGTCCCTCCATCGCTCTCGTACACTTAGTCATTCTCCTCTCTTTTCCATACGTTCCATATGGCCGAACCATTTCAAGTGTTTCCTTTTCACACTTTCCAGCATCTACCTCCACACCACACCTTCTTACTTCTCATTAGTCTGTCTATCCCTCCATGTAAAGCACACAATCCTTATTACGAGCGAGTATTTATGTGTACCGCACAGCGGGGTGTTTTTAGCCAAAATGGCTGTTACGTGATCATTTTCATGCCTAAATAGACAGACGTAAACAAGTACCTATCCCTGAAAGGCATAACAGAGCTTTCGAATGACACCATAACGATCCTTTTATGATGGATAGTTTTCTGCAATAACCGTGCAACGCGAGTGCAAAAAGCTAATTCGGTACTTTCAGTACATATTGAGTATGTAGCGAGTGATGAGGGAGGAGGGAGCTGAGATTTGTGTCAGTAGGTTCGCCGCGGTGGTCTGGAGCAGTCATAGTCGCTAGCTCCTGCCACCACTTGTCTCTCCCTCAACATTACGTTCTGAAATTGCTCGAGTTTGTCGAGCGCCGCCACATAGTCTAGCTTTATTAATCGACTTATGTTGGCTAAATAGGGTTTTTTCATTTCCACTGCTCTCATTGGTCTGAGTCTCTCACCACGAGTTGCTTCGCTTCCGTAAGTCAGTGTGGATTACCACACTGTCATGCAAGGACTTCTTCACTTCCATACTGACCACCCTATTTCGTTACTGCTAGCGTTCCTACAACCCTCTTCCCCTGTGTTCTGGAACTCATCCATAGTCCCCATCTTTACTCAAACTGCCCAGATACTTAAAGAGTTGACGATCTCCATAGCCTGACCGTTCATTCACCTCACACTCTGTGACTTCACCCTTTTCGAGACCAATTGCTCTTCATTTACCTTCAAATTTTTTTTTCGCACACTGTTCCAACTCATTTACCAGACCCTGCAACTATTCATTATCACTCATCAGAACTGTATCATCCGCAAACAGCAGTATAGGTAGCTTCCACTCAATTCCCTCCCTTTTCAGCGATACACCAACATTCACTGCTCTTGATAGTATTTCTTTCATGACTCCATCCAATACAGTAACAACCACCATCACACATGTTTCAAACCAACAATTTGTTAGTAGTCTTGGCAAATCCAACGTCAAGGCTATTAACCTAATTGCAATGACGACTTGTCTATTTTGACTGCTATGTCGTCATTCCAACCGCGGTTAAAAAGAAAACGTCTAGAGTCTACTCCTTATCTTGCTCTAGGAGACGTTGTACATTAACCAAAACTACCACCGAAGGTGAAAAAAGCATAGAAGAGAAGAAAAAGGGGTTTACCTTAGTTACCGCTTAAGGCCCATCCCGTGTTCCGTCATGTGCAGATCCCTGTCGAACGTGCGCATGAGCGACCCTCTCTTGTCATCATTTTTTTTTTACGCGCTCCATTGAATGAAGTCGCTTTTGTTGTGCTCCTTTAATTCACCCTGTTTAGGTTCGTTTCGGCTTATCTGGCCTTCTTTTTTGTTAGACAGATGTTACGTGATCTAGGGCACACGTAAATGGGCTCCTAAGTGTGTATAATGGAGACGCGTGTGGAAATAGCCTACCGAAGGTACGGGGGCGCCTGGCGTTCCTCGTATATGTTTTTCATTCTTTCTCTTTTCATATTCTTTTTTCCTGTTAGTCTGGGCATAGTTTAGCTTTTAGCTTATTTTAGCCTAGCTAGTTTTCCTCATTCAGGAATTGCTATGCCCCTATGAGTTTTCATTTTTTCATAGCCTAGGTGTACCGTTGGTAAACAATCTGAGATTTCGTTGGTGGCGGTGCTGTTTGTAGAGTTTGTGTCGGCCGCATTATTAGCGTTATTCCCGAGTCCCCCCTTTCGAGCCTTCACTGTGTCTCAAGGGCCTGGGCGACAGGTGGTTCGTGATATCCAGGGGTACCCCACGGGGGCCCCTCCTTCACACCACAGGGTTTTTTCGCCCCTGACACATTCTCTACTCACGGCTAGGCCACCCTTTTTCTCGCCAGTTTCATTTACTGGTTTTTGTTTTCTTCCTGTTTCACCTCCATCCTTTCATAGTCTTTTTGCCCAATCCAGGGGTACCCCACGGGGGCCCCTGTTTGTGCCAAACCACCCTCCCTGCCACTTCTCCTCATGGGCTTTGCTCTATCTCTGTGGGTTGGGTGGTTCCTGGGGGATGTGCCTCCTCTCCCCTGGTGTGTCTTCCTTGCCTCTCCCTTGACCGGTTGAGTCAGGATATAATCAAGGAAGACACTGCTCAGCTTGATGGCCATCATCGCTTGGAGTTCATAAGGAGATGACGCATTTTTGTGGCCCTTTTTGGTATTCCCTAGACGCTCCTCTCGCTTTTTTCGGCGCCGGACCATCTCGGCCGGTCCCGCAAATTTGCGGGAGCTCGATTCGGTCCTCTGGGACGTTTCGGCTCCCCGCAAATTTGCGGAGATCGCTGGGGGGTCCCCGCAAAATTGCGGGAGGGTGGTGTCGGTACGGTTATGCCTCCATTGGCCCGCAAATTTGCGGTAATAGTTGGCTTTCACTATTGACCTTTTTTATGTCATCTTGTTGCCTGATACTATTTGGTGTGTGCACTTTACTGGTGTTATAGGCCCTGCATGTAAGATGTTGAGTGGTGGTTAACACTTTCTCCATCTTTGCAGGTTCTGCTAGTGCTCTTGCCCCTCGCCCGCCCTACTCACCTACCTCTGTGCTCCCGGTTTAGGGTGAGTACGGATACCTGTTTGCATGTGTGTTCCTGTTTCCCCATGCTCCTTCCCTGGTTCTTCTTGGACATTCTCTCCACTTACTCCTTCGACGTGCTGATTATGGTGTGTGTTCTTCCAGTGCAGGTAGGCTGCCTTGCTTTCGCCTTGGTTGTTGCTCCCCGTGCTTGGTGAGCCACAAGTCCTGCTTGCGCCACTCGCACTGTGTGTCCTCTACGGCCTACCTCCCTGCTCTGTGTGGCCCGTGTCTGGCCCTGGTGGATGTGGTGCTCCATAGCCCTGGTTCCTCGGCGGCGGCAGTGGCCTCTGCTTCCCTTCAGTCGGTGTGGGCGATAGTCTCCCGCCACTTTTGGACTGTGGGCCACCGTTCCCCGGCCTTCGTTCGCCGGATCCGCGTCGCCCTGGGTATCCCTGACCCGACTGAAGGCCGTTCGCCTGGCCCTCTCCCTGCTCGGGCCCTCTCCCCTGGGTCCCGCAGCCGGTCGTCACGTCGTCGGGGGGTTCCCCTGCTCCGTCCACGCTCTCGCTCGTCGCCTCGTCGCCCGTCCTCTCCTGCCCCTCGTTGTCCTCCTGATCGCCTTGACGGCGCCCATCGCCCTCGTCATGGTGCTCGCCCTGAGGCCGGGGTTAGCGGCTCTGCCCCTGTGCGCCCTCCCCTGGCCTCTCCGGGTCGGGGCTCTACTACCTTCCGCCCGCTTCCCCTGCTCGTACGACGTCCTCTTCCTTTGTCCTCTACGCGCGCGGAGGTTCAGGCTGTAGCTGGCCCTCTGCTCCCTCCTCCTACACTGTCCAGGAGGGTCCGCCAGGATGTAGTTGCTTCTCCTCCTACTTCACCTGCTTCGGTGCCTATTCTTCCTTCACGGTCTCGTCCCACGGTGGCGGTCCCTCCCTCCTCCGCCTCGGTGTCGGGCCGCCCTGTTATTTATCTCTGCCCCGGGGATCCTTGCTCTGTTTCCCCCCGCGGCTACTTCTGACCTCTTTTCAGCCAACGGCCGTACCACGTTGAATGCACCGCTTCTCGTCCGATCAGCGAAGTTAAGCAACGTAGGGTCTGGTTCGTACTTGGATGGGTGACCGCCTGGGAACACCAGATGCTGTCTTTTCACCCGGCCAGCCTTCCCACTCCCGTCGTCCTGCTCCTCCTCCTTCTTCTCTCCCTGACCTTCACTTACCGTCTCGCCACGGGGGTACCCCTCCTCTTGGCTCGGTGGGGTATCGCGTGGTTTCGGGGTCCCCTTTCTCAGGGGCTGACGTGTCGCTGGAAGAGGGGGATCGTGCTGTTTCCCCCTCGGGCGTTCGTGTTCAGGGCCGAGTCCCTCTGCGGCGACACAACCGTGGTCGCTCGCCTTCCTTGGGCCGCGACTCTGCTGGTTCGTGTCGTGGATCTCGCTCCCGCTCGCGCTCACCCCTGCGGGCCGACCATTCTTGGGGGGGGGGGGGGGTCGCCTCTCTCGGATCGATTGTCGGCTATGCAGGGGTGGCTTGTGTCACGCATCGACGGGCGCTTGGAGTCGATGCAAGACTCCCTCTTATCGCGCTTCTTGGCGGTGACACACCCTCAGCGCCTCACCCTACCTACCCCTGCTACGGTCCCCCTCCCTTCTGCAGGCCTATGCTCTGGTCAGACTTCAGCCGCCGGGACATCCTTCAGGATGTTCAGTCCCTGGCTGTGTTGACGGGCCTGTCCTCCTATGGGACGGGTTTGTGCGACGACGGTACGCCTGGCTTAGCCATCTCCCGTTGGGGGCCTGGTTTGCTGAGGCCTTCGTCTTCGCCGGCCGTTCCGTCGCCGGCTCTCCTTCAGTCCCTCCCCCGGAGTCATCACTGCTTTTGCCTCCTCTTGTGTCTGTCGGCGGGTTGGACGGCGCGTTCTGGTCCTGGTTCAGCGCGCCCGTTCTTGAACTTTGTTCTATTGCTACCCCGTTCTTCTCTCACCCAGTTCAGTCCTCTGTCGACAGGGTTTTTCCCTTGCGGCGGTGGGTGCCGAACTTCTTCTCTTGTCTTTTGGTTCCCTCCAGACTTCTGTTCACCACCTGCGGCTTCTCGCGGCGTCTGCACCAGGCGCTCTTCGCGAGGGTTTGGGCCGCGTTCGGCGGGTCCCCCTTCGGCTCGCGGTGTCTTTGGTTCCCGAGCTGAAGGCGGTTTTTTGTGCGTGGCACCTCGGCAACGCCGGACGGTACGGTCCTCGTTCTGCCGGACAGCCCCCTTGGATATTCGTCAGGGTTTGTTGTACTCTGCGCTATATACGTCGGGTTTTTTTGAGCAGGATGCTTGGGAATGCTACGCTTCTCTGTCGCGGCCCCTGCTTCCGACACGCGACGACGCGCTGTGTCGTTGCGGACCCTGCTTACGACACGCACCGACGCGCTGTGTCGCGCGCGGGGTCTTCTCAGTCCCGTCCTTCTGCCGGTCCTCTTCGGGGTGCTGCTGCAAGTGCTGCCGCCTTGCACGGGCGCAGGACTGGGACGTTGCAGGCCAGTGCGTCGGTTCCGCCTCGCACTTCTGTTCTTGCCCCCTTTCATCCCCGCCGTGTCGGGGCTGGCCGGCCTTCCACTTCCGGCCGCCCTTCGACGGGGTCAGCCCCGCGACGGCCAGGGGTTGGGGTGGCCCGCCCTTTTCGACGAGGTTGGGGGGGGGGTAGAGGAGGTCAACGTGGCGCTCATGCCCGCACGGCCCGTACCGGGGGTACCTCCACGTCAACAACAATGTGTAGGTTCTCTGGGTCGGCCTCCTTGTTCTCCTTCTCGCCTGGCCG